>CM060445.1:193051261-193651261 GCA_030545235.1 Helianthus tuberosus
CTTACTTTTCGAAAATATATGTATCCAATAGGGCAGCAGCCTCCTCTCTCAAGCCCATGCATATTACTTCCATTCGGCCCAATAACTATATATGTCTTCGAAAGTTCCTGTAACATAAATTTAATTAAACCATGACAATTATTAATATGAGTCTAACTTCACATTTTTCTTTTTTTTTTTCGATGAAGCATGCTTTAATCCTTTTTACTCTTAATTAATTCCCAAGTAAATTTCATTTAATATGTTATTTGACAACACTTTTACTTCTAACTTGTAATTAAGAATTGAATTTCCATTACTTTACTCATCAATCAATTAAACGAATTTATAATATGATCACTAAATTATAAATCTCATCCGTTTTAGTTCGTTTTTCACTTAAAATCAACAAATTTCAAATATGAACTACATACGAGTAGAATTTAATGCAAACAACCCTAAAGTTACTCAAAAGTGTAGGAAATATTATATAAAAATATGTATATTTTAGAGCATATCAAACATCCCCACACTTTACCTTTTGCTTGTCCCTAAGCAAAATCCCAAGCAACATGTCCAACTTAAACACTTAACAACAACGTAAGTCTCGAACAAATTATAACGCGAACTACGAAATCATTAACACATCGGTTTCACAAGACTTACAACGTTCAAAAGGTTGACGAATCATAATATTTAAATGAAAACGGGCCTACCTAATCAAGTTTTTCTTACCTTCAAGTAATTAATTATGCAATGTCAACACCCCTCACAATTTCACTCGACACTCGGTTGATATATGTGATAATTCAAGTGAACTCTCAAAACCAAACTATGAAGCAACACTATCATAAGCTTGTACGCCAATCAGATCTCCACCTAATTGTTAAAATTCGACACGGATCAAGAGGGCTTTAACGGGTAGGTAAGGGCTAAAGGTAGGGGTTTTTTTTTTTATGTAATAAGTGGCTAAACACATAATCACACGATAAACCGGATAAGCACGAAACATAACACTAACACATTGGTCATTTTGACCTACAACTTTATTCTATTTTTTTTCTTTTTCCTTTTTTTTCTCTTTTTTTTTTTTGTTTTTCATTTTTTTTTTCTTTTTCTTTCTTCACAAATATAATAATCACGTAACACGATCCGGTTATCAAATCACAAACGGATAACAAACGAATGGCTAGGCTCAAAGTGGTATCTAAGGGTAATGGTGAAACGGGTCAAACACAAAGGTTACACAAACAGGGGTGATCCTAATGCCTCTATCATATCCATGCCAAATCCTAACCAAAGGTCTCAATCTGTATCAAAACGAACAAGTTCTAAAGTAATGCAACAAAGTCGGTAAACACACATGAAACAAAAATAGTGATCATATATATATGAAACATGTAAAGGCTCAAATCTCACTATCATGTGAAAAATAGGGCTACCGATATCGACAATGCACAACCAATCAACTCTCCGGCTCAATCCACTATCCTAGGCATCCCAAAACCTTTTACTCCCAAAAACCGATTCAGTCAACCTACTATCCCGCAACTTAAAGAAACATGTGCTCTCGACTCGTAAATTCGACAATTAAACCGCTTTTGACCGACGTTTTGAAAAGGTTTTTGTTTTCTACGCGCTAAAGGACCGGGACTCGCAAAACCAACTCTTTTTTTTGGATTTTGAATTTTTATTATTTTTTTATTATTTTTTTTATTTTTATTTTTTATTTTTTTCAATTTTTTATGACTCAAGACTCACTAACTAAGACCTAAACGAAAGTTCCCATCCCCACACTTAAACTCTACATTGCCCACAATGTAGGATGGAAACTGACTCAAAAACTAAAAATAAATAAGAAATAAAAGACAAAGGGCAAATTGGAAAGGACTTAGCTGGTTTTATGACGCGTAAGCTCCAAACTCTCGTCCAATCCAGCTCGATCGTATAGCATTCCATTCGCGATCGGCTCTGACACTGACTGGTATACTTGGTAAATGCCTGATATTAGAAAAGCAGCTCCAAAATCACCCGAATGGCGATTGAGTACGGGTGGTACATATCCAAACCTGCATTAACAAAAACAAGCAACAACCAAAGCAGTACCGACTCTAAAAAAATGACTCAAAACTACTAAATTAGACTCATGGTACAAAATAAACGACTCAATATACAAACTCTACTAACTACCAAAAATCCACCGAATAAATAAATGTAACAAACTCTACAAAACCTCCCCACACTTAAATTTAAGCAGGAGGTTTTTCTTTGATCTGGACCTTATCTAACCCGTTTAATTCCACCCGGTCCTCAAAGATAATCAAAAATTTATCGGTGGAATAATAAAATATTTTAAAAATTTTGAACGGGTTAGACCACCAATATTTAAATTTACCTGGATCAAACCTGATACGAGATATGTAGTGAGGAGGATGGTCATCTTTGTACTTCAATTTTGCCTTGCGCCTTCGTTTGCACCATCTCTGAATCCTCGCACTATGTCGATCCAAGCGTTTGTGTGCCTTCTCCCGTGATTTTAAATATGATGGCGATCCAACATCTAAATCTTTCACGGGCCAGCTGTCAAACCCCGCAGCCACGTTCTCTTCTACGTTTGGTGTATATTTGATCTCCATGGTCGGTTCCTTTTCAAGTAATGTCTCTAAATAGGCGAGATCACCGACCGGGTCAAATTCTTCATCTTCAAGAGTTGGCAAACCTACCAACTCATCACCAAACTCCTCCTCCCAAGATGGTACATGCTCACCTTTCTCATCCTCCATCTTGTCAAGTAGCTCCTTTTCAACTTCTTCAACTGCGGTATAGTCGGGCACCTCTAACTCTGCCTCTTCTACTACCACCTCATCATCACTCCAAAAGCCATCATCGATATTCCATGGCGTGGGACACCAATAGCTGGAATTAACGACTTTTTGAACCGGAGGTGGGACTTCAACGTCCATTATCGTCTCCGGTTCTACATCTGATAACTTTGGATCACCAGGTGGCTCTTCTTCAATCTCTTCTTCCGTTAATCTCCTATATTCAACCAGTTGCGCATCTATCTTCTCATCACCACAGGAAAAATCAATTATAAACTTACCATTCTTCTCTTCTCGTTCTTCCCGCTCTACCTTATCATTTTCATTTGTACTCTCAATATCCTCCAATGACGTCTCCTTTGAATCTGAAGGCATCGCCCCTTGAAAAGCGACCGGACAATCTTCATACTTGGCGGTCTGGCGCAACCCCGACAAAATGGATCCATGAGTTGATTGTTGCTTTCCCTCAACATCTGTTCTAGTGCTACTGTTGACTGAGCCAAGACTTGACATGATTCCACCAATGTCTGAAAATAAGGTGGGCACTCGTTTTCGTTGCATGATTGATATGGTAAAGTATAGAAATTCTGATATGGTGAAGGATAGGAATTCAGATATGAATGTGGCTGTGAATATGAGTTAGAAGAGTAATATGTGGAATACCCCGATGAATTTGGACAATATTTAGTGTAATGGGGCCCTCCACAGATCAAACACATGATAAAGATATATAAAAAAAATTAACTAATAAAAATATATTTACAAAAACGACTAGACACACTACTACTAGACACAAACCCTAAGACTCAAACTACAAATAAGACCAATTAAACAAATAAGATCAATCAAAGCTAATAACGCAATCGCCTAAGTGTCCCCGGCAACGGCGCCAAAAACTTGATGTGCTGAATATGGTCTATATAAAAACTAACCTAATCTAGACACCATAGTTTTAAATTTATAAACTAAGACTATCTAAATGCTAGACCACTGACAGGCAAGTGTACCTATCGTACGTAGTAAAGCCTAATGAAGTCCGAGTATCGAACCCACGAGACACTAGCGACGCTAACTAGACTCTGACTCAACTAATTACTTAACTGGTTTTAATTTGTGTTTGGATTTGAGGTTTTAACTAATTAAACTAATAATCTAATTAAATAAGAAAATGTGGCAAACAAGACAAGCAACGTAAAACAAACACGAACTCGGGAGCTAGGTGTAAATCAAATATGATGAGAAAAGACTACCTAGGTGTCGAATCCCTAGAATCATGCAACGCTATCTTGACTATGGCAATGGTTAAATATCCTACTCCCTCGATTAACCCCCCGCTAGAGATGTATCAAACGAAAGATAAGGACGAAATGCGAAGTGCTAGAACGAACCGGCTCGACCTATCGATACCAAATCCCACGAAAATAGAATCCTTTTGACCTCAGAGACAGTTATGTTAAGAGAAGATCCCAAAAACGCAAAGCAAACCAAACCATGAAGATTGAAATCCTAGGAAACCTTAACCACGATGTAATAAACGAGCCCGAGCTATCGGTTACCCAATCTACCCACCAATGATTAGCTAATAACCTAGCTCACCTTAATCGTCTTTCGAGTCACAAGATGAGGATGCAAGTTTTAGTATTTTTATTTTAATTATTAATCGAATTGGTCAATTTCTCAACTCAATATTCAAACCGAAAACCCTAAGATCAACGATTCAAATTAAACTCTAAGTCTAGGGGGAATTTCTTCGTGCCTAAACCGTTGAATTCATCAACCAATAATCAATCAAAACACACCAACATGCAATATCAAGATCAATAACAAGGCAAAGTTATGTAAATCACATCAAATAACCATAATCATGTCAAATCGCATTACAATCATCAAGTTCATCTAAACCCAGGAAGTATAAAAAATTAGCCAAGAATCATAGTCAAGAATAAGAAACGAGTCTCAAACGATAAGCAAATCATGTTTATAATTTTGTAAAACACAAAGTCTAACAAAACTAAAAATAATAAATTGCAAACCAAACCCGAAGCTCGAATCGCGACTTGAACCCTCGAACCAATCCTTTTTCTTTTTCTGTTTCTTGATCGAACTCCAACAAAAACTGCCGTCAAACTCCCCTCTCTCATAGAATGTCTTCAGCCGTATAAATATCTCTGCCGCCCACTTTCTTACTTTTCGAAAATATATGTATCCAATAGGGCAGCAGCCTCCTCTCTCAAGCCCATGCATATTACTTCCATTCGGCCCAATAACTATATATGTCTTCGAAAGTTCCTGTAACATAAATTGATGTCTAGATTTAATTAAACCATGACAATTAATATGAGTCTAACTCCACATTTTTCTTCTTTTTTTTTCGATGAAGCATGCTTTAATCCTTTTTACTCTTAATTAATTCCCAAGTAAATTTCATTTAATATGTTATTTGATAACACTTTTACTTCTAACTTGTAATTAAGAATTGAATTTCCATTACTTTACTCATCAATCAATTAAACGAATTTATAATATGATCACTAAATTATAAATCTCATCCGTTTTAGTTCGTTTTTCACTTAAAATCACCAAATTTCAAATATGAACTACATACGAGTAGAATTTAATGCAAACAACCCTAAAGTTACTCAAAAGTGTAGGAAATATTATATAAAAATATGTATATTTTAGAGCATATCAAACATCCCCACACATCGAAAATGTCGACTACGAGGATTGGTTTCATGGGCATCTCATCCCTTTTTGAAATACCCCCTAGTTTTTGACACTCTATACAATTCTTGGAAAACTCATTTGCATCTTTAAAAATAGTTGGCCAATAAAGACCACTATTCAACACTTTATGACCCGTTTTGTGGCCTCTAAAATGACCACCACACGCAAACGAATGTAGATGATGCAACACACTTGGAATTTCCTCATCATCTATGCATCTTCTAATCACTTGATCCGCACACTCTTTCCACAAATGCGGTTCCTCCAACCGGCAATACTTGATTTGAGACAAGAAGTCTTGCCTCTTCCGTCTATCCCAATGTACCGATAAGTCACCTGTAACAAGATAATTCACAATGTTAGCATACCAAGGTAACTTATCCAATTTCATAATATGCTCATCAGGAAACGACTCATTGATCTCTAACGATTTAGGATCCTCATCAACCATCAACCGGGACAAATGGTCCGCTACCACATTCTCGGTACCCTTTTTGTCCCGTATCTCCAAATCGAACTCTTGAAGCAACAACACCCATCGGATCAACCTCGGTTTTGCATCTTTCTTCTCCATGAGGTATCTAACTGCAGTGTGATCAGAATAAATAATTACTTTACTACCCCATATATATGCCCGAAATTTATCCAACGCATATACCACCGCAAGTAGCTCTTTTTCGGTGGTGGTGTAATTCAATTGTGCCTCCGAAAGAGTCTTTCTCACGTAGTATATGGCAACGGGTTTCTTGTCAACCCGTTGTCCCAACACGGCCCCCACCGCATAATCACTCGCATCGCACATAATTTCAAAAGGAAAAGACCAATTTGGCGATTGCAAGATTGGGGCCTCAACTAACTTTTCTTTTAACTTGTTAAAAGCGTTTTGACAATTTTCATTAAAATCAAACGGTTGATCTTTTAACAACAAGTTGCACAAAGGCTTTGTATATATCACTAAAACCCTTAATAAACCGTCGATAAAAACCCGCGGACCTAGAAATGACCTAACACCTTTAACACTCGTGGGATATGGCAAAGTGGATATAACTTGTACCTTTACACGATCAACCTCTATCCCACGACTCGACACCACGTGTCCCAACACGATTCCCTCTTGAACCATAAAATGGCTCTTTTCCCAACTTAGGACCAAACTAGTTTCGACACATCTTTTTAGTACTTTGTCTAGTTGGTCCAAACAAGCCTCAAATGATGACCCAAAAATCGAGAAATCATCCATGAAGATTTCCAAAGACTTCCCCACCATATCTGAAAAGATACTCATCATACACCTTTGGAAGGTGGCGGGGGCGTTACATAATCCAAACGGCATTCGCCTAAATGCGAAGGTGCCGTAGGGACAAGTAAATGTGGTCTTTAATTGATCTTCTGGATGGATGGCAATTTGGTTATAACCAGAGTAACCATCTAAGAAGCAATAAAATTGTTGCCCCGACAATTTCTCAACAATTTGGTCAATGAATGGTAAAGGAAAATGATATTTGGAAGTTGCGGTATTCAACTTCCTATAATCAATACAAATTCGCCACCCGGTTACCGGCCGAGTGGCTACCTCTTCACCTGCGTCATTTTTGACGACTTGTATACCCGCTTTCTTTGGAACCGTCTGTGTTGGGCTCACCCATTGGCTATCCGAGATCGGGTAAATAATACTCGCATCTAGCCACTTTAGCACTTCCTTTTTCACCACCTCCCGCATATTTGGATTCAATCTCCGTTGTGCGTCTCGAACGGGAGTCACATTCTCTTTCGTGATGATTTTGTGCATCACCACCGAGTGACTAATACCCTTCAAATCAGCAATGGTCCATCCAATCGCCGCCCGATTGGTGACCAGAACATCCATCAACTTCTCCTCTTACTCCACGGTTAAGTTTGATGCAATGATAACCGGGAGCGTATCGCCTTCTCCAACATAAGCATACTTGAGATGCTTCGGCAAAACCTTCAACTCTACCTCCGGAGGCTCTACTAATGACGGCTTCAATTTAGTGTCAATGCTCTCCGGTAAACTCTCGACTTGGTGTGTCCATGTCGGTTTTCCCTCTCGAACCGCAAGCACCTCCAAACTTTTCACTTCCTCGTCTATGCTCTTCTCCACCTCTACTTGTGACCTGTCAAACATATAATGTCACGGCCCCCGACCCGGTTTGACCCGTTTCAGGAGCCGCGGGACAGAAAATCCCGTGGTATTTATTTAACAGCGGAAGTTTTCATCAGGATCTTTTTAATTCCTGATTTTTTTTATTTCACAACTCGGGATAAAATCCCGGTAATTTACAAATATAAGATTTCACGGAGAAATCTTTATTTTTACAAAACATGTTTCCTTTATATTGAGCCACTTCCTTAAGCTTTGTAGTGCTTCACGGCACTTTTCCTTGATCACAACAGATCACCTGAAACATGTTTGAAAAAGGTTTTGCCAGCGGGAAATACTGGTGAATCATTCTATTTATTTAAATGACACCTTTGTTATAATTTACAGTATTAAGAGAGATTACAATGTTTCAGATATCAACCAACTACCCACGGTATTTGTCACTCGACCGGATCTGTGACTATGGTCATATCACTATTGAGTCCGTTCACCCAATAGTGACGAATATCACTACTTAGGTTCGCCCACCTAAAGTGATAAAACAACAGTAATGTGCACAATACCCCACATACCGACTGTAATTTGGTGACTACATATACTTAATCACTGTAATTATAACTTTGAAAATAAACATGATTTTGAAAGTAATTTGATAAAAAGAGAATGACTCACATTACAGATTTAATTTGAGCAGAGCCTAGCCTACTGATTAGCCTTTTAACCTAAATTAATAACATGCACACAACTCGGTTAGTAACTTAATACAGCATTTACGATAACTCACGAGATCAAACCCTCACATCGAATGACAAAGTGCGATACTTAAACATCCATTGAATTAACAACGAATGACAAAGCATAAACCCTAATGTGGGCAGCACTTAAACATCCATTGGATAGTTTTAATCGATCGGACATTGAATTGTAGCAGCGCTCGAGTTAATACCCGGTATTGGAGCAACACTTCACTAATATTGAAGTAATTACGACCTCAGAGTATTACAACTTCGTTTTTGAAAGTTTTAATCGACACCAGTGGATTGTGCAAGTGACGGACTATTTATAGGTGAAATTGAGGTCTTACGCGGCCCGCGTAAACCTTAAGCTTAATCTTACGTGGCCCGCCTAGCCGCCCAGTCTACGACTAGCCTTGACCAGTCACGAGTAGGTTAGCCAGGTGGTCGTTACATGGCTCCGGAACACTTATCCGGTCAACACAGGTTTGACGCGGCCCGCGTAAGATGTGCCTTGTCTCTTACGCGGCCCGCCTGAGACCCTAAGTTATTGATTTCTTGGTTTTTCTTGTAGGGTTTCAGGGGCTCGGGTTTATACTTACGGTTATTTTTAGGAAAAATTTAAGAGTCCTTACATCCTCCCCACCTTATTTAGAATCTCGTCCTCGAGATTTATTGGAATAAGTGAGGATACTTTCGCTTCATTTCTGATTCCAGCTTCCGAGTGTATCCAGATCCTCTCTTTGAATCCCACTTTACTTTAACTAACACTAGTCGTTTATGCTTGAGAAACTTCACTTTTCTGTCTTCTATCTGAGGAGGTTTCTCAACAAATTTTAACTTTTCGTTTACCTCTATATCTTGGAGAGGTACTACCAAAGATTCGTCAGATAGACATTTCTTGAGATTGGATACATGAAATACATCATGTACTCCAGCTAACTCTTCTGGTAGTTGTAAACGATAAGCAACTGGTCCTATACGTTGAATTACTAGAAATGGTCCTACGTATCTTGGACTTAGCTTTCCTTTCTTACCGAATCGAACAACTCATTTCCAAGGAGAAACTTTCAATAGTACTCTTTCTCCAATTTGGAATTCTAACGGCTTATGTCGATTGTCGGCATAGCTCTTTTGACCATCTCGAGCTGTCTTCAGTATTTCCTTGATTTGTGTAATCGTGTCGGTCGTTTCTTGCACTATTTCAGGACCTGACAATTGACTTTCTCCTATTTCTGCCCAACAAACTGGAGTTCTGCATTTTCTTCCATACAATGCTTCGAATGGGGCAGTTTCAATACTTGAATGATAACTATTGTTATAGGAGAATTCAATTAAAGGTAAGTGATCTTCCCAGTTTCCACCAAAATCTATCACACATGCTCGGAGCATGTCTTCTAGAGTTTGGATTGTCCTTTCACTTTGTCCGTTTGTTTGTGGATGATATGCAGTGCTTAATTTTAGTCGAGTTCCCATTGCTTCTTGGAAACTTGTCCAAAAATGAGAAGTGAAACGACTATCTCTATCTGATACAATGGAGAGTGGAACTCCATGTAAAGATACTACTTCATCTACATACAACTTGGCCAATCTTTCCATGCTAAAGGTTTATTTCATAGGTAGAAAGTGAGCTGATTTGGTTAATCGATCCACAATTACCCAAATCGCATCATTACCTTTTCTGGTCTTGGGTAACTTAGTAACAAAATCCATTGTTATAAGCTCCCATTTCTATACCGGCATCTCTAATTGTTGTAGTAGACCTGAAGGTTTCTGGTGTTCTGCCTTAACTTGTGAACAAGTAAGACACTTAGAAACATATCTAGCTATATCCTTTTTCATGCCTATCCACCAGAAATTATTTCTTAAATCTTGGTACATCTTATTGTTTCCTGGGTGCATGGTATACCTAGATTTATGGGCTTCTTCTAAAATCTTATTTCTTAATTCTCCCTGCTTAGGTACCCAAATTCTGCTTTTGTGGAATCTCCAAATTCCATCAGCTCCTTGTTCTAACTCTTTTATTTATCCCTTCATTCCTTCAGCATCATCCTGGATTGCTGTAGCTTGAACATTCTTCAATTGTTCCATTAAATCTAATTGTAGATTTAGTCTGAGAGCACGAACTCTTCGTTGTTTCTCATGGTACTTACGACTTAAGGCATCTGCAACTACATTTGCCTTTCCTTCGTGATACTGAATATCACAGTCGTAATCACTTAGGATTTCCATCCATCTCCTTTGCCTCATATTTAACTCTTTTTGCCCAAATATATATCTTAAACTTTTATGATCTGTATAGACAGTAAATTTACTTCCGTACAGATAATGTCTCCAAATCTTAAGGGCAAAAATTACAGCTCCTAATTCTAAATCATGAGTTGTATAGTTCTCTTCGTGCTTTTTCAATTGCCTTGATTCATACGCAATTACCTTTTTGCGTTGCATAAGCACACATCCAAATCCTAGTTTTGAAGCGTCACAGTAAACTTTAAAATCTTCTGTTCCTTCTGGTAAAGTTAGGATTGAAGCCTTGGTTAATTTCTGTTTCAAGATCCTAAAGGCTTCTTCTTGTTTAGATCCCCATTCAAACTTAACTGCTTTACAGGTTAGCTTAGTTAATGGTACAGCTATCTTGGAAAAATCCATTATAAACCGTCTATAATATCCAGCTAAGCGTATAAAACTTCTAATTTCCATTGCGGATTGCAGAACCTTCCATTTGGTAATTGCCTCTATCTTTGCAGGATCTACATGAATACCTTCATGATTCACCATGTGTCCTAAGAATTGCACTTCTTGCAACCAAAATTCACACTTCGAGAATTTGGCGTACAGTTTTTCTTTTCTTAACAATGTTAAGAGTGCATGCATGTGTTGACAATGTTCGTCCTGACTTTTTGAATAAATAAGTATATCATCTATGAAAACAATTACAAATTTATCCAAATACGGTTTACAGATCCTATTCATCATGTCCATGAATGCTGCAGGTGCATTCGTTAACCCAAAGGGCATGACTGTAAACTCGTAATGACCATACCTAGTTCTGAAAGCAGTTTTAGGTATGTCTTCTTCTTGTACCTTCAATTGATGATATCCGGAGCGTAAATCTATCTTAGAAAAATATCTAGCCCCTTGAAGTTGATCGAATAAATCATCAATCCTAGGTAATGGGTATCGATTCTTAATTGTAACCTTATTTAATTCTCTATAATCAATACACATTCTCATTGAACCGTCCTTCTTCTTTACAAACAACACTGGTGCTCCCCACGGGGATGAACTAGGTTGTATGAAACCTTTACTTAGTAATTCATCTAATTGCTTTTTCAGTTCTAACATTTATGTGGGTGCTAACCGATAAGGAGCCTTAGCTATCGGTATAGTTCCTGGAATTAGATGAATTCTAAATTCTACCTCCCTATCTGGTGGAAGTCCTGGTAATTCTTCTGGGAATACTTCTGGGTATTCTGAGACTACAAGAATTTCCTTAAGTTCTTTACCCTTAGTACTAATGATTACTGAAATCATATATACTATTCCTTGCTTTCGTTCATAACTAGCAACTTTCATTACTGATATGAACTTCATGGGCTTACGTGGTTTATCTCCTGTTATCATAATGACTTCTCTGGTGGGTGTCTGAATTTCTATGGAATTCTTATCACAAAGAATTCAAGCATGGTTGGCTACTAACCAATACATTCCTAACACAACATCAAATTCAGCTAATTTCATAGGTAATAGGTTTGCAAAGAATTTATGACCTGAAAGTCCTATTTCTACATTTTGCAAAACCTTATCTATTTTAACTGAATTTCCATCAGCCGTTTCGACTGTAAAAATCTGCCTAATGTTGATTAAGGGTATATTAAGAGCTTGGCAGAATGAAGTATTTATAAAACTTTGGTTTGCACCAGAGTCAAATAATACTTTGGCGTAAATGTTGTGAACTAAGAACGTACCAGCTATCACATCAGGAATCATCTCGGCTTCCTGAGTAGTTAACTGAAAAGCTCGAACATTCTTCTTAGTAGCTCCATCGGCTGTCTTGGCTTTGTTATCTGCTGGTTTTGCCAATTTAGGACATTCTGTTTTAAAATGCCCTGCTTCTCCACAATTAAAGCAAATTATGGTTTTCTTTCTGCAGTTTTCTTCACGATGTCCTACAGTTTTGAAAA
This sequence comes from Helianthus tuberosus, assembly GCA_030545235.1. Classification (NCBI taxonomy): domain Eukaryota; kingdom Viridiplantae; phylum Streptophyta; class Magnoliopsida; order Asterales; family Asteraceae; genus Helianthus; species Helianthus tuberosus. The sequence goes on from CM060445.1 coordinate 193,063,830, forward strand.
AATTGCAGGTTATATTGCATCTTCCATAATGTTTCTTTTTACAATTCATGCAGAATGGAGGATTTGAATATTGCCATGTTCCTCTTTTCTTGAAGTTGCTACTATTACCCACACGAAATCCTTGGGTAATTTTCTGAGCCAGTTCCTTCTTCTTGTTTTCATCTCTTGTGCGTACCAGTTCATCAGTTAGGGTGTTAGCTAATTCCACAGCATCGTCAATAGTACGAGGTCTCGCAGCCTTAACGATGTTACGGATTTCACTAATCAGTCCCCAAATGTAGCGAGAAATGAGTATCGGTTCTGGCGAAGCCAGCGTTGGTACCACTCTAGCATATTCAAAGAATGTCGAAGTATAACAGCGACAATCTACACCCATCATTCTATGGTTTAAGAACTTATTTGCCATTTGATCTTTTTCATATTCGGGACAGAATTTTCTTTCTACAAGACTCTTAAATTCTTCCCAGTTCATAGCATACGCCATCATCCTTCCTTTTGCTTGTAACACCGTGTTCCACCATTCTAGCGCCCCTTCTTTGAACAGATTTGACGCGTACATGACTTGATCGTCCTGAGCACATTTACTTATTGTGATTACTGCCTCGGTTTTTTCTAACCAACGCAGTACCGCAGTTGCTCCTTCATTGCCTGCAAATTCAGTGGGTTTGCAAGCAAGAAATTCTTTGTAAGTGCAACCAGGCGTTGCAGCTTTCATTTTCTTAGGGAGTGGAGCCTGTCGTGGTTCATTATTATGATTAGTATGATCATTGCCTCCATTTACGCTATTACTGAAGTTATCTTCAGAAATACGTTTACTCGGAATGATTTGTTCAGGTTCAGCAGGTTTCTGAACAGCAGCGACTATTGCTGGAATAGCATTAGTTATCCCTTGAGCAACGATATTTTCTATATCTTGCCTAGTCATATATTGATCCCCCGGATGTTGTTCAGATTGATTAACCTCATTAACTGGTTCATTATTAACGTTTTCCATCTGATCATTAATATATATAATTTATTAGTATCGAATAAATAATAATTAAACATAAAATAATCATGCAAATTTCACATACACACATATAGCCAAAACTATCGATTTCTCAATTCACATTTTTATATAGTATGCATCAATACACACTATTAACAAAGTTTTATTTTAAGTTATTTCATCAACTATATTCTACTTATTTATTTTACAACCACAGTTTCCCATAAACCCCTTATCCCTCGTCAGCTAATATTTTAATAACGGCGTTCCCTCTCATCATACTTCCAGGAGATCTGTTCTCCTACTTCCCTGATCCTATTTCCGGCATCCACCAGTTCCTCGCCAAAGTGGCGAAGTTCAGCTAAATTCTCATTACGCATAGGTGGATTAGGTATAGGTTCTGGTTCAAATTGAGGAAGAAAGGAATAAGGACTGTTGAGCAGGTTTTGGAACTGCCAATCATTCGTCCACCATTCGTCCATTCCTAAAGGTTGGGTGTGGACTATAGGTTCTAGGATTGCTGGTTCCAAATTGATTGGAAGTTGAGTTTCAATAGGATGAGTAAAAGCATTTTTATTGACAGGCTGAATAGTATCATAGCTTGCCAATATAAAATCTAGCTCTTCTTGTAATGTCATTTCCTGATTTTGTTTAGAGCTTTCTCCTATTTCTATCTGGGTTTGTTTAGAACCTCCTCCAATCTCCATTTCTATTTGCTTTGAATATTCTTCAAACTGCATTCCCATCTGCCTAGACTCTTCCCTTTCTTCAATTCCTTTTCCTTTGTCTAAGGGATTTTCTATTTTGTGAATCCTTTGTAACACCCGTCTAATTTTACTTGGATTTAATAATAATTCATATCATTTTAGATAAAATGATGTCTAGTTATAACATAAACTTTATAAGTAAAGTTCAAAAGTAGCAAAACCTTAGTCAACTAACGACTAAGTTAAAACATTCAAAAGTTGTTTAACAATTTGTTTACATCCCATGAACATAGTCTATTACAGCTTAAAACATTGCGGAAGCTTCAAAAGTCGTGTTCGGTTCTTCGACATTTGCTTGATCGTCATCCGTAAGTTCTCCATAGTCACCTAATGTCAAAACCACATCAAATGTTAATTTTGACCATATTGTAACGCATATAAACGAATTAGGATAACCAAATCATGAAAAACAAATAAAATATTCGGATCAGGGTCTCTCGCGCCCCGTGAGAGACACCTTAATATCTTACGCGGGCCGCTAGAGGGTCTCGCATATCGCGACGTGTTTCTTGTCTCCCTTCGCGTGGCGCGAGGGAATGCAATTTCTAGCAGGTCCAGTTTCTGGACCTGCATATCAGCCAGCTCCGAATTTTCTAAAAATCCAACTTTAAACTAGCATAACTTTTTACTCGGTTGTCCGTTTTAGGTGATTCTTTTTCCTACGCGTTCGTAATTAAATTACCCACGCCTCTGTCATGATTATTATATCAAAAATTAAATTTACGGAACAAAAGTCTATAAATCCCTTTCTATTTATTCGACCCGCATATTTTTTGCACTATTTGCACTTCTACTATTATTATACTCTCAAGGCTTATTTACCCAACATCAAGGGCTTACGATTACCGGTGTTTCATTATCAATCTATGGTTTTCCCCCTCTTGTGATCTATTATTGCCAAATATTAATCAAATCATATTATCGCCTTCAATTAAACATCTAATTGACCCGTTTGGCTCATTTATGAAATCCTCCATCTTCAATGTCTACCCAACATTTTCTAATCAAATTTTGAGTCATTCAATTAATTAATGATCATCGTTACTTCAACTAATACAAGTCCTTATTCTAAAACACGACTTTGAATAACTAATATATCAATTTACATAATGTAACGAGACAAGTTACATACTTGCATAATTCATCAATATTGGTTTATAACCATAATTACCCATTCCCGGGCTTGTCCATCTTAGCGTATCACTTCCATTCCATGGTTTACGCTTTCATAATTCAAATTTAACGAGTGGCATTCAAGTCACTTCGAACACTACCATTTCGACCATTAGTAACCATATCTAACCAATTATTTGTTTTGACCCGTTTGGTTTGTCGAGTGAATTCCATCACTTCTTAGATTTACCAAACGCAACTATTATTGCTATAACAACATTAAACATATCTATGACTAGGCTTGTCTATATAAATGTAAAGAGACGACAAGTCGCGTACCTTTAAAGCTTTCCCTTCAAGCGTGTGTCCGCTCCGGCTTGTCCGCTTGAAGACTCGATTCCTTGCCTATAAGTTCCATTCGCAACCAAATTTAGAACTCTTTGTTGATACACTTTTCTGTGGACACGACACGTTCGGTTCGAGCCTTTAACGGAATGAAGACCAAGTCGGATATCCTCCTCTCCCACTTGGGTCCGACAAGTTTGTTTCGTTTAATTTGTAATGTATAAACAAACAATGCATGTTGCATTTAGGGTAGTATTTATTTATGTGTTTATTTAGTTACTGGGCTAAACCTTCACTGGGCTAAACCTTCACTTGGGCCCAAAACCAAAGTGAACTTCCTGGACATATGACGAAATAAAAGTGTTTCATACACTAAATGACAAAGTCATGAAGAAACACAAGTGTTTCTTCCACTACAGGACAAAGCCACGATGAAACACAATGTGTTTCATCACACTACATGACGAAACACGACGAAACACCCCTGTTTCGTCGTTTGTTGGGCTGCTTCAGGCCCAGTACCTGGTCCATATGTTGTTTCATCGATCCACCTTGTGTTTCGTCGAGACTAAGGCCCAGGGACTATATAAACACTGTCTGGTTTCACTTTGAAACTAGATGAGAGAATACCCTGAGAGTTATACTGTCAAACTGTGTGTGTATCAGTTGTAATTGGTTCTCATCCCGTTTAATCAATAGATTGCGTTTCATTGATTATACCGTGTGTGTTACTTTATATGTTTGATTTGGCATAGTTACGTGGATTCCGCACACGTAACCGTGTTTGCTATAAACAAGTGATTTGGTTTTCGTTATCGATCCTCAGATTTCGGGACCTACACTCTTTTATAACCAAAAATCGGACGATTCATTATGATATTCAAATCTGCGTTTTTGTCCGGTCTTTAATGTTTTACTCCTCACTTAGGCATTTTAACAAACACCTAGCGGGTCAGATTTTTACATAACCATTACTAGGTTCTTGACATGTTATTATCATCTACTTTCACTTCAATTAACAAATCTATACTAAATTTTAACATCAATAATTTCAGATTCACCACATGGATTCAGATTTCACTAGAATAAGAACCATAATTCTAGTGTTTATTTAGTTTCTACAAACTCACTAATCACCTACAATGGTGATTATAAACCCCACAAGTATAATGCTAGATTTTAACAAGAAATCATCTAATATTACTTCAAATTTCATCCATGCAAGACATAATCAAGCTCAATTTCAGTTTTTCACAATTAACCTATAATTTAAGATGAATCAAAACATCGAATTTTTGCATACCTTATGATCCCCTCAACAAGGTGATCACTAATTTGTGCTTGAAAATCGATTTGGAGCTGATTTAAACTCTCAATTTGATCAAGTTTGACATGCACTAGAGTTTGGTGGGGAGCCTGTGTCGCCCCCTGGGTTCTTGTTCGACCAGACACCCTTTTGGGTGTGTTTGGTTTGTTTTTAATTTTGTTTATTGAAATTAAGTTTCAATTTTAACTACATAGGCCCCTCCACCTTTATTTAGTTTATATCTTTGTTAATTTAACTTCATTTATGCTTTAAAACAAGACAACCAACTAACTAGGTTATTTATTTCCTAGTTAGTTTATTCTCGTTTATTTTATACTTTATAATTCTAATTTAAAGTTTTTTTTTATTTTTTTTATTTTCGGGGTGTTACAAGTCCACCCCCTTAAAAGGGTTTCGTCCCCGAAACCTTATTTAAGTAGGCCATTGGTTTGAGCCTAACCGTCTTAGTTTCGTTTTTCAAGGCATTCCTTCTTGTCCGGCATAAGGTTTTTATTCGTATTTACATATTCGTCTTTTACGCATATGTCATATTGGACCGTAACCTTTTATCATCTATTTCCTATCTTTGTCGCCTATTTGAACGGGTTGTCTTTTGACCATCCAGTCACTGAGTCCGTCAGCATACTTACTTCACGCTAATCTTACATTGACAAGTGCTCTACATAGGTCACAACATTATTTTGACTATAACTTGTTTTATCGCCTTGACCAATTGGTCACCATTTTACCCCATATATCGTTATTTGGGTATACTATAATGCCGTTATCGGCATTTTGCGTGATTATAATTTCACATCCAATAACTTGTATTACAACGTGGATGTATTTTGTATCCCTTTTGTGTCCGTGATCACATCACGTCATGTTTAGGTTTATGTCAGCTTTTCATGATTATGAATCTTCCTTTGAATACATCATCTTACACCTATCGGCGTTAATACCTTTATCCTTTATTATTAACCATTTTCTAATTTCTCTCGTAATACTTATATTTGTTAGAATGTCGTTTCTTACTAAAACTGAATTTTAGTTTAATGTTTTTCTCTTTAACACATGTCAATTAATCATATCAGAAATTGACGACAAGAATTATTCTTCTCCATTATCATTTTACACGGGAAATCATGACTGGTTCCCACGCTATATATTATCAACCCGCAAGTTCCTTTACTTAGCCTCGTAGGCTATTTTTTTAGGTCTTCATATCTTTATTCAATTGCATAAGTATACATATGCCGTTAGGGCACCTCCTTTTTATGTTTAGAATAACAAAATTTCGCTTTCAAAATTCATTTGACCTTGACCGTAGTCTAAAGCTATACTCATTTTCTTTCGGACTATCTTTCTGACTCTATGACTTCTTATGTCTCCTCCGCGTCGGTTTATTTTACTCATACCGTTATTTGGTTTATGGCCCTATTTCCTTTCAACCCGTTACCGGGTTCGTTATCTTAATGTAACATGCTCCCGTCATCCGGCTTCCTTTTACCTTTATTATTCAATATTTTACTTATTGATCCGAACGCCACCTTTCTATTGTTAACGACCCTTGAGTCTGTTTCTTTTACTATTGTTCCGAAGGCCCATTTCTTAAGTCTTATCTGGTAAAACCACTGTTGTGGTTATACGGCTTTTGGGGTTTACCCGCTCTTATTCTAACACTTTCATAAAGTTTATTTTACTAGGCTTTTATATAATCACATCCATCACTGCAATCATCGTTCTTTCTCATAAGGATTTGATTAATAATGTATTACTTGGATGGTTACTCATACCCAAGTTTCTAAATTTTGCATTTATCGATACTTTATTATTCATAGTAGCGAATAATACATATCATTCATTTTGCTTCTTTTTCACGGATATTCTCGGTCCGAGTCTTAATTTCTCATTTTTAACCTTAGTCCTATTGTGACTGTAACAAAATTAATTCATTTAATTTTATTATTCCTTCTTTATTGCATAAAATTTATCCACATCGTTTGTTGATGTAAATAATGCTTCTACACATTTTATTTAGTTTGTCCAAGTCTATAACCTTGCCTTCGCTATTTATTATTATTGCAATTTCCGGGTTCGAGCGTAATTACACTCCTTCCCAACGCAAAATTTATTCACTTCATTTATTTCCCGGGTTCGAGTGTACATGCACTCCTTCCCATTGCAATATCTATCGAGATTACTTTTACCTCGATGTTCAATGTACAGTTTTAGCACCTCTTATAAACAATAGAACTTTTATTACTACCTATTTCTATTTCTCAAAGCATAGGTAATTTTGTTAACACGAATGTAGGATGTTGAATAAATCGATGTAAAACAAACGATTTATTTGCACTCATAATAATTAAAAATTCATGCTGAAATTCAATTTACAAGAGTATACCTGAAGCGACATCAGGTTCAGCTTTATCCTCTGTGGTTGTTATATAAAACAACTTTGTCCTTGATTTCCGGGCATCAGACTTTGTGTCGGTTGTGTCCTTGGTTCCAAGCCTCTCTGGACATTTAGACTTCTTATGTCTTGGCTTACCACATGTGCCCTTGTGAATTTTTCCACAAAATTTACACTGGTGTACTACACTTTTTGTAACTCCTTTCTTGGGAGTTTTATTAGACTTGGATTTCCTTACGGAACTTAGATTCATATCCAACACCCTCCTTTCTTCTATTTCTTGTAACATGATATCTTTCAATTCAGCCATCATATCGTCCATCACCGGCACGATTGTGGTTTGTAATCTATCAACATAATGTGATAGACTATTTTCTAGAGCTTTTCCGACTGTCTCGGAAATCTTAGCTTTCATTTGTTCAGTCAATTGAGATGTCGAATCATCTCCAGTTACTCCAGACATTTCTTTAGCTGAAACATCCATCATGGTTAATCAATAATTATTTAATTCCTTTACATCTTATTATACGGAAATTTATATCACTCTCACTTAATCATAAGTAATGTGTTATTCTTTTTCAATTTGGTTAAGTACATATCTTGCCTTACCTTTCTTACTTAGTGTATTTCCCAGGTTCGAGCGTATTTATACACTCTTCACATACACTTTTCACATAATTCTTATCGTTTAATCTCAATTATAAGTTACTCTTATCGGATGTCTTGAAACTGAAATGTTTACATCGATTATTAAACATCTCATTTATAACATAACTTTGTTTGTTTCGGTTTAGCCAAGTTCGTAACTTGCTTTGACCGTTCTCTTTTAGTGCACTTTCCGGGTTTGAGTGTATTAACGCGCTCTTCCCGTGCACATTTATTTCCATCTCTTTCATTTACATAGCATAAGATCTACTGAAATAAATAATTAATCCTTACCGGACGATCGATCAAGCTTGAACCGAACACTTTGTTGACAACCTTGAGCTCTGATTACCAACTTGTAACACCCGTCTAATTTTACTTGGATTTAATAATAATTCATATCATTTTAGATAAAATGATGTCTAGTTATAACATAGACTATATAAGTAAAGTTCAAAAGTAGCAAAACCTTAGTCTGTCACACCCCAACCAATGGTGGAAACATCGGGATGAGACGAAGTGTGAAGATTGCTCGAGACATCATAACGCTAATTGTGACAATAGAATTAAAGATAAATTGACTTCTTTCATAAATAAATGTTACAATACATGGAATTTGAAATACAACATGTTAAATACAAGAAAAACAATACGACAACAAATATGACATTTATACAATGTATTTGACCTAAACGTCTATATGTGTATCTAGGCATCAACGCTACTTCATTTCATAGCATCATCATCCTCAACCTGTAACATGTTTAAAATAAAGTTCAATGCAAAAGCAAAGGCGAGTATACAAGTTTGGTACATACATAGCAAAAGATAAGTTTCGAACAATTCCTCATAGCAAGCATGTGATTCAAGATAAACATTTAAATATGGCATGTGTCTAACATATCAAACCAAAAGAGACGCAAGATGCTCATGACATAACCACAAGTTACGGGTGGCGGGTCGTCAATCCTATAGCGCTACATATGTCACGGTTAGGCTCGTACGAAGTTAATGATAAGTTCAACACATAAGATTCACCCAAGTTTAAAGTATCAAGCCATCACGTATACAAGCATGTTAATAGGAATGTTCATGTGTTTAAGCAAAATGTTCATGTGTAAGTTGTTGATAAGTAAACATGTTACACCCCAAATGTGGTAAAAGTAAAAAGGGGGAAAATACGAGTATACTCACAAAGTTTGCATATGCTTTCCAATTATCCAATTATTGACGGGTTGATGAGGTTAAAAGATTGAATGTGTAAGGGTTAAAGTTCGAGTATGCATAGAGACAAGATTCGGTATTTAAAACAACATAAAAATAAGATATGAGAATAACATGTGAAAATAATCATCTTCAACACCTAACACTTGTATGACACTTGGTAACCACAAGGGTTATGATAATGTTTTCAAGAGTTGAACACCCATAAGAATCACAACAAGGTTTAGGTTTTTGTATGATGTTCTACTACTTTAACATATAAACATAAGTTCAACATCAAAGGTTCGAATGAGTGTATATATATATATCTAGGTTAAGTATTACATATCATTTAGTCCAATAATTCAAGTAGGAGGTAGAAGATTAGAATCTTCATTTAGGTACCTTGAGTAGTCATGGATATCAAGTATGGGGTAGGAAGAACTAGCTTCCGTTTAGGAACCCCTTGTATGTTCACCACTTCACTTGATGTAAAAACAACCAAGGAGGGTCACGAACTAGGATTTAGTACAACAATATAATTAATCTAATCTATAAGAAATCATCAAATCATGTGAGGATTGTATGTAGGACAACCCAAGTTGTTCCATAATCACTCATTCATCAAGATCTAAGCTTGACATGATTTGTGGGTTAAATACCCTAACAAAACAGAAAGTATTTGAGGTTTAATCCTCTGATTTCAAGTGTCTCAACCTTGTTTTTAAGCCTAACCAACCATAGAAGGGGTTGTAAGCATTGGGACATAGGTATGAGATGTGTTAGACACAAGTTTGATAAATTTAAACAAGTTTTGTAAGAACATGTAACAAAACAGAAAGTTTGTGGACCATTTCAGGGCAATTACAGGTCTGATTTCTCCAAGGAGAAGTCAAGGAATCGAACCCCATGATTATCCAAGCAAGTAGGAAGAAGAATCAAGTAATTTGGTTAAGAAATGAGCAAGTTATGCTCACTTTTGTAAAGGTGTATGAATCTGTCCGAAAATGCAGATTTGCAACTGATTTGAGAGTGAATTGTGAGTTGTAGAGAGTTGTGAAAGTGTAAAATGGTGAGTAGAAGGGTTGTATTTATAGTGGAAGAGGTTGTTGGTGATTGGAGGTGTTTGGAGGTGGCTAAATGGTGATTGGGGAGTGTTGGATGTTGGGATTTTGTGCCAAATTCGCGTCAATATGCGGCCCGCCTGAGATGTCACGTAAGTTAAAGCGGGCCGCCCGGGCTTGCTTATTTGACATGAAGTTTCATAAATTACAATTTAGCCCCCGGACTTGTTTATTTGATGTTTTTAGGGCTTTTAGGGACTATTCTTGCCACAAAAGCATAGTTTGAGGTAGAATAAGGTATGAGGAGCATAATCAAAGTATAATCAAGCGTATGAGTATCAAAATCAAGTGTCGTTCTTGTTCAAAACGCGTTTAGGGCATAAGTTTAGTTTAATTACAAGTTTAGCACATAGTTTCCAAGAATAATGATTAAACACCAATTGATTCACCGTTTCGAACATACGAGCATATATAACGTGTGTATAACATATAATTAGCAAAATACGAGTTTTATTCATGATCCAAGTCTCGGTTTTTCCATCGCTTTTAATGAAAGAACGATTACAAGCCTACGAAGTTTCCAAAAATAGTTTTACAAACGATGGTTTCTAAATATAGAAAGTATGAAAACGCGGGGCGTTACAGTCTCCCTTCCTTTAGGAAATTTCGTCCTGAAATTTATTCAAGAGGTAAACTTGAAGATTTTTAGTGAAAATTTGAGACTTGAAAATTTTGAAACATTTTGAAAGGCACAAAACTTTGGAGAGTGACAAGGTAAACTTGGGAGTGAGTTCATTGTCTAAAATAATTTGAGGTATCCGACATAGTTGAAAACATGTAGGTGCGTATACAGGTGAATTGAGTCTAAACAAGTTTGAGTAACTTAAATTGGCGCCGTATTTAAAAAGGTGACGTATAATAAAAAGTGACGCATTAAGAAAGGAGATATTGGCAATTGGTTGGTATTTTGATGGGACGTGGTAACTAAATCACATTTGTAGAAGATTGTTTATTAAGTGAAACGAGAAGGTTTGGCACTTTAAATAAAGCCTTAAAGGTATGGTATGCTAAGTACAGTTACACAAGAATCCATAATATGAAGACTATTTTATAGGTAACGAGGTAAGTTAGGACTCGAATGTTTAAACAAGCTTAATTGCGAACGAGGTTTGTATGAACTAAAAGGATAAGGAGAATAATACGAGTATAGAATGAACGAATGACTCTTAAAGAGTATAAGTATGAGAATAGCATAAGTGTTGGACAGATGAATGTAGTGTGTTAAGGATGAAGTCTCGTCATGGATAATCGGATATAATGCGCTTGTGAGTTGTGTGAAGTTGTATTAGGTCCAAAAGGTCTGCAAAGCACCGAATTTCTCATGGCACGTTTTACGAAATTTGGTAATATGGTGAAAACACTTATATATAGGAAGTACCAGCGGCGTATCCACCATGTTTTAACCACATTACGTCCGTTCCGTATTCGGTGCCGTGTTACGTTCCGTGTCTTACCATACACAGTAGTACACTCCATGGTTTTCATACGCCTATCACTATAATCCCGTGTGCACCCGTGATTATATTGATCGTCGCATGATCCGCATAGCTTGTACTAGTTGTGTATGAATTTGGGTAGGTCTACTTTAAAAAAAAATTAAGAAGGTGTGCGTATAAGAATAAAGTATGTAAGCAAGTCCATGCTTAAGTATGTATAGGACCCACGCAAGCGAATCCCTCGGATTACGTTCGCGCATAGGTACGAATGTATGAATCATGTGTACGAATGAAAGCACTAACATAAATATAAGTATGAATTCGAATGTATGTATAAGCATAAACGTAAGACGTGGAAGTCGTACGTGTGTATGTATAAGCACGCAACGTATGAGTATAAGTGAAAACATGAAATATATGAGTGTAGGTAAAATCATGAAACGTATGAGTATAAGTAAAACATGAAACGTATGAGTATAAGTATGAATACGATTATAAGTATAGGCATAAAACGTATGAATGTAAGTGTAGGTATGAATATTTAAATTTACGTGTATAGTGTACGTTGGAACATCACGGACTTAGGTGTATAAAATCGTCCAAAAGGTTGAGTATGTAAATACGAATGATTATAAGTGAATTGTCGCGTTAAAACGACTAAAACGTGTAGGACGATACGTGGGTATAGTTGTTTAAATGGAACGTTGAGTTTATCGTATCAAAATTTGATTGAGCTTGGTTTGAAAGGTAGAATGTAGTTGCATATGAAAAAGGACATAAGGTACTCATTGGTTAAGCCCAATGCATTTTGTAATAAATGGAAATGCTACTTTTGTTTTAAAAAGGTTTACGAAATCCAAGGGTGGTCGGTCTCCAAGAAGTCTTCTTGCCCACGTGTTTTGTAAATTGGTGTAAAAAGGTTTTCAATCAAAAGTAATTTCATTTCATAAAACAGGAAGTTATGAATTTAGGAGGTTCTTATGAAAACGAGGATTCTTAGAAAAGAATTTTAGCAAAAGGACTTTGAGATTGTTAAAAGTTCTAACAAATGATTTGTTGATGTGAAAAGAATCTTTGATCATATAACATCCATAAGATCTTATAGGTGTAAAAGAAAGGTTGGTTTGATCCTCCGATTGAGAATGAAAGTCTTTAGTTTGGTGATATATATCATGAGTGCGTTTTAGTGATTAAGTCGAATATGAAGTTCATGGGCAAGAGATTTGTTTGACCGATTAAAGTGATAGGTAGCATTTCGTAAGGTTTGGAAATTTGTGTAGTAAAACGTTTAAGTTAAGTTAAGAATCCGTGTATGTGAGTTAGGTAAAAATAGGTTGCAGGATAGAAAGTATGCTTGACGAAACAATGTATTTTGAAATCGTACACGTATGTATTTTGAATAATGATCGATAATTTAGATATAAACATGATTGAGTTTGCATAATAAGATATTTTGAAGAGGCGTTTTGGTAATGATCACCTAGGTAAGGGAATCACCCCGAACTCGTTGGTGAGGTCGTTTTAAAAAAAAGGGGAGTGGAGTTAATCATCAAGGTAAGGAAATCACTCCTATCTCGAGGATATGTCTCCACTTGTCGTTACAAGGAATATGAATTTAAATTACATGAAATCTTGCATATGTATAAATGTATGGAAAAGATTCAATATGTTGTGTGTGTGAGAAGAAAATATCGAAAGTAAATTCGAATTTGAAAGATTGCATCGCGTAAGATAAATAGTAAAACACGTTTGATTAAAATTCGGATGGTTCCAAAACGGAACCTTTGACTAACCAAAGTAGTCGAAAAGTCTTTCGAACTTGAGGAGCATGCTTTGGCCTAATAGGTGAAATACTCTCGCCGACAAGTCGGTTGACGGTATTTACCCTTCCAGTTACTACATGTCCCCAATTCAATTGAAATTTCGAGACTTGGCGGGATTAATGAAAATCAAGGAGTGGAACTAGTCGACAAGGTACGGGTTTCACCCCTAACTTGGCGATTTAGTACCCTAAGTGTGGTTGGTACTCGTCGGGTCAAAAGTTAATTTTGACACTTTGACGAGGGTCCACTAGAATTTGAAATTCGAATTTCTTCATTAAGGTGAGGGTTTCACTCCTAACTTGATGGTGAATTTCGTGTAAAAGAAAAGTAAAAGGATTGAGAGTTATTCACCAAATTGTGGGTTTCACGCCTAGTTTGGTAAACTCATCTCTTTTGTATAATACGAGTGTTGGTGAATTTAGAATAGTCGAGTAAAACGTATGAGGAAAAGCATATGTTGAAGATCACGCAAACAAGTATAAACATGTCAAGAGTGGCACAAAAGGATGACATATTAAAACAAATATTAACACATAATAAAACATGTATTAACACATAAGAATAGCATGTCAAGTATGTTACATGAGGATAAGTGACACATATGTTTAAAAGGCTCAAAGAGAATGCATAAGAAACACATAAAGTGGCATGCATGTAGATTCAATTAAAACATAAGAATAAGGCTCTAGAACTATAGACTAGGTAAAAAGCATGGCAATTCTACCTAATTCCCTATAGTTATGGCTCTGATACCAATCTGTCACACCCCAACCAATGGCGGAAACATCGGGATGAGACGAAGTGTGAAGATTGCTCGAGACATCATAACGCTAATTGTGACAATAGAATTAAAGATAAATTGACTTCTTTCATAAATAAATGTTACAATACATGGAATTTGAAATACAACATGTTAAATACAAGAAAAACAATACGACAACAAATATGACATTTATACAATGTATTTGACCTAAACGTCTATATGTGTATCTAGGCATCAACGCTACTTCATTTCATAGCATCATCATCCTCAACCTGTAACATGTTTAAAATAAAGTTCAATGCAAAAGCAAAGGCGAGTATACAAGTTTGGTACATACATAGCAAAAGATAAGTTTCGAACAATTCCTCATAGCAAGCATGTGATTCAAGATAAACATTTAAATATGGCATGTGTCTAACATATCAAACCAAAAGAGACGCAAGATGCTCATGACATAACCACAAGTTACGGGTGGCGGGTCGTCAATCCTATAGCGCTACATATGTCACGGTTAGGCTCGTACGAAGTTAATGATAAGTTCAACACATAAGATTCACCCAAGTTTAAAGTATCAAGCCATCACGTATACAAGCATGTTAATAGGAATGTTCATGTGTTTAAGCAAAATGTTCATGTGTAAGTTGTTGATAAGTAAACATGTTACACCCCAAATGTGGTAAAAGTAAAAAGGGGGAAAATACGATTATACTCACAAAGTTTGCATATGCTTTCCAATTATCCAATTATTGACGGGTTGATGAGGTTAAAAGATTGAATGTGTAAGGGTTAAAGTTCGAGTATGCATAGAGACAAGATTCGGTATTTAAAACAACATAAAAATAAGATATGAGAATAACATGTGAAAATAATCATCTTCAACACCTAACACTTGTATGACACTTGGTAACCACAAGGGTTATGATAATGTTTTCATGAGTTGAACACCCATAAGAATCACAACAAGGTTTAGGTTTTTGTATGATGTTCTACTACTTTAACATATAAACATAAGTTCAACATCAAAGGTTCGAATGAGTGTATATATATATATATCTAGGTTAAGTATTACATATCATTTAGTCCAATAATTCAAGTAGGAGGTAGAAGATTAGAATCTTCATTTAGGTACCTTGAGTAGTCATGGATATCAAGTATGGGGTAGGAAGAACTAGCTTCCGTTTAGGAACCCCTTGTATGTTCACCACTTCACTTGATGTAAAAACAACCAAGGAGAGTCACGAACTAGGATTTAGTACAATAATATAATTAATCTAATCTATAAGAAATCATCAAATCATGTGAGGATTGTATGTAGGACAACCCAAGTTGTTCCATAATCACTCATTCATCAAGATCTAAGCTTGACATGATTTGTGGGTTAAATACCCTAACAAAACAGAAAGTATTTGAGGTTTAATCCTCTGATTTCAAGTGTCTCAACCTTGTTTTTAAGCCTAACCAACCATAGAAGGGGTTGTAAGCATTGGGACATAGGTATGAGATGTGTTAGACACAAGTTTGATAAATTTAAACAAGTTTTGAAAGAACATGTAACAAAACAGAAAGTTTGTGGACCATTTCAGGGCAATTCTAGGTCTGATTTCTCCAAGGAGAAGTCAAGGAATCGAACCCCATGATTATCCAAGCAAGTAGGAAGAAGAATCAAGTAATTTGGTTAAGAAATGAGCAAGTTATGCTCACTTTTGTAAAGGTGTATGAATCTGTCCGAAAATGCAGATTTGCAACTGATTTGAGAGTGAATTATGAGTTGTAGAGAGTTGTGAAAGTGTAAAATGGTGAGGAGAAGGGTTGTATTTATAGTGGAAGAGGTTGGTGGTGATTGGAGGTGTTTGGAGGTGGCTAAATGGTGATTGGGGAGTGTTGGATGTTGGGATTTTGTGCCAAATTCGCGTCAATATGCAGCTGCTGAGTTTTTCTGCGAACATAGAGGCCATGCGGCCCGCCTGAGATGTCAGGTAAGTTAAAGCGGGCCGCCCGGGCTTGCTTATTTGACATGAAGTTTCATAAATTACAATTTAGCCCCCGGACTTGTTTATTTGATGTTTTTAGGGCTTTTAGGGACTATTCTTGCCACAAAAGCATAGTTTGAGGTAGAATAAGGTATGAGGAGCATAATAAAAGTATAATCAAGCGTATGAGTATCAAAATCAAGTGTCGTTCTTGTTCAAAACGCGTTTAGGGCATAAGTTTAGTTTAATTACAAGTTTAGCACATAGTTTCCAAGAATAATGATTAAACACCAATTAATTCACCGTTTCGAACATACGAGCATATATAACGTGTGTATAACATATAATTAGCAAAATACGAGTTTTATTCATGATCCAAGTCTCGGTTTTTCCATCGCTTTTAATGAAAGAACGATTACAAGCCTACGAAGTTTCCAAAAATAGTTTTACAAACGATGGTTTCTAAATATAGAAAGTATGAAAACGCGGGGCGTTACAGTCTCCCCTCCTTTAGGAAATTTCGTCCCGAAATTTATTCAAGAGGTAAACTTGAAGATTTTTAGTGAAAATTTGAGACTTGAAAATTTTGAAACATTTTGAAAGGCACAAAACTTTGGAGAGTGACAAGGTAAACTTGGGAGTGAGTTCATTGTCTAAAATAATTTGAGGTATCCGACATAGTTGAAAACATGTAGGTGCGTATACAGGTGAAGTGAGTCTAAACAAGTTTGAGTAACTTAAATTGGTGCCGTATTTAAAAAGGTGACGTATAATAAAAAGTGACGCATTAAGAAAGGAGATGTTGGCAATTGGTTGGTATTTTGATGGGACGTGGTAACTAAATCACATTTGTAGAAGATTGTTTATTAAGTGAAACGAGAAGGTTTGGCACCTTAAATAAAGCCTTAAAGGTATGGTATGCTAAGTACAGTTACACAAGAATCCAGAATATGAAGACTATTTTATAGGTAACGAGGTAAGTTAGGACTCGAATGTTTAAACAAGCTTAATTGCGAACGAGGTTTGTATGAACTAAAAGGATAAGGAGTATAGAATGAACGAATGACTCTTAAAGAATGACTCTTAAAGAGTATAAGTATGAGAATAGCATAAGTATGAGAATAGCATAAGTGTTAAAGAGTATAAGTATGACTCTTAAAGAGTATAAGTATGAGTATATAATACGAGTATAGAATGAACGAATGACTCTTAAAGAGTATAAGTATGAGAATAGCATAAGTGTTGGACAGATGAATGTAGTGTGTTAAGGATGAAGTCTCGTCGTGGATAATCGGATATAATGCGCTTGTGAGTTGTGTGAAGTTGTATTAGGTCCAAAAGGTCTGCAAAGCACCGAATTTCTCATGGCACGTTTTACGAAATTTGGTAATATGGTGAAAACACTTATATATAGGAAGTACCAGCGGCGTATCCACCATGTTTTAACCACATTACGTCCGTTCCGTATTCGGTGCCGTGTTACGTTCCGTGTCTTACCATACACAGTAGTACACTCCATGGTTTTCATACGCCTATCACTATAATCCCGTGTGCACCCGTGATTATATTGATCGTCGCATGATCCGCATAGCTTGTACTAGTTGTGTATGAATTTGGGTAGGTCTACTTTAAAAAAAAATTAAGAAGGTGTGCGTATAAGAATAAAGTATGTAAGCAAGTCCATGCTTAAGTATGTATAGGACCCACGCAAGCGAATCCCTCGGATTACGCTCGCGCATAGGTACGAATGTATGAATCATGTGTACGAATGAAAGCACTAACATAAATATAAGTATGAATTCGAATGTATGTATAAGCATAAACGTAAGACGTGGAAGTAGTACGTGTGTATGTATAAGCACGCAACGTATGAGTATAAGTGAAAACATGAAATATATGAGTGTAGGTAAAATCATGAAACGTATGAGTATAAGTAAAACATGAAACGTATGAGTATAAGTATGAATACGATTATAAGTATAGGCATAAAACGTATGAATGTAAGTGTAGGTATGAATATTTAAATTTACGTGTATAGTGTACGTTGGAACATCACGGACTTAGGTGTATAAAATCGTCCAAAAGGTTGAGTATGTAAATACGAATGATTATAAGTGAATTGTCGCGTTAAAACGACTAAAACGTGTAGGACGATACGTGGGTATAGTTGTTTAAATGAAACGTTGAGTTTATCGTATCAAAATTTGATTGAGCTTGGTTTGAAAGGTAGAATGTAGTTGCATATGAAAAAGGACATAAGGTACTCATTGGTTAAGCCCAATGCATTTTGTAATAAATGGAAATGCTACTTTTGTTTTAAAAAGGTTTACGAAATCCAAGGGTGGTTGGTCTCCAAGAAGTCTTCTTGCCCACGTGTTTTGTAAATTGGTGTAAAAAGGTTTTCAATCAAAAGTAATTTCATTTCATCAAACAGGAAGTTATGAATTTAGGAGGTTCTTATGAAAACGAGGATTCTTAGAAAAGAATTTTAGCAAAAGGACTTTGAGATTGTTAAAAGTTCTAACAAATGAATTGTTGATGTGAAAAGAATCTTTGATCATATAACATCCATAAGATCTTATAGGTGTAAAAGAAAGGTTGGTTTGATCCTCCGATTGAGAATGAAAGTTTTTAGTTTGGTGATATATATCATGAGTGCGTTTTAGTGATTAAGTCGAATATGAAGTTCATGGGCAAGAGATTTGTTTGACCGATTAAAGTGATAGGTAGCATTTCGTAAGGTTTGGAAATTTGTGTAGTAAAACGTTTAAGTTAAGTTAAGAATCCGTGTATGTGAGTTAGGTAAAAATAGGTTGCAGGATAGAAAGTATGCTTGACGAAACAATGTATTTTGAAATCGCACACGTATGTATTTTGAATAATGATCGATAATTTAGATATAAACATGATTGAGTTTGCATAATAAGATATTTTGAAGAGGCGTTTTGGTAACGATCACCTAGGTAAGGGAATCACCCCGAACTCGTTGGTGAGGTCGTTTTAAAAAAAAGGGGAGTGGAGTTAATCATCAAGGTAAGGAAATCACTCCTATCTCGAGGATATGTCTCCACTTGTCGTTACAAGGAATATGAATTTAAATTACATGAAATCTTGCATATGTATAAATGTATGGAAAAGATTCAATATGTTGTGTGTGTGAGAAGAAAATATCGAAAGTAAATTCGAATTTGAAAGATTGCATCGCGTAAGATAAATAGTAAAACACGTTTGATTAAAATTCGGATGGTTCCAAAATGGAACCTTTGACTAACCAAAGTAGTCGAAAAGTCTTTCGAACTTGAGGAGCATGCTTTGGCCTAATAGGTGAAATACTCTCGCCGACAAGTCGGTTGACGGTATTTACCCTTCCAGTTACTACATGTCCCCAATTCAATTGAAATTTCGAGACTTGGCGGAATTAATGAAAATCAAGGAGTGGAACTAGTCGACAAGGTGCGGGTTTCACCCCTAACTTGGCGATTTAGTATCCTAAGTGTGGTTGGTACTCGTCGGGTCAAAAGTTAATTTTGACACTTTGACGAGGGTCCACTAGAATTTGAAATTCGAATTTCTTCATTAAGGTGAGGGTTTCACTCCTAACTTGATGGTGAATTTCGTGTAAAAGAAAAGTAAAAGGATTGAGAGTTATTCACCAAATTGTGGGTTTCACGCCTATTTTGGTAAACTCATCTCTTTTGTATAATACGAGTGTTTGTGAATTTAGAATAGTCGAGTAAAACGTATGAGGAAAAGCGTATGTTGAAGATCACGCAAACAAGTATAAACATGTCAAGAGTGGCACAAAAGGATGACATATTAAAACAAATATTAACACATAATAAAACATGTATTAACACATAAGAATAGCATGTCAAGTATGTTACATGAGGATAAGTGACACATATGTTTAAAAGGCTCAAAGAGAATGCATAAGAAACACATAAAGTGGCATGCATGTAGTTTCAATTAAAACATAAGAATAAGGCTCTAGAACTATAGACTAGGTAAAAAGCATGGCAATTCTACCTAATTCCCTATAGTTATGGCTCTGATACCAATCTGTCACACCCCAACCAATGGCGGAAACATCGGGATGAGACGAAGTGTGAAGATTGCTCGAGACATCATAACGCTAATTGTGACAATAGAATTAAAGATAAATTGACTTCTTTCATAAATAAATGTTACAATACATGGAATTTGAAATACAACATGTTAAATACAAGAAAAACAATACGATAACAAATATGACATTTATACAATGTATTTGACCTAAACGTCTATATGTGTATCTAGGCATCAACGCTACTTCATTTCATAGCATCATCATCCTCAACCTGTAACATGTTTAAAATAAAGTTCAATGCAAAAGCAAAGGCGAGTATACAAGTTTGGTACATACATAGCAAAAGATAAGTTTCGAACAATTCCTCATAGCAAGCATGTGATTCAAGATAAACATTTAAATATGGCATGTGTCTAACATATCAAACCAAAAGAGACTCAAGATGCTCATGACATAACCACAAGTTACGGGTGGCGGGTCGTCAATCCTATAGCGCTACATATGTCACGGTTAGGCTCGTACGAAGTTAATGATAAGTTCAACACATAAGATTCACCCAAGTTTAAAGTATCAAGCCATCACGTATACAAGCATGTTAATAGGAATGTTCATGTGTTTAAGCAAAATGTTCATGTGTAAGTTGTTGATAAGTAAACATGTTACACCCCAAATGTGGTAAAAGTAAAAAGGGGGAAAATACGAGTATACTCACAAAGTTTGCATATGCTTTCCAATTATCCAATTATTGACGGGTTGATGAGGTTAAAATATTGAATGTGTAAGGGTTAAAGTTCGAGTATGCATAGAGACAAGATTCGGTATTTAAAACAACATAAAAATAAGATATGAGAATAACATGTGAAAATAATCATCTTCAACACCTAACACTTGTATGACACTTGGCAACCACAAGGGTTATGATAATGTTTTCATGAGTTGAACACCCATAAGAATCACAACAAGGTTTAGGTTTTTGTATGATGTTCTACTACTTTAACATATAAACATAAGTTCAACATCAAAGGTTCGAATGAGTGTATATATATATATATATCTAGGTTAAGTATTACATATCATTTAGTCCAATAATTCAAGTAGGAGGTAGAAGATTAGAATCTTCATTTAGGTACCTTGAGTAGTCATGGATATCAAGTATGGGGTAGGAAGAACTAGCTTCCGTTTAGGAACCCCTTGTATGTTCACCACTTCACTTGATGTAAAAACAACCAAGGAGGGTCACGAACTAGGATTTAGTACAACAATATAATTAATCTAATCTATAAGAAATCATCAAATCATGTGAGGATTGTATGTAGGACAACCCAAGTTGTTCCATAATCACTCATTCATCAAGATCTAAGCTTGACATGATTTGTGGGTTAAATACCCTAACAAAACAGAAAGTATTTGAGGTTTAATCCTCTGATTTCAAGTGTCTCAACCTTGTTTTTTAAGCCTAACCAACCATAGAAGGGGTTGTAAGCATTGGGACATAGGTATGAGATGTGTTAGACACAAGTTTGATAAATTTAAACAAGTTTTGAAAGAACATGTAACAAAACAGAAAGTTTGTGGACCATTTCAGGGCAATTCCAGGTCTGATTTCTCCAAGGAGAAGTCAAGGAATCGAACCCCATGATTATCCAAGCAAGTAGGAAGAAGAATCAAGTAATTTGGTTAAGAAATGAGCAAGTTATGCTCACTTTTGTAAAGGTGTATGAATCTGTCCGAAAATGCAGATTTGCAACTGATTTGAGAGTGAATTGTGAGTTGTAGAGAGTTGTGAAAGTGTAAAATGGTGAGGAGTATTTATAGTGGAAGAGGTTGGTGGTGATTGGAGGTGTTTGGAGGTGGCTAAATGGTGATTGGGGAGTGTTGGATGTTGGGATTTTGTGCCAAATTCGCGTCAATATGCAGCTGCTGAGTTTTTCTGCGAACATAGAGGCCATGCGGCCCGCCTGAGATGTCAGGTAAGTTAAAGCGGGCCGCCCGGGCTTGCTTATTTGACATGAAGTTTCATAAATTACAATTTAGCCCCCGGACTTGTTTATTTGATGTTTTTAGGGCTTTTAGGGACTATTCTTGCCACAAAAGCATAGTTTGAGGTAGAATAAGGTATGAGGAGCATAATAAAAGTATAATCAAGCGTATGAGTATCAAAATCAAGTGTCGTTCTTGTTCAAAACGCGTTTAGGGCATAAGTTTAGTTTAATTACAAGTTTAGCACATAGTTTCCAAGAATAATGATTAAACACCAATTGATTCACCGTTTCGAACATACGAGCATATATAACGTGTGTATAACATATAATTAGCAAAATACTAGTTTTATTAATGATCCAAGTCTCGGTTTTTCCATCGCTTTTAATGAAAGAACGATTACAAGCCTACGAAGTTTCCAAAAATAGTTTTACAAACGATGGTTTCTAAATATAGAAAGTATGAAAATGCGGGGAGTTACATAGTCAACTAACGGCTAAGTTAAAACATTCAAAAGTTGTTTAACAATTTGTTTACATCCCATGAACGTAGTCTATTACAGCTTAAAACATTGCGGAAGCTTCAAAAGTCGTGTTCGGTTCTTCGACATTTGCTTGATCGTCATCCGTAAGTTCTCCATAGTCACCTAATGTCAAAACCACATCAAATGTTAATTTTGACCATATTGTAACGCATATAAACGAATTCAGATAACCAAATCATGAAAAACAAATAAAATATTCGGATCAGGGTCTCTCGCGCCCCGCGAGAGACACCTTAATATCTTACGCGGGCCGCTAGAGGGTCTCGCATGTCGCGACGTGTTTCTTGACTCCCTTAGCATGGCGCGAGGGAATGCAATTTCCAGCAGGTCCAGTTTCTGGACCTGCATATCAGCCAGCTCCGAATTTTCTAAAAATCCAACTTTAAACTAGCATAACTTTTTACTCGGTTGTCCGTTTTAGGTGATTCTTTTTCCTACGCATTCGTAATTAAATTACCCACGCCTCTATCATGATTATTATATCAAAAATTAAATTTACGGAACAAAAGTCTATAAATCCCTTTCAATTTATTCGACCCGCATAGTTTTTGCACTATTTGCACTTCTACTATTATTATACTCTCAAGGCTTATTTACCCAACATCCGGGGCTTACGATCTCCGGTGTTTCATTATCAATCTATGGTTTTCCCCCCTCTTGTGATCTATTATTGCCAAATATTAATCAAATCATATTATCGCCTTCAATTAAACATCTAATTGACCCGTTTGGCTCATTAATGAAATCCTCCATCTTCAATGTCTACCCAACATTTTCTAATCAAATTTTGACTCATTCAATTAAGTAATGATCATCGTTACTTCAACTAATACAAGTCCTTATTCTAAAACACGACTTTGAATAACTAATATATCAATTTACATAATGTAAAGAGACAAGTTACATACTTGCATAATTCATCAATATTGGTTTATAACCATAATTACCCATTCCCGGGCTTGTCCATCTTAGCGTATCACTTCCATTCCATGGTTTACGCTTTCATAATTCAAATTTAACGAGTGGCGTTCAAGTCACTTCGAACACTACCATTTCAACCATTAGTAAACATATCTAACCAATTATTTGTTTTGACCCGTTTGGTTTGTCGAGTGAATTCCATCACTTCTTAGATTTACCAAACGCAACTATTATTGCTATAACAACATTAAACATATCTATGACTAGGCTTGTCTATATAAATGTAAAGAGACGACAAGTCGCGTACCTTTAAAGCTTTCCCTTCAAGCGTGTGTCCGCTCCGGCTTGTCCGCTTGAAGACTCGATTCCTTTGCCTATAGAGTTCCATTCGCAACCAAATTTAGAACTCTTTTATAACCAAAAATCGGACGATTCAATATGATATTCAATTCTGCGTTTTTGTCTGATCTTTAATGTTTTACTCCTCACTTAGGCATTTTAACAAACACCTAGCGGGTCAGATTTTTACATAACCATTACTAGGTTCTTGACATGTTATTATCATCTACTTTCACTTCAATTAACAAATCTATACTAAATTTTAACATCAATAATTTCAGATTCACCACATGGATTCAGATTTCACTAGAATAAGAACCATAATTCTAGTGTTTATTTAGTTTCTACAAACTCACTAATCACCTACAATGGTGATTATAAACCCCACAAGTATAATGCTAGATTTTAACAAGAAATCATCTAGGGTTTATCCCTAGATGCCATATTACTTCAAATTTCATCCATGCAAGACATAATCAAGCTCAATTTCAGTTTTTCACAATTAACCTATAATTTAAGATGAATCAAAACATCGAATTTTTGCATACCTTATGATCCCCTCAACAAGGTGATCACTAATTCGTGCTTGAAAATCGATTTGGAGCTGATTTGAACTCTCAATTTGATCAAGTTTGACATGCACTAGAGTTTGGTGGGGAGCCTGTGTCGCCCCCTGGGTTCTTGTTCGACCAGACACCCTTTTGGGTGTGTTTGGTTTGTTTTTAATTTTGTTTATTGAAATTAAGTTTCAATTTTAACAACATAGGCCCCTCCACCTTTATTTAGTTTATATCTTTGGCAATTTAACTTCATTTATGCTTTAAAACAAGACAACCAAATAACTAGGTTATTTATTTCCTAGTTAGTTTATTCTCGTTTATTTTATACTTTATAATTCTAATATAAAGTTTTTTTTTCGGGGTGTTACATCTTTCTAGTGGCAGGCTTCCTCCTACGCAGACGCCTCCATCCCACAAATCTCCTCCTTTTCTTGGGCTTTGGTTTCTCCGGAGGTGGAGCATTGAATTCAATAGGTTCTTCTAAATCTCTGGAAACCTCTATTTTTACCGGATAGAGATTTAAATTCTGAAGGACGTCAGACAAGTCACTCATGCTGTTATACAAAATACACACAATTACTAAGTTTAAAAATTATAACAAAATTTCATAGAAAACCTTTAAATATTATTTCAGACTGGGTAACTACAAAACAAATGAAAATTAAAACATACTAGGTTTTATTGTAAATTTATTTATTTACTGAAATAATGTTTCTGGACTGTAGTTGATAAAGGTGCTAAGACTTGGGTAAAATTATTTAAAGATTTGCATTAACTGCTACAGTAGCTAGCATATAAAGATCTGCTCATTTCTCATCTAACTTGTCCTCCCAAGGTGATTTACTAGTTAATTCATGGGTTTCCTGTTTAATCTTCTTTTCTCGGAATTTCTTTATTTTCTCTTTACTTTTCCTAATAATCAGACTTCTTTTACTAGGAGAAAGTGGTTCCTCATATTGTGCCTTTCGCACAAATATTCCTTCATCAGGAATTACAGACTGGTTTGAGGATTTTGTTTGGGACGAACTTCCCTTCTCGTTTGATGACCTATCTAATTTAAGATAGATATTTGACAGCTTTTGCTTACCCATACTGTACACAAATATTCAATTAATAAAACACATAATCACAAAATGACAAGCAGAAAAATTAAGTATTTCTAAATCTTTATTTTTACAAAACATGTTTCCTTATTTTATATTGAGCCACTTCCTTAAGCTTTGTAGTGCTTCACGGCACTTTTCCTTGATCACGACAGATCACCTGAAACATGTTTGAAAAAGGTTTTGTCAGCGGGAAATACTGGTGAATCATTCTATTTATTTAAATGACACCTTTGTTATAATTTACAGTATTAAGAGAGATTACAATGTTTCAGATATCAACCAACTACCCACGGTATTTGTCACTCGACCGGATCTGTGACTATGGTCATATCACTATTGAGTCCGTTCACCCAATAGTGACGAATATCACTAGTTAGGTTCGCCCACCTAAAGTGATAAAACAGCAGTAATGTGCACAATACCCCACATACCGGCTGTAATTTGGTGACTACATATACTTAATCACTGTAATTATAACTTTGAAAATAAACATGATTTTGAAAGTAATTTGATAAAAAGAGAATGACTCACATTGCAGATTTAATTTGAGCAGAGCCTAGCCTACTGATTAGTCTTTTAACCTAAATTAATAACATGCACACAACTCGGTTAGTAACTTAATACAGCATTTACGATAACTCACGAGATCAAACCCTCACATCGAATGACAAAGTGCGATACTTAAACATCCATTGAATTAACAACGAATGATAAAGCATAAACCCTAATGTGGGCAGCACTTAAACATCCATTGGATAGTTTTAATCGATCGGACATTGAATCGTAGCAGCGATCGAGTTAATACCCAGTATTGGAGCAGCACTTCACTAATATTGAAGTAATTTCGACCTCGGAGTATCACAACTTCGTTTTTGAAAGTTTTAATCGACACCAGTGGATTGTGCAAGTGACGGACTATTTATAGGTGAAATTGAGGTCTTACGCGGCCCGCGTAAGCCTTAAGCTTAATCTTACGCGGCCCGCCTAGCCGCCCAGTCTACGACTAGCCTTGACCAGTCACGAGTAGGTTAGCCAGGTGGTCGTTACGTGGCTCCGGAACACTGATCCGGTCAACACAGGTTTGACGCGGCCCGCGTAAGATGTGCCTTGTCTCTTACACGGCCCGCCTGAGACCCTAAGTTATTGATTTCTTGGTTTTTCTTGTAGGGTTTCAGGGGCTCGGGTTTATACTTACGGTTATTTTTAGGAAAATTTTGAGAGTCCTTACATATAACAATCCTCCATTGTGTTTTCCCCATCCACGATTGTGTCAACAATGTCTGCCATATAGCATTCATCATCAACTGGAGGGTTCATAAGTCCGGAAAAAACATGCAACCTCAACCTTCGGTTTCCAAATGTCATGTCAACTGTTCCTGTTTTGCAATCAATTTGAGAATTTGCGGTTGCTAAGAACGGTCGACCCAAAATCACCGTAGGTTGCTTGGTTGGATCCTTGGTCACATAATCAAGTACTAAAAAGTCCACCGGATAATAAAAATCCTCGATTTTTACTATCACATCCGAAACAATTCCACGGGGTAGTTTGGGTGTCAAATCGGCTAACACTACAGTGGTGTTTGACGA
The DNA here is from genome assembly GCA_030545235.1 of Helianthus tuberosus. Classification (NCBI taxonomy): domain Eukaryota; kingdom Viridiplantae; phylum Streptophyta; class Magnoliopsida; order Asterales; family Asteraceae; genus Helianthus; species Helianthus tuberosus. Next base: position 193,090,832 of record CM060445.1, read on the forward strand.
CTGAAGTGGACCAAACTCGTATTGGTCATACAAACTACCCGGTAAAATGCTCACGCTAGCACCAAGATCTAGAAGTGCCCGGTTAATTTTAAAATCGCCTACTTGAATTGAAATGATAGGCGCACCCGGATCTTGGAGCTTAGGTGGAAGTGCACCCGAAAGAATCGAACTCACATTTTCGGTTAAGTCCAAATTTTTTGGAAATTTATGAGTTCGTTTTTGGGTACACAATTCTTTCAAGTACTTAGCATAAGACGGTACTTGTTTGATTGCATCCAAAAGAGGTAAATTAATTTTTACTTGTTTGAAAATTTCCAACAACTCTTCTTGTTGTGGACCTCTTTTGTATACAACCTTCTTCAAAGTCCCTTCAATGCTTCGGGATAAGGGGCGGTATTAGCCTCCACACCCTTTTCCTTAGCCTTAGGGACGGGTATGGTCACAACGGGAGTGTTATTATTCTTTTTCAAATCACTTTTATTTTGACCCGTTTGACCATCCTCATTTTCATCCTCACTAGCATCTTCCACCACCCATTCAACAAACTGAGGTGGCGGTGTTTTGACACCATTATCAACAACTCGACCACTATGTAAAGTAAGTTTATTAATTGGTACCTCATGTGTGTTCCTTGAGCTTGACCCTTGATGCTTAGGGTTCACCGTTGTGTCACTTGGAAGCTTTCCGGTGCTTCCTCTCATTTGAGCCATCTCCTCCGCGAGTTGGCCCACTTGCTTCTCCAATGCCTTATGGGATTTATCTCGTACCTCAAACTCTTTCTTCATCTCTTGATTTGAATGATTGATAGCATTCATAATAGCGTCAAATTTCGAATTTATCGAGTCATCACCTTGAGAGTTTGAAGCACCACCCCCATTCCCACTTTGGTTGTAACCACGTTGATAATTACCTTCACGGTTTTGATACCCTTGGTTACCCCCTTGATTGTAATTCCTTTGGTAACCCCTTGGTTACCACCTTGACGATTGTTGTACGAGGACCCACCTTAACCACCTTGATTACCCGATTGAAAATTCGGGTTCATTTGATTCGAGGCATTACCATACCGGAAATTAGGGTGATTTCTCAAGCCCGGATGGTAAGTGTTGGAGTTCATGTCATATTGCTTTCGATCCCCATACACTTGGTTTACCTCCTCGGTGTAGTCACTCGACCCCGTTGGACATTGCTCGGTTCTATGCCCAATATCTCCACATTCTTCAAGTACCGCAAATTGTACCGCGTTCACCTCCTTCTTCTTTATACGAGCCATTTCCTATTCTAAGGTAGAAATTCGATCTTTAGAATCAAGATTGGGAAGTGACCGGGAAATGGGATGTTTCTTAGCTCTATCGGTCGATTCCTTCTCTTTTGACCGTTTGCTCATCCGCTCCAAAAACTCCCAATCATCATCTTCGTGATTGCTCAAGAGATTCCCATTGCTCGTTGATTCAAGGTGGTTCCATGTGTTGTCATCTAGACCCCGTACAAAGCACTTCACCAATTCCCACTTTTCTATTTGGTGATGTGGGCATCTCCGCATCAATTCTTTGAATCGAGTGAATGCTTCATGTAACGGTTCACTCGATAATTTCCGAAATGACCTTATTTCATCCCTAGCGTCGTCAGTCTTCGCCATCGAATAGTATTAGTCTAAAAAGACTTGTTGCATCTCTCCCCATGTCCGGATGCTATTCGCCAGAAGTGTGAGAAACCATTGTTTTGCCTTGTCTTTCAAAAAAAATTGGAACAAGCGAAGTTTGACCTCCTCTAGTGTGAAGTTGTGTCCCCCAATCGTGTTGCATATTGATGAAAATTCCGCCAAGTGTGTATACGGTTCATCATTAGACCTCCCGTTGAAATGGGGAAGTATATTGATGTAATGCGGTTTACAATCGAACATTCTTCTTTCACACACAATCGGTGAATCATTCTCGGTGACCACCAGTCGGAAACGGTCATTCACTCCCCGTGGAGGTTGTTGACGACGTTGTGGACCGTTAACCTCTTGATCGACCGGTCTTAGATTGTCTCTTCGGTCACCTCTTCTATCCCCACCTTGATTTCTACCTTAGTTGCGTCTTTGGTTACCACCTCCCACGAAACGAGGAATCCGATTAGGGTTACCATTGTTGTTATTGTTGTTGTTGTAAAACCCATCATCTCGGTTCCGTTGGTTGTTGTTTCGATGTTGACGGTTGTTTCCGTAACCATCATTTCTCACGTTCCCGTTCCCGTTCCCGTACCCATAATCATCATCCCCCACAAAGTTGGCATTTTGATTGCCGAACTCGTCATCTTCAAAGCCTCTTGCATTGTAGACATTTCCCCTATTCACGTATCCCCAATCTTCCTCATCGTTAACCCGATCATCATAATATCCCCCATCGTCCGAATTTTCCGTATGTATGCTCACATGTTCCGGTGATTGATAACCGGGAACACTATATGGTTGGTCATCAGGGATGGCGTTCCTCAAATCGTCTATGTTGAAGAAAGGGTCTTCGTTCGCGGGATTGCCACGATCTCGATTACCTCGACGGTCGGAATTGACATTCCGGTCATCAAGGTTGAGGGGTAAGGAATTGTGTCGATGAAGGTTTTGTTGTTGGGGTGTTCGTTGGGTGTTATTGGGGTTTTGGTTTTGAAAAGGTGGTGTGGGTGGTCCATTATTGTTGTTACCACCCAGTCGCTCTTGAGGCATGGGTTGAACATTAGGAACGGGATTGAAGTTGCTTCGGTATTGGAATTGGTTCAGGTTTTGATTTTGGTTAGAGTTTTGGTTCGCCATTGAATCGGTTTCAATGGACGGTGTATGCTGTGGTGTGTTGGTGGTTTGATTAGAGGCAAGTGTTGCTTCTAACCGGCTTGCTAGATTTCTCCTTGCAACTCTTTCAATTTCCGGTTCGTAGACTAAAGGTGAAGTCCTCCCGGAGTTTCGCGTATGCATACACTTCCTGTAACCTGCACAAGTAACACACCCGCATAACAAGGAAAAAGAGAAAGTACAAAGAAGAACTATGCAAATTAAACAGATAATCACGCAAATTCAAGCAATATCCAAACACAAAGCGCACGCACTCCCCGGCAACGGCGCCAAAATTTGATCGGAGTGTCGCGCTCCGGTCAAAGATACTATTTATAAGCCCAGATTACCCTTAACAAATAGTTAGTGGTAGCAAGGGGTCGAACCACGAAGAGTATGTGGTTTGTGAATGGATTCGATTGAATTATCAAGAGTGTCACAATTTATGAAGCTTACTAGAATGTTTTTGTATTTTTGTTTAATTGAGAGATGTGAATTTAATCTAAAGAAATTGGTGTAATTGATTGACAACTAAAAATTAACGATTGCACAAAAATTTGATTAATAAACGATAATGAGAAAAAGGGTTCACACCCGGTTTCGGTAATCGTCAACCTAGGGTTTCTACAAGTTTTTAGATTCAACTCAAGTGTGTATGATTAGCGGATTTAGTGTACCGTTACATAGGTGCTAATAACTATCAACGTTTCGAGAAACGGACAAGAATACACTTTATGATCAACACAAGTAAAACCTAACCAAGACAATGCATACTACACATAACCATTTCGTAAAGTCATAACTTTAACATCGTTCGACAATTTACGAATACGAAACAAATGCAAACTATTGTCAAAGGTTTCAAAAATCAAACACAAATTGTCACTAAGTTGAAACAAGAACAATTCGAAACCCTAAAATTAACAACTACCTACACAGGGGTGAAACCGAGATGATTAGCCGCTCATGGTTGAAGAAGCTTGATCACCGGATGTTGAGAACTCGAAATTGAACATCTTGAAGCCTTGAGAATGGTGAATGATGAGGTTTGGTGAAAGATGATGATGGTAGAAGGATTAGGGTTTGTGGAATGATTGATTGTGAAGATGGTGATGGTGATTCTTCGATGATGATTTCGGGTTGTAGAGATGAAGTGCAATGGAATGGGTAGGTGAATCAATATGAGTAGTGGCTCCAAAAGATGATTCAAAACTCAAAGAAGGTGTAACTCCCCGAATTCAAGGCTCCCATCCAATTAAAACCGCTCCCAACAACTTGGATGTCAAAATTCGCAAAGTGGAAAGTTAAGGGCCGTCACCGGTGGGCTCTAAATTTCTGGATTTCACCCAACGCTCTAACTGACTGGATACGGTTGTTGTGTGCCGATGGGATATTTCAGAGGACGTCGCCGACGGTCTGGACCCCGTCGGCGACGGGCTCTCATTTGTGAGATCTCCGTTTTTCGCGCCCTACACTCCCGGTTGACCCGTAACGCATCCCGGTGCTCCGGTTTTCGACCCGGTGACTCGTAAAGCTCCCGAAAAGCTCCTTAAACTTCATCAAACCTGCAAAACACATTTTTGATTAAAAGTAGGCTATCCGAAATTAAAACTTACATAAAAACATCAAGTTATACGATAACGAGCACCGGTTTTCAACCACGTATCACATCCCCACACTTGTCTTTTGCTTGCCCTCAAGCAAATCTGTTTTTCACGTGGGTCGAACTACGAATACACTTCCCATTCCCGAGACAAAGGTTAAGGTCTATTGTCATACAAAAGTTCAAATTCTTTACAATTTTCACATATTTACCGGTCAAGTGAATAATCACATATATATAATGGTTATCCAAGATTAACCCGCCCGTAAAACTAACAATTCATACATATCCCTCACAATGTTCTCTCCACTCGGCTTAAATAATTGGCTAATGTGTATAATGTATTAGCACTTCAACAATTATTCGCTCAACACCGATTAGAACACGTACCCGCATAGGCTTGTAACTCAATCATTCTCCACCACGGATCACGAGTACTAAACACAAGTCATAAGGTCTTTGTAAAGGTTGTAACGGGGCTGGGCTAAAGGTAGGAATTGGGATATTTTAAAGTGGCTAAGGTGATGAAAAATCGATTTTTATTACAAAAGACTACTCTAAACAAAATTAAACTATAAATATCAACTAAAAGGCAACAATTTTCGCCTTTTATTCAACAAACTACTAGAACATCTTTTTGTGTTTTTCTCAATACTTTTTCATTCTTTTTCGCAACAATTTTCTAATATTTCTTCTTTTTTTTTACAATTGAATCACAACTATACAGACTCAAGCTCCTATAATCGAATTTTCATCACACGGGTTTAAAAGAAAAAAGGTTTTAAGGTTATTGGCTAAAGGGTGGTCAAACGAAGGGATTAGGCTCAAGATTGGCTGCTAGGGGACAATTTTTGGGTAAGGATATAAAAAATGGTGTAAAAGGAAAAGGTTTACCTAATGCCTTAATCATTCTCATGCTTGTATTCGGTCTATGGTCTTGAACGTATCAAAAGTTGCAAGTTCTACAATACGCGACTAATGGTCCACTCAAACAAAGAAACATGTAAATGTAAATCTATGATATAAAAGTGGCTCAAAACCTCACGTATAAGGGTATGATATGTGATATGCATAAAATGCTAGTTCCTTAGGCGAATTATTCCCAAATAACCACCCGCTAAATACCCGTCATGCTATTAATTCGAACTTGACCATGACAATAGACCAAATGGGTTGTGACATCCCTCGTTGACTTAGTTACTTGTGCTTTTAAGATCGCTTTTGAAACAAGAATTTTTGAAAAATTTTTGAAATTTTCCCCCATCCCCACACTTGAGGTAAACATTGTCCTCAATGTGTAGTATTTAAATGAACGGGTCAAAATCGAAAACTTTTACTACTCCCCCATCCCCACACTTGAGGTAAACATTGTCCTCAATGTGTAAGAACTAGAGTTTTAAAACGCACAAGGGATGTGACACAGCTAACCTTCCCAAAATTTCACCCCGGAAAGATAAAATACAAAATACACTCCACTTATTACTAACTAATAATCAAAGTAAAAAAGGAAACGCATGCACCTGATTTTTGTTGCTTGATGCCCATATCTTCTTCTTCTCTTCATAAAAACGGTTGTCCCGCGAACATGTTGTACCTACAAATTCTAACCCTTGTATAGAAGCATGCTTCTCACAACCATCAAAATTTGTTAGTTACCTAGTTCTACCACTTTTATGAAAATATTACCAAGTCATGCATTATTTCACTTTGATTTATGTGGAAAATAATTTACAACAACAACAAACCTAACTCACTTTCGTAGGAATCACGGTTGAGCTTCCATTCAACTTCCATTCAATTTATAACGTCAAAACATACAAAAACATTATTGAGCTTTGTTGTCAATAAAGTTTAGCTGTATGGGGTGGACAACATTGTCAGTTATCTTTCTTAACAGAGGATTTACAATGTTGTCCATCTCATATAGCAAAACATTATTAATTTTAGCATTATCAAATTTTGAGGTTTAAGGTGCTCTTATTTCGTGGCGTTCTTTTTATCGACAAATCTTCAAGAAAAAGATGTTGATGTCAGACTGTGTGCTTCCAAACAGCGACACATAAAACTACTTGAAAAACAAAAAAAAAATGAATCATACGAAAGTCGAACCAACCAGTTAACATGATTCAAAAAAGAAGAAAGAGACTGATGACAGTGAAGATTTGGAAGATCAATTGTTTATGTATTCTTTTTTTTTCCTTTTCAGTTGATTGTTATATAATAAAAACGTCATGTATAATAAAAACGGCAAAACAGCCAAAATGCTTGTTTAAACGATATCATCCCGTTAAACGCCACTAAAAACTCTCAAACTATAATAAAATTACTTTGAAAAAGTATTATAAAAAACCCCCCCAAAAAAGCAAACTTGAAAATGTAACTAGAAACAAAAAATACAAATCAGGAATACCGAAGATAGGGAAAATTTATTATATTAGAATCTAAAACGCCAAACTTGAAAGATGGGACGTTACAGACTTCAGAGATAAAGCTTATCAAAAACAAGAATTACAAACAGTAACTGAAAAGACGAATACTTTATTATAATAATGTACCGCCTAACTTAGGCGCCAAAAAGACATCCTATAAAATGATACGTCTCAGCAACTTTCATTTGATTAAATAAAAAAAACCAAACTCCAATACTACTAAATATCACACACTGAAAAACGCCAAAAAAATAAAATGAAAGATGGCTAATATGCTTTCTTGGATATTCATAATTGTTCTTCGTGAAGTTTCATTGAATAAATGATTATCAGAAGGGAGTAACTCAGAAAGATCTTGCTGCATGAGATGGACAAAAATTCAAGAAAAAGATACTGATGCCAGTCATATGACATTTTGTATTTTTTGTTTTTAAAGAAAGTTTGGATGACGAGAAGAGATCAATGACAATGAAGAGAGGGTTGATTATAAAGATGAAGTTCAAGATAAAGAAAAAGCGAAAAACCCACTCACACGACATAGATCTATGTCCCCAAACATTTACAAAAAAAAAAAGTCAGATCAAGAGACGAGCAGGCAAAAAAAATCAAACCAATGGGTTTGTTAAGTTTTACATAAAACGTCATATATTTGGTGACAGTTCTAGTACTATTAAAGAAGAGAGAGACTGATGACAGTGAAAATTGGGAAGAGAAATCCGATTAGGATTTTTAATTTATTTTCTTCGCTTGTATTTTTTTTCCTATTGTTGAAATATAATATAACAATAGTAAAACGCCAAGATAACACAAACGCCAAAATATTTATAAAAAAATAATAGAACAATGGGCCTTCTTGTTTAAAACGCCTTGGAAAACCCAATTCAAATGGATAATGGCATACGATTTGAATAAACGCCAAAAACCCCATAAAAGCCATAAACCAAAATGTTAATACAATGAAACCATTAAACGTCATTAAATATTGAATTTGGTTAACGCCAAAAATCTTAAAAACCAACAATATTGGGAAAAACGGAACTGGAAAAGCAGAAGATGAAAGGACAAAAAAGCCCCTCCGCCCTTTTCTAAGCGGCGGGACACGTGTTGGGCCAGGAAGCGTTCTCACCGTTCTCACACATTTAAGCGTTTTCTCCTGATCCTGTTTCTCTATATATATAGCTGTCACTTTTACTTTTAATGCACACACATATTGTAATAGGTAGAACTAAAACACAAACAAGAGCGCTCGCCTGGTGGTCCGAGAAACAAGTGTATTTTTTCGTGCCTTCCAAATATATTGTCGTGACGTGTTTTCTTTATTAACATTTAGATTTTTTTTTCAAAAAAAAAACATTTAGATTTTCATAAACAACCCGTCGTGACGTGTGGACAATTGCTCGCTAGTTACTCAACAGCAGGGACGTAGCATAGTGGGTAGGGAGGTCCCCCCGGAACTTTTCGCTTAGTAGTGGAGATTATGTAGTTTTCGTATAAACTTTTTTACGTATATACGTTTTTGACGCCTCGGTTTTATAGAAATTTTTTGGTATATACGTTTTCGACCCCTCGGTCGAAAATCTCAAGCTTCACCACTGCTCAACAGCCATTGAATATCAAATCTCAATAAGGACTCCCCATGTGAATAAGTTGGCGGTCTTTGTATTCAATTGTTAGACCTTCTTCACTACAAGCTCGTAGAAGATCCCTTAGATAAGGTGGACCAGTTCTTGCTACATTGAAGGTAGTCTAGGTATGGGGAGGCCCGGCGCCAGTCCCCCACACCGCCCCCCTCGCCCCATCCCGACTTGACCGGCAACCCACGCTCGGAGAGGACGGGCCACAATTTCAAAATTATATCCGTTTACCAACGGATAGTTTAATAAAAAAAATTACCTTTTTCAATTTAAATATATACCATTCTCATCCATTTTATACCATTTTTCTCCCATTTCTTCCATTCTTCTCCAATTCTCTCATTCTTTTTTATAAAAACCAATCTCATTTTTTATACAATCATGAATCCCTTCAACCCAAACAACCTCAACCCGAACAATCCCAACCCGAACAATCCTAACTTTTTTTTGAGTCCCGCTTACACTCCGGCTATGGATCATTCGTGGGGGAATCCACAATTTACGTTTTCGGGTTTCCAACAATCACCTAACGCCTTCTCCCAAATGTCCCAACTTCAACAAATGCAACAATACCAAGCACTCCATAAAATCATGCAACTCGGTTCAACTTGATCAATTCCAATCGCAACCTCCAACTTCCCAACCGCAACCCTCGGTGGAGCTTGACGATGATGATGAAGTCGTCCCCGAATCGCCACCTAAAGAACTCAAGCGCAAAAAAAACACGGGGAAGGGGAAGGCGGTTGAAACTGAACCCGACACCGCAAAAAAAGCGGTTCGAGAGCAAAGCCGAGACAGTGGACAAAAGTAGAGGAGGAGGCGCTAGCAATTGCGTATGTTAAGGCCTCAACTTGCCCGATTGTCGGTATGAACCAAAGTTAAAAAAAATTAATTTAAATTTAAAAATATTTATTTTTTAGTTTTACTAATGCAATTTTTTTATTTTATTTTAGGGAACAATCAAACGGGTTCTAGTTTTTTAAAGGCATTTACGGATAGATTTAATAACCTTATGGGGGATGGCCCCTACCGTGATCTCGAATCCGTATCGGCCAAGTGGCGGAAAATGAACAAGTGCGTGAATGATTTTATCGGGATTTATAACCCACTTTACATCAATCGTCCTAGTGGGAGTAGCGACGAGAACGTTCTTAACCTTGCGACCGCTAAATGGGAAGCCAAAAATCCGTATTTCCCGCACATCCGAGCATGGAACATTTTAAAGAAAAAACCTAAATGGGCGCCGGTTCCAAATGAGATCGGAACCGCCAAACGGACTAAAACTTCCGAGTCCGGAAGTTATAGTGCGGGAGGCTCCACCGCTCGTTGTCAAATCGACATAAACGACGAACCGGAATATGACGAAGCGGGATATCACGAGATCGAACGTCCCGTCGGAAGGGACAAAGCAAAAAAAGAGGCGGCCGGAAAGCGCAAAGGGGCCGGCTCGAGTGGAGGGGGCGGCTCGGGTGGAGGTGGCGGCTCGAAGGCGTCTTCGAAAATGGACGAGTTGATTTCCGAATTCCGTTCGTTTAAAGACTTTGCGGCCGAAAAATATAGTCACAAGAAAAACGTGTCGGCCGACTATGCTCGAGCGGAGGATTTTAGGATAATGAGGTTGGATCTCGACTCGGTTCCGGAGGATGAACGAGAGGTGTATCGGAAGATGAAGGAAGAGGTGAAGAAAAAATGGACGTCGTAGGTTTTTATTTTTAATTTTTAGGAAATGTAATTTTTTTTAATTTTTCGGAAATGTTTTTTTTTAGGAAATGTAATTTTTTTTTATGTAATGAAATGAATTTATTTATGTTGTATTTTATTATTTTTATAAAGTTTTTATTAAGTTAATAAAAAAACTTAGAAAATTATAAAATATTAACGTGGGGTAGCCCCATCCTCCACCCCCCTGAAAAGTGAAGGAGACCCATCCTCCACGAGCCGGTGATGTGACGCCTACATGGCGGCCCATCCTCATGGGGATGGGCCTCCCCATACCAACGGGGTAAATGGGGGCCACATGGTTGGATGCAGTTTTAAAAGAAACTATATTTTTTTAATAACATTTTTTTAGACTGCGGGGTATGGGGCGGGGGTTTGGGCGTGGGTGGGCTGAAAACGTCCAAGCCACCACCCCGGGTGGGCATGGGTTTGGGCGTGGCCCTTCTAGCGTGGGTTTGAAGCCGGGCGTGGGGCGGGCTAGTAGGGCTAGTAAGGTGACATGGCAGGCTCTCAATGGCCAAACCAAACTCATGCCCCCAACCCAAGCCCCACCATACCCCATGGGCGTGGGTTTGTTTGGTGGGGGGGCCTCCCATTCCACGTGTCAACAAATACCCCAACCCAAGCCCCCCATACAGTCTTACATCTAAATAACACTTAATCTTACACTTACATAAATTTTATTACATACCACTGAGAGGCAAACATCATGCTGCTATATAGTTTTTACCATTTAGCATTCACAAATGCATATACCATGTGACGTTAAAATAAGATTTTGAGTGGGTGCATCATTTATCTTTCAAAATTCAAGGCTACTAAGGTGGTGTTTGTTTTTTTTAGATGTAAAATGTCTGCAGTCTGTGGATCACATCTGCAGGAGAAGAGGTAGACCAAAGGTCTGGAGTCTGCAAGAAGAGGAGGGTTTGTTTTTTTTACTTCTACAAAAACTTCACAACACACACACAGAACACTCATCTCTCTCTCTGCCTTCATCTACCACCACCACCACAACCATCCGCCACCACCTCCTCCACCGTCCACCTGCCACCACCACAACCAACAACTACCGTCAAGCCCACCGCCCCCTGTCTCTTGCCGCGAAGCCAAGCACCACCGCAAACCCTAGCCCCCACTCTAAGAACCCACCCCCGTCGCAACCACTACCGCCGCCTTCATCGTTCCACCACCGCCAAGAACATCAAAACCCACCACCGATGTCGTCGTTCGATTTGGGGGGTTTGTTGGAAGATGAAGAACATCAAACCCACCACCGCCGATCTCTCTCTTCTTTCCCTCTCTCCCCCCCCCCTCTCTCTCTCTAGGGTCTCTCTCTCTTCTTTCCCTCTTATGCAGGTTTGTGGAAAGTGGTGGAGGTGGTGGCGGAGATGTGGTGGTGGAGGTGGTGGCGGGGATGCAGAGAGTGGCGGTGGAGAGTGGTGATGCAGAGATGTGGAGAGTGTATGTGTTTTGAAAGAGAGAAGAGGTGGGCTTATGTCTGCGTGGGGAAGAGGTGGGGAATAAGTAAAAGGTGAGAAGTGCTTCTAGAAAACAAACAAGCTGCAGGACCCAAAGGTATGCGCGTGTCTGCGTAACGCAGACATAAGTGGCCAGAAGTGCTTCTGGCCAAAAAACAAACAGCACGAGATGGCTCATTGATTTCAAATAGGGGGACCATGAGATCTATCACGGAGATGTACATTAATTGTCGACGTGAGGATAAGTTATGGGTCACACGATAGGGTTGGCCTAAGATGTGTATATTAGTCATGGTTTGGGACTACCCTAATCCGTTAGTAGAGTAGACTCATTGAGTTTAATATGTTCAAGTTAGAGAGTCATGGATTAAACATTTTCAACCATGGGATACTTTCTATAACATATTCTTCTTCAAGATATGCACTATAATAACACACTACATTGTACCCGATCACACGCATATAAAAACTGAAGAATCCATGAATGAATCCGAATGTGGGTTCTTAGATAAAGTTTATTGTTATATCATTTTTATAAATGTTATGGGGTAAACTTATTTTATGCTTATGATTACACTTGTAAGTGTAACCCGTGATTATGTTTTATAAATCTTTTCGTTCATAAAGTTATATGATGATTAACGTATTTATTTATATTTGAAAAGTACAACAAATAACAAAAATTAACTTAAAAATTAAATGATTTTCGAAGTATTATAAAATGAAAATGTCTTTTTTAAACTTTGGAAAAACATAAAAATAGATTAGAATGTTAGGTTTATGTGAATAATATTAATTAAAAAGGTTAAATATATATTAACTTAAATATAAATATTTAAGAAATATTCTTAAATCTTGGATTATAATTTTTATTTTTGAATCTTACATAATTACATTCCAAAACCCAAAAAACCAAAGTGAATCATTGCTAAAATCGAAACCGAAGCGTTGTTAAGACAAAAAAACGAAACGTGCACCCCCTAAGGCTATGCGGTATGGTGATGGACCTCTCGTGGAGGATGATCCGCCACGTAAGCGCCACGTAGAATGGGTGTGAGTATGGGGCAAAGGGGATGAAACTATGGAAATATGGGGATGGGCCTAATATATGTATATAAGTTGTATGTGTAGGTGTGTGAGAGAGGGGGAGGCCCGTCGGAAACGTCCGCAGGTGAACGGTGAGGACGCTGCTGGCAATTTAGCAAACTTAAAATTAGGCAAACTACAAAAGAATTGTTGAAATTGAAAGAGCAACAGAGACATCAAATGGCAACAGGAAAAATTAATAAATAGTAATTTAGGAAAAACTACAAAAGAAAATTACTTGGCATGTTATTTGAACTTTGAGATTGAAACAGGTTCTTTGATTTTGAACTTTGAAACAGCAAGTTGCAAGTTCCAGACGAAAATTCTTTGAACTTTGATACCCACTGCCACACTTTTCAACACCGTAGTTAAGAACCGGATGATATTGTAAACACATAAGGGTGTACGGTGTGGGACTCGGCAACGGGCGGCAAAGCAGTTTGCCGATCGGCAAACACCGGCGCCGATCTTTTGGCGACGCGGCAAAGCAAAGCAATCGGGGACAGGTTACCGACTCGGCAAAGATGGAATTTGAAAGGTGGGCCAGGTGTAACGGTCGTTGAAATAATAAAAAAATTTATTTTTTCTTTAAAAAATTATATACTATAATAAATATCAAACCAAACTATAACCAAATACCCTCAAATATATACCCAACCAAACCAAAAAATACCACCAATTCTTCCCAAACATTTACAAAACAAAATGGCGGATAAACTCTCGTTATGGTTCCCACCCATGAGAAGCGACGATTCATCCGATAGTAGCATTCTTTTTTTTCAAAATCTCATCGAAGAAGCCGAACTTCAAGACACGGGCACATCTAACCGAAGGAGATATATTGAACGTCAACGTGAGGAGGGGCATGAGACACTCATGGCGGATTATTTTGTCGAAGACCCGAAGTACAACGGAGATATCTTTCGGCATAGGTTCCGTATGTCGAAACGTTTGTTTCTAAAAATTGTGGCCGATGTGGAAGAGAACGACCCGTGGTTTGTAAAGGCCCCCGATGCGCGAGGTAAGAAGGGCTTTACGCCGTTGCAAAAGGTGACATCGGCTATTAAACAGCTCGCAACTGGTAACACTCCAGACGAGAACGACGAGTACTTGCATATGGCCGAAAGAACTTCCCGCGAGTGCCTAGAATATTTTTGTGACACGGTTTGCAAAATATACGGTCCAGAGTTCTTACGTAAACCGACAAGCCACGACATGGCACTTTTATACCAAGCTCATGAGGAAAAACATCACCTTCCAGGTATGTTCGGTAGCCTTGATTGCACCCATTTCGTTTGGCGTTTTTGTCCGACAGAGTATCGAGACCAATATATGCGAGGAGATCATCGATACCTGACTGTTATGCTCGAAGCGGTTGCTTCTCAAGACTTATGGTTTTGGCATGCTTTTGCCGGTCCACCGGGTTCTCAAAACGATATCAATGGTCCACCGGTGTTGGGCGAGTTGATGGATGAAGACACGCATTGAAGACTAAAACACGATCTCATAGATCATCTCGCAAGTCAAGATTTACCCCACCTTTTGGTCGATTCCGACGAAGACTAGGTTAAATTGTTTCAACTTAATGCAATTTTATTATTTTTTAATTTAGTGTAATTTTGATGTTTTTAATTTAATTTATGAAAGTTTATTGTTTTTTTAATTTAACTAGGTGATGCCCCGCCCGCGTTGCGAAGCGATGGCCGAATAATTCTCAACCAATTTAAAAAACAGTACTATAGTTTTGATACAAATAAAAACTAAAAAGAGTGTTAGGCAGCTCTTTGACACGATTTTTAGCTAGAGGCAAAGTCATATTTTTATTTTTACTTGGGGGAAAAATCAAATTTTTTTCCCCGAGAGTAAAATCCTAATTTTTAGCTAGGGAAAACCATATTTTTAATTTGCACTAGGGGCAAAAACGTAATTTTAAATTGAGGGTGATATCGTAATTTTGAACCGAGGGGAAATTCGTAAATTTTAGCTGGGGGCAAAAACATATATTTATTTTTAACTGGGGCAAATGCGTAATTTTAAATTGTGGCCAAAACCGTAATCAATTTGAACTGAGGGCAAAATTAAGAAATTTAGCTGGGAGCAAAAGCGTCATTTTATTTTGAACGAAGGGCAAATAGGTAATTTTAAACCGATGACAAAATCGTAATTTTAAAGTGGATATAAAATCATAAATTAATTAGACCAATAGGGGAATGCCAGGCAACTGCCTGGCACTCGTCCCTTGCCGCCCATGTCAACCAATAAAGGCCAACAACTATTGTCGCCGACACTTTTGTTTGTAGATGTTAAAAATATGTTAGACCGTGGGGTATGGTGGGGCGGGGGTTTGGAGCAAGGGTTGACACGTGGACTTCGAGGGGCACCGCTGGTGAGTGACGTGTTGGATCGGTATGGCGGGGCGTGGCTAGCCCGCGGCCAATGAGAGCCGGCCACGGAAGCCCGCTAGGCACGCCCAACGCCCGGGCTGAAACCCCCGCCCAAGGGGCCACGCCAAAACCCAAGCCCACCCGGGGTGATGACTTGGCCGTTTATACCCAACCTACGCCCCATACCCAATAATCTTAATCTCTTTTTTGTAGGTGAAGACAAAAACTTTTGTCACTGTTCATTTCATTCAATTTTTAATATATGTATAATATAATATAATGTATTTATTCTACATTTATTAATATTAAATAAAATAGTGCACAAAAAAATAATAATAAAAGTTTACCACTTCAGCAAGTGTTTAAACCATTGCCAACACTTTTCAGCAAAGTTTAAACACTTTTGACTGATTGACATGGCGCGCTCTGATTGGTCGGGTTTTTTTTGTTTGCCACTCTAAAGTGTTTAACCACTCCCTACACCCTAATAAATAGAAGTATAACTAGTATGAGTGATGTGTGTAAAATGCAACATATAAATTACATCAAATGAGGCATAAAACTAACCCTTTTTTAGTACTAATATTGGAAAAAGAGTGTTTTTGTCTTCCTTTTGTATTTTCAGGATTAAATGAGCTTAAAAACGCAAAAAAAGCAAAAAGACAGCTAAATCCAACATAAATACAAGAAAAGGAACATTAGTGGACTGCCCGAACCCTCAACGGCACCTTCCAAAGCAAAATAGAGAAAACAGAAGGCTGAACACGCCCCGTGCTCAGCCAGCACGGGGCCGTGCCCAAGAAGCAGCAGAAAAGACAAACCTATAGAAGCTTCTATTGCCCACCACGGGCCGTGCTCAGCGGACACGGGGGCGTGTCGAAAGTACAGCAGGCGCATTTATTGTAATTGCGAATTACAATTAATGAGGAGAGAGAGTGTCAGACGGACACGGGGCCGTGCCCAGCGGACACGGGGCCGTGTCCAGCTCTCTGTTCAGCCTATAAATAGGAGTGCTTGGATCCATTTCATCTCATCCCTTGGCACACCACCTCTCTCACACTTCATCCACCACCCACCACCATCACAACACCATCATCCACCACCATCATCCATTGTCCATCGTAGAGTGTGTGAGTCGTCTCGGGATCCAAGATTGATCGTAAGAGTTCTTGACAATCAAGGCCATGTTTGCCTAAGTCTCTTACATCACTTGGTGAAGACAAAGTGTCTAGTATAATACTTTTTATTTCTAATCTTTTGCACTTTTTATTTGGTTTTGTATTAATGACTTTAATAACTAGTTACTTATGTTGAAGGTGATCTTTCCTTATCGTTTGTCCGTGGTGTCTTGGCATTATTTTACTGTCTATATAAAATAAAGGATTTTCACCATTCATATCTCCACGGTCTATATGGAGGTATGTTGGCTACCTGGTAGGGGGTTAAGGGAACGGTTTGGTAAAGGTCTTGCCATTGTTCAGCGTTTAGAGGTCCTGCAATGGACCTGGGTCAAATTTAGTAGGACCTCCTTCAATACTTCACGGTATTGGATGGCGGGGGTCCAAACTCTTTGATCCCCTCATAAGTTAACTACTATTAATACTATAACCCGGCTATTTAGGACTGTATCCCTGCTGACTCAGACTACTTAGCCGAGGGTAACGTCACTGCCAAAAGCGGGGCCTACCACAATACTGCATTAATAACTTAATTCATTATCTTCCAATAATCCACCCCTATAGGATTGTATCCCTGCTGACTCAAACTACTGGGGTGAGGGTAACGTCACCTTCAAAAGAGGGGCCTACTACAATAACTAAGATAATCTCTTAATTATGTGCAAAAGTGCGGAAATAATCAAAGGTTATACTAGATACGAGTCGGAACAAGTGATTCATCTTGTCTATCTGTTTTTCTTCTATTTTATTTTCAGCTTAGTTAGTTTTATTTTTCTTAGTTTAAAACATTTTTCTAAACTTTTATTTTGGTTAGACGTTGAGGATAAACCGGTACTAAAAGCTCTTGTGTCCTTGGACGACCTCGGTATCTTACCAACACTATACTACACTCAACGATGGGTGCACTTGCCCATATGTGTGTCTAGTGTCAGTAAAATATCGTGTTTTATAAATTTAAAACTTGGCTAAAATAAGTGTTAAAAAGGGCTTAAAATATACACCTAAAATATACGACACTTTCACGCACATCAAGTTTTTGGCGCCGCTGCCGGGGACACAAGGATTTTAAGAAAGTTAGGAATCAACGGCCTAATCATCTTTTATTTTTCTTTTTATTTTTTTTAGGATTTTCTTAGTTTTTCAGCTTCTGCAGAGCTCAGCACGGGCCGTGCCCGCTGAACACGCCCCCGTGCTCAATCATTGGAACTGGCAATCCTGTTTTACATCAGACAGTAAGCTGAACACGGGGCCGTGTCCACTCAACACGCCCCCGTGCCCAAGTTTCAGTTACTGAAAACAGAACCGTTAGATCCCGACGGTTGGTAATTTCTGACATAAACATGAGTGATAGTAATTAGTTTTACTTTCGGCACTCTTATGGTACGTGGTGTCAATTATGTGGTGGCGAACATGAAGAAGTAAAATGCTACTTCCTAAATTATAGGCCCCACTACATGGACCCACCATCTTCTCATAACCTTAAGAGGGGCGAAAGTAAAAATAAGCACTATTTCTCCCTCGAATGCGCCCAGCCAGATATTCTAGGGGAAATGCTCCTTAGCGAGTTATTTCAACTAGAAGAGCTAATTCTGAAATGGATAGAAGAGCTTGGGAAGGATTTTATTGATCCGCCCCAAGACGATACCCATGAAGAAATGTTGGAACCGCATTCCGACAACCTCGTTACTCCCGAAAATGCCTCCGTACCTAGCAAAGACTTGGACGATAGTCGTCCCTGTGTCGATTGTGCCGTGAAGGACTCTCCATCGACTTCGTTCGGTGCATACATAGACCTGAGCGATTCGGCATATACCTTCTTTAACAAGAGCCCGGAAAAAGGTTGGACTTGTCCACCTAGAATGAAAATAGGAATTACCCTCACCGACAACCTCTTGCGTTCTCGCCTTAGTCTAGGACAATTAAGGTATATTAGGCACTTTGGGGTTGTTCCGACCAGTCATGAGCCACCCGATACTAACAAGTTCCTTAAAAAACTAGACAACTTCATAAAACAGTCCTTAGACACGGGGCCGTGCCCAGCCAACACGCCCCCGTGTCCATCGAAAGATTCCTTTCTGATCAGTACGTCAGAATACGGACAAACTGTGTCAGAACTCCACCTGAACACGGGGCCGTGTCCAGGTTGCTGTCATTTTCTATAAATGCAGCCAAAAATTCTGCACATTTGGACCAACTTGGGGCAGAGAATTGTAGGAATCTTCTCTCAAACTATCCTAGGTAAGTCTAAAAGAAGGTTCCAATAACCCATCTTGTCCCTTCCTCTTTTAGTAATTTCCTTCTTCTTCATCTTTCTCCAAGAGCTACCATTGAAAGTTTGGAGTTCCTCCAACTCTATGGTAGGGATAAATGAGTTTTGTTCAAAGAATCTTGGTAAAAACATGTTATGAAACATTGTTTTAAGTTATTAGCAACCAAAAAGGCCCCACAATGTTCAGAAAATAACTTAAAACTCCAAGTTTCCTTGTTCCAAAACTCTGCAGAAAGATGAACACGGGGCCGTGCTCAGTGAGCACGGGGCCGTGTCCGGTCACTGTTTCATTAAATAAACTATTTTTAGTTTATTTTTTTTCGTAGGATGTCGAGTGAAAACAGCGATACATCTTCTGTGCATTCGTCAAACAGCCGAAGAGGAAGAAGACCCTCCATTGAAGCTACACTTGTGCACTATGTGATAGCATTAAGGGAGGCTCTCGACGAAATGACTTCAGTAGAGGAGGTCCTTATCGACCGTATTAACGATCTTACGATGGGACTTGAAAGCAGCTTCCAAGAAATTAACCTCTTGCACCAGAGGTTAAATATTCTTGTAGCACCTCCAATGGAACCAGTCCTTCCACAGCAGGATTGGAACCTAGCACTCGGAATCAACAACCCTACCGGGTGGGAAGACTTGCCAGCGGAACCTCCTGTGGAACACCTACAAGAGATCCTGGTGGAGGTTGAAGCTCCTCAAACTAATGCCAATGAACCCTCCTTTCTCCTTCCAAGGGAGGTGGAAGAATGGCTCGCCGACATTTGAGGAGAACCGCACGCGGAAGATGGAGTTCAAAAAGGCCTTGGTTAAACCAAGATTAATTGCTTCTTGGAAATTTTGCTAACTAAAATAAAGTAAAGGCTAGAACTCCATGGTTTGATTTCTTTGTTTTATCTAGTTTAATTTAGGATTATGTAAGTTCTCTCTATGATGAAATGAAATGATGGTTTTAATGTTTGGATGGTTTGTAATGAATAAAACACACTCATGGTGGTAAAGGATGAAAAGGAGAACGAGAAAAATGATCCCATGCACAAGAACAAGGCAACCCGACAATTTTCTCCTGTTCAGAAGATTCAACACGGGCCGTGCCCAACCAACACGGCCCCGTGTCGAACCACCTGCAGAAAACGCCCAGTACAGGTACCTGGACACAGGCCGTGTTCACTCAACACGCCCCCGTGTCCAGACTTCTGTTTTTCTTATTTCAATTTTGTTACTGGCACTTGAACACGGGGCCGTGCCCGGATAACACGGGGCCGTGTTCAGTGCCCAGTAACACAAATTTTTGCTTTTTAAACACTATTTTACACATCTAATCAACCTAAAAAATTATTTTTGGGACACATTGAGGACAATGTGTAATTTAAGTGTGGGGGGGATGCTAAAACCTTGAATTTTGCAAGTCCTAAATACAAGCCTTACACAAAACTCTATTGGAACCGCTAATCACCCCAAATTTTTTCAAAAATTTCATTTTTTTTACTTGTCTAGGTTTAACTCGGGAAATTCAAGTTCTCAAAAAGGTTATATTTTTATAAATTTACAACCGATAGCGTAGTGATAAAAAGAACCAACATAAGAAAATTATGAAAAGGCATGACAAACTTATTTAAAATTTGATTATATATACTTGATCACATAAAAAACCCATTCCCACAAAAGTGAGTTTTGAGCCTTTATTGAGCACACAATTACATATCATTTGACTAAATGCTCATTTTTCGTTTCTTGTGTGAATAGCCGCTTGGTTCTTACGACTCTAGAACTTGTCATGACAATACATTCCCGGTCCTTATCAACTTAAACCCGAGTAAGTAAATGATAGAGGCATTAGGACTAACCTTTTTCATTTCTACACCATTATTTTTCTTTTTATTTTACCACATACCCAAAAATCCCCCTAGTTAGCCCTTTTGAGCCTAAACCTTTTCGTTTCATCACCCAAACAAAAACCCTTTCAACCACCAAAACCCTTTTTCATTTTTAACCCTTTATTTTAGTAACAAATTCGGTTCTTCGCAATCAAAAAAAAAAAATCGTGATGTTGATGAAGCAAAAAGAAAATAAACAAACAAAGTAATCAAAAATAACTTTGTTTGAATAAAAGCTTCATCAAAATAAAAAGTTGCAAAAATGCGAAAACCGACACTTGTTACGCTTTTAGCCCTTTTTCTACTAACCACTAACCCAACCACCTACCTTTAACTCTAGCCAACCCTTAACCCACAAAGTCCTCTTGATATCTACAAAGGTATAAAAGTTAAAAAGGAGGAGGATTGATTTCTTGGCAAGCCTATGGTAGGAATAAGTTCCATGCCGCTCTCGAGTGATTCATTAAAAATACACCTTCGGCCGAGTGTGAGTGAATTCCCCGCGAGGTATGTGAACTTGTATATAAATAGAATTTTAAAAAGGCATGTTATGCCCAAATAAGTAATTTCTTTTATGAACAGTTCTAAATAAATCATTACGAATAGGAATGTAAATAAATAAAAATAAAACCCAAAAAGATCTTGGAAATCCCGACACTCTACGACAAGCCTAAAACCTTCTCTTCTACCTATTCCATTTGGGAGTGTAAGCCACATATTAAAGAGTTTTGCTTGAGGACAAGCAAAAGTTCAAGTGTGGGGGTATTTGATGTGTGTAAAATGCAACATATAAATTACATCAAATGAGGCATAAAACTAACCTTTTTTAGTACTAATATTGGAAAAAGAGTGTTTTTGTCTTCCTTTTGTATTTTCAGGATTAAATGAGCTCAAAAACGCAAAAGAAGCAAAAAGACAGCTAAATCCAACATAAATACAAGAAAAGGAACATTAGTGGACTGCCCGAACCCTCAACGGCACCTTCCAAAGCAAAATAGAGAAAACAGAAGGCTGGACACGCCCCGTGCTCAGCCAGCACGGGGCCGTGCCCAAGAAGCAGCAGAAAAGACAAACCTATAGAAGCTTCTATTGCCCACCACGGGCCGTGCTCAGCGGACACGGGGGCGTGTCGAAAGTACAGCAGGCGCATTTATTGTAATTGCGAATTACAATTAATGAGGAGAGAGAGTGTCAGACGGACACGGGGCCGTGCCCAGCGGACACGGGGTCGTGTCCAGCTCTCTGTTCAGCCTATAAATAGGAGTGCTTGGATCCATTTCATCTCATCCCTTGGCACACCACCTCTCTCACACTTTATCCACCACCCACCACCATCACAACACCATCATCCACCACCATCATCCATTGTCCATCGTAGAGTGTGTGAGTCGTCTCGGGATCCAAGAGTGATCGTAAGAGTTCTTGACAATCAAGGCCATGTTTGCCTAAGTCTCTTACATCACTTGGTGAAGACAAAGTGTCTAGTATAATACTTTTTATTTCTAATCTTTTGCACTTTTTATTTGGTTTTGTATTAATGACTTTAATAACTAGTTACTTATGTTGAAGGTGATCTTTCCTTATCGTTTGTCCGTGGTGTCTTGGCATTATTTTACTGTCTATATAAAATAAAGGATTTTCACCATTCATATCTCCACGGTCTATATGGAGGTATGTTGGCTACCTGGTAGGGGGTTAAGGGAACGGTTTGGTAAAGGTCTTGCCATTGTTCAGCGTTTAGAGGTCCTGCAATGGACCTGGGTCAAATTTAGTAGGACCTCCTTCAATACTTCACGGTATTGGATGGCGGGGGTCCAAACTCTTTGATCCCCTCATAAGTTAACTACTATTAATACTATAACCCGGCTATTTAGGACTGTATCCCTGCTGACTCAGACTACTTAGCCGAGGGTAACGTCACCGCCAAAAGCGGGGCCTACCACAATACTGCATTAATAACTTAATTCATTATCTTCCAATAATCCACCCCTATAGGATTGTATCCCTGCTGACTCAAACTACTGGGGTGAGGGTAACGTCACCTTCAAAAGAGG
This sequence comes from Helianthus tuberosus, assembly GCA_030545235.1. Classification (NCBI taxonomy): domain Eukaryota; kingdom Viridiplantae; phylum Streptophyta; class Magnoliopsida; order Asterales; family Asteraceae; genus Helianthus; species Helianthus tuberosus. Next base: position 193,113,352 of record CM060445.1, read on the forward strand.
GGCCTACTACAATAACTAAGATAATCTCTTAATTATGTGCAAAAGTGCGGAAATAATCAAAGGTTATACTAGATACGAGTCGGAACCAAGTGATTCATCTTGTCTATCTGTTTTTCTTTTATTTTATTTTCAGCATTTTAGTTAGTTTTATTTTTCTTAGTTTAAAACATTTTTCTAAACTTTTATTTTGGTTAGACGTTGAGGATAAACCGGTACTAAAAGCTCTTGTGTCCTTGGACGACCTCGGTATCTTACCAACACTATACTACACTCAACGATGGGTGCACTTGCCCATATGTGTGTCTAGTGTCAGTAAAATATCGTGTTTTATAAATTTAAAACTTGGCTAAAATAAGTGTTAAAAATGGCTTAAAATATACACCTAAAATATACGACACTTTCACGCACATCAATGAGCTAGTTAAAACGTAACATCAGTGCCACGTAGACAGTGAGGCTTTAACTATTCAATCCTTTAATTACCCACTATGGGTTAACTAATAATTAAAAAAAAAGAGTTAAATGCTTGGTTGGTCCCTGTGGTTTTCAAAAATTGCAGACTTGGTCCTAGTGGTTTACTAATTACACGCGTGGTCTCAAAACTTGTCAAAAATGAACTCGGTTGGTCCCTAGCCCTAACCTCTGTTAAATTTCTCAGTTAACTATGTGTGAAATGACTAAATTGTCCCTGAGCAATTAAAAAATATGAACAGGTCCATGTTTATATCCAGATTTTAACAAAATTTGAACATTATAAGCATCTTCAAACAATGAACACCTGCAATTCCATCTTCAAACCTTAACTTCAAATTCGATCTGACACATCAATCATACAATTTAGAACAAGTGAGAGAGGAGCTACAGAGAGACCACCTTGATTTGGTGAAACCAATGATAATGTAAAGAAAACAATGAAGGAAACTAAAGATGGAATTCAAAAGTTTGAACGACTAAAGTTTCTTTTCCATATAGACAAATTTCATCTGTTTACTAAAAGTTTTTTTTCCCAAGAACCATAACTCACCAAGAACAGACATATAATTTTGATTTTAAGAAACCTCCAAGTTAAAAAATGGCCCATTCTATACACACCCCCCTCTATTACTAACCACACCCCCTCTTGTGAGAGGAAACTGTCGGTCCCACGCAGGCCCCACCTGTAAGTTATGTGAGAGGAGGGGGGGTGTAATTAGTAATAGGGGGGGTGCGTATAGTAGTGCCCTAAAAAATTAACAAAGCCAACAATTTTTTTTTTCAATATTCAATAGAAGAAACATGATCTAGTCCCAAATACACGACACATATACTGATTAATAATAGTCAAACCTATCATAAAAGTACCATGTATATATAGCAACAGAGAGAAACATCGATACAGATGATATCTAATTCCATCTTCATAACCACCACCAACATCATCTCATCATTTGTTTCAGATCTATACAACCACCAAAAATTGAAGAACTTAAATCATCTCATCCACCAACATTATCTCACCTAAAGCTCAGATTCAAGAAGACCACCAACATCAACTCATCCACTGTCGTATCTCATCCACCAACATCATCTCACCTAAATCTCAGATTCAAGAACACCACCAACATCAACTCATCCACCGCCGTCGCCCCTAACTCAGCCGCCACACCTTTGCTCAGATTCAAGAACAACCAGAATGTTACCACCATAAATGCCGCCGCCCCTAACTCTGCTGCCACACCTTTGCTCAGATTCAAGAACAACCGGATTGGTACCACCATATACGCCGCCGCCCCTAACTCTGCTGCCACACCTTTGCTCAGATTCAAGAACAATCGGATTGGTACCACCATAAACGCCGTCGCCGCCGCCCCTAAGGGTGGCTAGGGTTTAGAGATTGGATGAGAATAAGATGGGTGGAAGGGGATAACTCAGATTGTTGTTGTTTGAAGATGATGATTGATGATGGTTGTTATTTGAAGATAATGATTGATGATCGTTGTTGTGAGAGAGAGAAAGAAAGAAACTGGATATAAACATATACATACATATTCATATTTTGTTAAAAGAGTTAAATGAGAAATTTAGATTTTTAATTGTTCAAGGGTAATATAGTCATTTTACACATAGTTAACTAATGTTACGGCTGGGGACCAACCGAGTTCATTTTTGACAAGTTTTGGGACCACGCGTGTAATTAGTAAACCACTAGGACCAAGTATGCAATTTTTGAAAACCACAAAACCAACCAAGCATTTAACTCAAAAAAAAAATCTATGATTGGTTCTTTGCACATGGGCCTCATCCTTTCTCGGCAAAGCCCTCTTTGACACCCCTCTTTGGTTTGGCTGGCATGGGGCGATGGTAGAGGCTTTAAAGTGCTGATCTGGAAAGGGGCATTAGCCCACACCACCAAGCCTAAGTTGAAACCAAAGAGAAGATCCAAGTTTAACTTGTAAAAGGTGTGTCATACTGAAAATAAGTGAGAGTGTATACGCGTGAAGTTATATATATTGTATTTCTTTAGGCTAAAAATTAATTAGTGACGTTCAATTCAATTTTTCTATTTGTATGTGCCAAATATTGTTTTAAAATTCTTTTGATAAGTCTAACCAGTTTTTTTTCTAATTCAAAGTGGTTTTGTTGGTTTTCAAATTTTGGTTCAACCAGTTGATACCGCATCTGTTACAACTGTTACAATGATCCGTTGTGGAAGCATGCAACCATAGGTCTATAACTACCTTAGGGTGAACGGTATGGTTGGGGTGAGTTAGGGTGATTGAGTTTTCTCTACCCAATAATATAAAGTCATGTCAACTCCCCCCTTCACTCATCATTTTCTACTCAAACACTAAGTATGGTTCAAACACCCACTCAATTAAAAAATAAAAAATTTTGATTGGTTCTTCTCTCCTCTCTCATCTCTCTCTCTCCTCCCTTTGTTCTTCTTCACCTTTGGTGAGTATACACCGAAAAAACACTATCTCTCCTACTCCCCACTCCCCCCATTCAATCACCCGGTGTGATTCACCGATCGGTGAATTCACTCCCCGAAGGAAGTCCTGGCAACCACACCGTGCACCCTTAGAACCTTTTAACAATGAACGGTGGATTCTGATCAACCGTTTAACTATCTTTTAGGACCATGTGTAATGGACGTTAAATCATTCACATGACCCTCATGGGGCGTCATAAATTGTGTTGCATCACCCTGTAACAGGCGCCAAAGCTCAGGGCTTTGCCCCCTTAACGAGTGCTAAATAGGGATTATCATGTTGAACATGTACCTTTTAATTGGTTTAGTTATTAAGACCTCCGTTACTACATGATAATGAGGTAACACTCGTTTTTTCATGAACGTTAAATTTATAGATAATTTCATCTTCTCGCATGTTCTTGCACTCAAATTAAAAATTTTATTATCTCCCACCAATTCCGCTTCCGTCAATTCTTCGTTCTTTTTTTCTTTCTTGAATTTCATCAACATTTGGTATTCATAATTCATGTGTGTATATTTTTTAATTATCATCTCAAATCGATCACATATCATTTCTTCTTCTTCTTCACAAAATTATCTTCTATAAAATAAAAAATTCTATAAATTCCCCACATAATTGTATATTGGGTTAATTATTTTATTTCTAATCAAATTTGTGAATTTATTTTCTGGGTATATTGAATTATGTCACCTGCGGCTCCGATCGAGCCGAATAAGAAGACATTACCGGAATCATCATCTTCATGGGGAGAATTGTCACCAGAAAGAAGTTATCGACGTTTTGGTGATCTAAGAGGGGTGCAATGGCGTATAGATTTGGGAATTTTACCTTCTTCGTCTTCTTCGATAGATGATTTTCGTCGTGTAACCGCTAATTGCCGCAGAAGGTATTGGTTTTCTAGAATTTATGTGTCAAATTTGGTGAATTTGCATGAATAGGTATGGTACGTGGTTTTATTTGTTGGTGATCAAACAGTTTTTTTTTTTTTTTTGTTCTTATTGTGCATTTTATTATTATATACAAAGTTTTACAAAGTTTGCTACTAGGGTTATATGGTTTGTAAGGTTAAAGTGATTGTTGTTTGATCTTCATTCTTCAAGTTTATGGAATCAGTCAAGTATTGGTGTTTATTTAATAACTAAGGGTGTGTTCATTAAAGAACTATTCATAATTAGAAGGTTATAGGGTTACAAAATAGTCTTATAAGCTAGGGGTGTAAACTAGCCGGGGCTCGCCTAAGCTCGAGCTTAGCTTGTTTAGAGCTTTATTTCTAAAGCTCAAACTCGGTTCGTGAGTAGTTTTTTAGTCTTAAGCTCATATATCGGATTTGGCTCGCGAGTAGTTTTTTCAAGCTCGGCTTGTTTATTATTTACCAAATAGTCCATACACATTATTTATTTGTTTTACATATATTTATAATTAAAAATCTATAATATAACATAATGTATATTATTAGTTATGTTTATCATAAAATTTATATATAATAATAGTTATTATATATACATAAATCAAATTAAAGTTTTATAAATATTAGGCTTGCGAACCATCTCGAGCTCGGGTTCGTTTATTAAACATGCTTATTTTTAAACTCAAGCTCCTTTAAGCTCGGCTTGGTTCAATCTCTTTTCCAAGCCATCAAGTAGCTCATGAGCGGCTTTGCTTGTTTACCCCCTTAGTCTTATGTATCACATTTAAAGTAACAGGTACGAGTGTTTATGTGATTCTTGTAGTTCGCTACCTTAAATCAGTTCTGTATTGAATGACCCTCTCTAAAAGTGATATATGATCTAACTTCATATTTTTATTTACATATATTATTGTAATGTAATTCCAGTTATGCTGCTTTAAGGAGGAGGCTTCTAATCAGTCCTCCTATTTCAAGAGACGAAAGACATTTTCGTGATCTTGTTATGGACAATCCACTGTCACAAAACCCTGGTATATCCTCTGCAGATTAAGTATGCATCACTTTGTAAGCAAGAAAACGAAAATCTTGAATAATGAAGCGAGGTTTGATCGTGTGAGATAATGTTGATGCAGATAGCATGTGGGGTCAGTTTTTTCACAAAGCCGAGTTAGAGAGAACGGTTGACCAGGACTTGTCTCGCTTGTATCCTGAACATGGTAGCTACTTTCAGACACCCGAGCGCCAAGGCGTGTTGAGAAGAATTTTGTTGCTTTGGTGTATTCGACATCCAAACTATGGTTATAGGCAAGGTAATGTGTTGTTTCAGTTTGATATGTATAACATATGAAATAATAGCAGTTTTAATATTGTTCCAATTAGTAGTATGTTACATTCAAGGATATATATACACTTAATGGGTTAAGCTAATGGGCCTAGCCCCAATAACTGCTAGCCCAATATATTGTAACAAACATATTATGCACATCCTTTCATCAATTAACCTTTTTTGTATATCAGGGATGCATGAACTTCTAGCTCCACTTCTATATGTTCTACAGGCTGATCTAGAGCGTCTTTCTGAAGTGAGAAAGCTATACAAGGATTACTTCACCGACAATTTCGACGGGTTATCGTTAAACGTGACCGATTTATCCTATAATTCTGATTTAGAAAAGGATGAAGACAATATGGGTATCCAAAAGGATATGGTAAAGGTTCATCATCTAAATGAACTTGATCCTAAAATACAAACAATTATATCGTTTAGTGACGCGTACGGGGCAGAGGGCGAATTGGGTATTGTTTTATCCAAAAAATTCATCGAACATGATGCTTATTCTATGTTCGACGTTTTAATGAATGGCAATGAAGGTGCAGTAGCTATGGCTAATTTTTTCTCACAGTTTTCTTCACCTGAAAACGGGTTGCCACCTGTCCTAGAAGCATCATCTGCATTATACCGTTTACTCTCCACCGTTGATTTTTCGTTATACACTCATCTAGTCGAGCTAGGAGTTGAACCGCAGTACTTTGCTCTTCGTTGGCTACGCGTTCTGTTTGGACGCGAGTTTGCGCTTGCAGACCTTTTAGTCATTTGGGATGAAATTTTCGCACTCGATAACACTAAACTAAAAAAGGAAAAAGAAGTAACGTTTAACGTCTTTAACTCGTTAAGGGGGGCGTTTATTTCAGCACTCGCGGTTTCAATGATACTTTATTTACGCTCTTCACTTCTCGCAACTGAAAACGCTACTTCTTGCCTTCAAAGATTGTTAAACTTTCCGGAAGATGTAAATCTTCGGAAATTGTTAACGAAAGCGAAATCTTTGATGAATCTTGCAACTGATGCTCTCAACTCGGTTTTGGAACCGAGGGGTCACCGTCACAGTCTTTCATCTGACCAGGCTGCACACGCGAGTCCTCGCGGTGGGGTTCGTGAGAGCTACTGGGAAGAACAGTGGCGCGTTATGAACAAAGAAGCCGAAGACCGAAAACAAGTTGGGATAAGTAAACAAGTTCGAAATCGGATTAGGGGTTGGTCAGAGAAAGTCAAAGCGCGATTAGCGAAGGTAACTAGATCAACCAGCCCATTTAGGAGAAATTTGGTGGATGATCAAACAGCCCATTTAGAAGAAAACAAGAAATTAGTGAGTGGAAATTGTAGCAGTGAACAAAATAGTAATTCTAATTCTAATACTAATAGTAATAGTAATAGTAATAGTAATATTAATGAGACTGGAAGCAGTATGGAATCCAATTCTTCAGTTATTGGGCCCGAGCCAGGACCAGGCCCGGGCCCAACCCTGAGCCCGAGCACGAGCATTTCATCAGGGCTGTATAGATCTACCGAAGATGTATTTTCACCTGTACCAACGTCGAATACCACCCAATATTCGTCTTTTAACGAGGTAAAGAATGACAATATTACAAAAATGCCGGTGGCCGATTTGGGAGATGAGCAATCTTCACCTGGAAAGTTTCAGTGGCTGTGGAGGTTCGCAAAAACCGGGCCTGAGGGTTCACTAGACAAATCCGAGGCTGCAACGTCTTCTGATACTGAATCCAAACAGAAAAATGGGCTGCCGGAAGCTGTTGATCGTAATAAGTTTAAGATTCTCGCGCAATCCATGCTCGAAAACATCGAGGTTTTATGTTATTTCTTTTACAATTAAGCGGGTCGATTTTTTATTTTTTTTTTGTATATTGTTTTTATGTTTTGTTCTTAAATTGCTCTTGTGTATAATACAGGTGATTGAATCTGCAGAGAACTTGTCTGAAAATGCTCTGGAAGCTTTGAAAGAGCTTAGAAAGATTAGGAACCTTTTATCAGAAAGGTGAGATGATTTTGTTGTTTATATATAGCATGCATATACAAATTGGACTCATGGTTGACTTGTGTATATATATGTATATAATGTTTTCATAAAGATGAATTCTCAATGGTTTATGAGACTTTATAAAAACTATAAAAATTTTCTAACTTTAAAAGCCCTTCAATTAAACAACTATGTACATGTTTTATTTCTTTTTAAAACCCCAATAGCTATGTACATGTTTTATTTGTTAAAAGACTTATTTTTGTTATTAAAAATGAGCTAGCAGCGCAGCTTGTTGCCGTTTACCTTCTATTTCGATGTATTAGCTTCAAACAATGATTAATCGGTTATTTTATAACATAAAAAAAATCAATTCTTTAAAAACTCAAGCATAACTGGGGATAAAAAGGTGTTGACATGGGAAATATCGTTTAATAATATTATATATCACAAGAAAATGCATATAAAAAATATGAATGGTTTTTTTTTGTATTCTTGTAATAAATTAGTGTTCAGAAATGATACTCATAAATTTGATACTACGAGACTATTTATATAATTAATTAAAAGGAACAAAGAGTTATTATTGGATTAATGTAACAAAATTGTTTTGGATTCTCTCTATTCACTTCCTATTCTTATTCCTCAACACTAACTAAGTGGTGTAAGAAAAAGGTTGAAATGTGAAAAAGAAGAAACTTGAGGGCCATAGTAGGTAAAAACAGTAGAAGATGGAGGGGGTAAAATTTAAAGTCAAGTTGCTCATGTCTCCTCACAAGTGGGAGAATTTGGCCTTCTAACAAATCGCCCCTGCAAAAACAACAAACAAATTATAACAAATCAAATCTTGAATTTAAGAATGATAATGAGACAAGCAAGATCAAGTCATTTTTAATCATACAAAATCCAATTACTAGATTATCCTATTAATTAAACTTGTACCTTGGATCTAGGTCGTCGATCAGCGTTGACTTTCCGAACTTGATACCTGATTTTTTTAGAAAAAAATCGCGTATGCCTTTTTTCTTTATAACGAACAACACTAGCCTCTCGTACCCCTCCGTTCTCCGAAAATAAGTCTATCTGAGCTAATTTTGCCTGTCAAACAGAGGATATAACAATAATTAATGGTGTGCCTTCACTAGCCATATTTATGATAAGTCGTTAATTGTGCGCCCATCACTTACATTTCATATAAAAATTTAACACATAGTTTTATGTTGCATCCATCACAACCCTACACCTAATATAAGTAGTTTTTCAGTAGTTGTTTTAGTTTGAAAATATTTACCTCATCATCATACTCAGTAAATGCCACTAACAGCAAAACAAAGATAAGATCTGAGTAGAGTAGAGTAAGATGTAGACAACCTTACTTTTTAAACCGTAATAATAGAGAGACTGATTTCAGTGAAACCCTCGGCTCGATAGATATTAAAAGAATATAAACATTATTCATGTAAATTTGCTTTAATATAAAAAAAACATATCATCTAATTTTAAAAACTATAGTAAACATGTAAAAAAACATAACATCTAATTTTAAACCACTTACATGAATATCACTTCCCGGGGATTCCGGCACCGGCGACCCTGTTTCCGACCAAGCTTTCAAAACCTTCTCATAACTCAATTTTAACATCAATCGTGGCCCGTTTTCAATGCTCGAACGCTCCTCTCCGACGATCAAACACTCCGGTTCCACCTTCATCACTTTCTCCTTCTTTCCAATCTGCGATTTCTCCGTTTTCGTTGCCTCCGGCGTCACATCGACCGCCGGAAAACTCCACCAGTCCCCTTCACCCACATTCTTCATTGCCCTCACTCCATTTCTCAATTCAAACCCAAATTTGCACTCCAAATTCCCCCCAATTCCCACCCCCACCGGATACCCGAAACAGGGGTTGTAATTAAAATTAAAATCGAAATTAAAATTAAAATCGAAATCGGAACAAAAACAAGATTTTCCATTGGCAATGTCAACTTTTTCGACAACCGAATTCGGGTTCCCCAAAATACTATCAATCCCCTCTCCAATTTCCTCATCAAGCATCGACTCTGTTTCGAAATCGTCATGATTCCTCTGTTCCAAGGAACTCGAATTCGGGCTCCAATTCAAATTCCCATTAAACTCAAATTCCCTTTGTATTTCGGGTTTCGCCTTAATGGGCTTTTCGGGTAAAAGCAATTCTGTTGGATTGTTAAACAAATAAGAATGTTGGTTTGGTAATGTGGAGTGGTTATTATGTTTTTTAGTGGTTGAGAAAATGTTGGGACAAGCTGTTGAGAGCAGAGCAACAGCTTCATTGTAAGTTTGATTTGGTCTTTTTCGAGTGGTTCGTGGCTTTCGAGTGGAGACGGGCATTAGCGAATCGCTTGAACCCGAAAGAGTTGATGAAGGAGAACATGAATTTGAATTTGAATTTGAATTTGAAGATGATGATGAAGGTTTAACAAGGTTTTCAAGATTATATGCATAAGTTCTTCCACTTAAACAAGATGACATTTTTTGGATTCCAATCACAAATATGAACTTAACAAACAAAAACCCTGAATTTATTTATGGGTTTTTGGATTCAGATCAAGAAATGCAAAAATATCCAAAACAGAGTAAAACAGAGCATAAAATCAAGAATCACTAAATCTATGGAGTATTAAGATCAAATGTGAGAATTTTTAGAAACCCAATTCAGAAATTCACACAAATTGTTGAAAAATCTTGTAAAGATCAAGAAACCCTGAACTCTAATCATTAAAAGTTGCTAATTTTTGTGTATAAACAAAATGATTGGATCCTGATGAATATGAGGGAAAATCCAAAGGAATTTAGAAGAATGAATGCACAAAACCCAAGATTTATGGGCGGGCATTGAGAGAGAGAGAGAGTACATGGAAGAAATGCGTTAGGTAATATTTGACAAAGAGCCACTTCTGTCCGTAAGAGTGTTAGGAGTGGTATCGGCAAAGGGTTTTGCCGCGCGGCAAACACCGCCGCCAACCCTTTGCCGAGGCGGTGAATTGTGTGGTGCGGGGAGTGCATGCCGACGCGGGAAAGGGAGGAAGGAGAGAGAGGGTAGTGTGGGGTGGAGTCCATTCCAATCTCAACCAATCACACTTCTTTCCTTTTTTTTAAGTTTAGACCGTGGGGTATGGTGGGGCTTGGGTTGGGGCTTGGGTTGGGCATTTGGTGACACGTGTAAAGGGAGCCAGCCCCACTGCCAGGTACGTGTCCGCGGGGTATGGCGGGGCGTGGGTTGGGCTTGGGTGGGGTGCACCGCGTGGCATAAATGTTTTAAAAAAAAATACAAAAAATTTATAAAAAAACCTACAACTTCATTAAAATTTTAAAAATTACATAATCCTAAAAATTACATAACTTCTAAAAATTACAAAATAAAAAAACCTAAAGCGTTAAAAAAATTTCAAAAAGTTCGATCTTGTCGAACGCCTTCTTTTCCACGCTTCGAAACTCTATGTTTGCCACCGCCACCCGGTCCTCGTGGCTTAACTCGCCACCGGGAACCGCTTGAAGATGGGGGGATGGGTGGCGGTTATAGAAGATGGGGGGATGGGGGGGCCAGTTTGAATTTCAAAATTTTAAACACCCGCCTGCCCACGTGGCGGGTGACCCAATGAGAACATGCCAGCTCGCTTCGCCATTCCGCCCCACGCTCGGCTTGAAAGCCAAGCCCCAAGGGGCCACGCCCAAACCCAAGCCCACCCGGGGTGGTCACTTGGGCGTTTTACCCCAACCCCCGCCCCATACCCCACGGCCTTACCACTTCACCAAATATCTAAACCATTGCCAACACTTTTCACCAAAGTTTAAACACTTTTCACTAATTGACGTGACGCACTCTGATTGATTGATTTTTTAGTTTGCTACTCTCAAGTGTTTAACTACTCCTAACACCCTAAGGGTAGTTGGTGTGATTCACCGAATGCATGCGGGAAGAGTGATTCACCGAGCGGTGAATTGATGCCTCCCCATTTTCGGTGATCGGGTAGTGGGTAAATCGGTGTATAGTCACCGATGCGGGAAGAGAAGGGAAGGAAGAGAGAGGAGGGTTTAATGGTGGGTCCTAAGTCCTAACCTCTTTCAACCAATCCAATTTTTTTTTTAATTCTTTACCACTCTCTAGGTGTTTGAATCATTGCCGGTGATTGAGTAAAAAATGGGAAGTGAAATGGGGACTTGACATGGCATGATATCATTGGGTAGAGAATGACTCAAACACCCTAAAGTGTTTGAATCATACCCTCCACCCTAATTCCACACTCACCACACACTTTTTTTTTTTTTTACTTTTTACATGAATTGTTTAACTTTTTTAGTAATGTAAAAAAACTATATGTGTTTTTCTAACTTATAAACGTTTAGATTGTATAAATAAACAAAATAGGTTTAGATTTTTTTAGAAAAATAAACTTCAATATGGATGAACTAGAAGAATACTCGTACGATGCGGGTGGAAACACAGAGACTGTCAGTGTGTGTATGGTTTGGTTGGTTCGGTTATTATCCTCAATCGAAGCCAAAATCGAAGAAGATATCGGTTAGTTTATATTATTAACCAATCAGTTTTCGGTTAATTAGTTCGGTTTATTTGGTTAGATTAACGAATTTTTGTTCGGTTTGTCCAGAGGCATCTCTGAGAATTCACGTACCTTGTTCGAGCTTGAAAAATGTGTCATTCCATAATGTTTTATTATTATTAAAAAAAGATCAAATTAGTATTGGGTTCAATAAACCTAATGTCAAGTGGGATAAATTCTAAACCATAAATAAAATATTTGTAAATGGGCATATATTGGAATTGGTATGTATTTACTATCTAAAAATATAACATATATATATTGAATCTTTTTTTTTAAATCGCGTGTCCCTCGAAATTACGGATCTTGTGAGGAGGTCCTCCCCGCACACTATGAAAGCCTCCGCTGGGTTTGTTTAATTTTTGTTAAAAGCCAAAACTAAACTTGGGCTAAAAAATTTTGTTTAGAAAGACATGAAATTGAGGTTTAAATACATGAAATGGATGTATAAATACTTAAAATGGTAGTATAAATGCATGAAATCAAGGTATAAAATATGAAATATATGAACAAGAACCGGTATAAAAGTTAGAAATATATGAAAAAATGAATGGTTTGGTTCGGTTAATTTTGGTTAAATGAGGGTATAAAAAACAATAACCGTTTTTTGGTTAATTTGATTTCCAGTTAATCGGTTATCTGTTAATGCAGTTTTTTGTTGATTTCGATTTGATTTCGTCTGTTTCGGATTGATTTCGGTTAACGATTCAGTTATTGCTCCTCCCTAAACAATGTTAATCACGTAAAAAAAAATCAATTTTTGTTAAAGTGAGGCTGGCCAGCTTGGTAAAGGCATTCGCCTCTTAGAGGCGATGTCTTAAGCTCAAACATGTGCAAGTGGAGTATTTTGTATTATTTAGTGTAAAGTAGAGTAGAATAACATTTCACTACTACATAAACCGGTATTTGATACGGCTAAATTCGTAGCTAATTCATAGCAAACACCCCTTTTGCTACGGATTTGCTACTGATTTGGTCCGTAGCTACAAGTCTCGTCGCAAATTTATTTGCTAGAAATTTTAGCTACGAAATCATATTTGCAACCACATTTGCTACAAAAAGGGACATTGTAGTTTTAATTACAGATTGCTACGATAAATGTTTGCTACGAAATTTTGCCATGGATTTTTAGCTACAAAATTTTAGCTACCCAACTTTAACTATGGGGTTTGCTACGAATTTTCAACTACAAAGTTTGCTATGGAGTATTTGCTATAGATTTGGATTCTGGTTTCAATTATAGATTTAGCTACAAATATTTTATTGGCTTTTTGCCACATATTTAGCTATGAAAATTTGCTAATTTTTTGCTAGAGGTTTTTGCTATAGAATGTTGAAGAAAAATCTAAATTTGTATCTTTAATGTAAAGAATACATACTCAAATTCGCATGGAACAAGTGAAATTTTGCTTGTACAAATTTAACACTATGTATCAACTGTTACACAAATTCACTACATTCCCAACAAGATTTACTATATACATAATGCTTGCGTCCAATTGTAATAGAAGATTTTGTCTTGGAATGATATGTCTTGGAATGATATGTCTGCAAATACCAAGAAATGATGCTTGCGTCCAATTGTAATAGAAGATTTTGTCTTGGAATGATATGTCGGCAAACACCAAATAAAAAAAGTCACATTTATAATGCACACATACATAGAATATTAATTTGACCAAACTTGTGCCTTAAGAATTTTACCTCCTATAAGATTAATGTTGGAATTCCATGTTCCTACACCAACAGATGCAAATGGTTAAAAGTGATTATGTTTGGGTTTCAGTTGACTATTTAATGTGATAGGTTTAATTCTCTCTGATTAATCAAGAGAGATATGATATCATTATATACTTGAATAACATATTACAAAGATGGAAACAAATAATTACACAATAAATAATAATTGATCTATACAAAAATAAGAAGATTTGATATTATCTTTTATCCCCCGTCAAGCGAAACGGCGGTGGATAAACACGTAGAAGATCCCGAAAGTGCTCAAATTGAGGTCGGGGCAAGCTTTTGGTGAAGATATCCGCAAGTTGAAGCTTGGTAGGAACAAACTTAGTATGCAGCTTCCCAGACATGACGAGTTCACGAACAAAATGATAATCCAGATCAATATGTTTAGCACGTTTATTGGAAACTGGATTCTGACTCATAAATAGAGCACTACGATTATCACACAGAAGCGTTGGCCGAGAAGGAGGTAGAGCTCGAAGTTCCTGCAGTAAATGAGTTAACCAAACAATTTCAGCAGCTGCATTTGCCATGGCACGATATTCGGATTCACAGCTTGAGCGAGCGACAGTTGGCTGCTTTTTGGCGCTCCAGGAGACTAAATTACCACCTAGAAAGATGGAATAACCATACGTAGACTGTCTTGTCTCGATACACCGTGCCCAATCTGCATCAGAATAACCCAAAATTGTTGAAGAGAGGGGACGAGTGAAAACAAGACCATGAGAGATGGTGCCTTTAACATATCGAAGAATCCTCTTGACAAGCTGAAAGTGTTTTTCGGTTGGAGAGTGGAGGTGTTGACAGGCTTGATTGACGGCGTAAGCCAAGTCAGGACGAGTAATAGTGAGATATTGAAGGGCCCCAACTATGGAACGGTAAAGAGTAGGATCGTAGAACGGGACACCATCGGAGACAAAAGTATCCGTAGTGGAGAGAGGAGTGGGAACGGGTTTGTCATGGGTGAGACCGGCACGAGAGATGATATCATTGGCATATTTCGTTTGAGTGAGGACAAGGCCATCAGTTTGATGGAGAACCTCAAGACCAAGGAAATAGTTTAAGGCGCCAAGATCTTTAATCGAAAACTCTTGATGCAACCTGTTGGTGAACGAATCGAGTAGAGAGGACCGATTCCCAGTGAGAATCAAGTCATCGACATACACTAAAAGGTACATAAGAGAGTTACCTTGATGAAAGATGAAAAGAGAGGGGTCGGCACGGCTGCATGTGAAGCCGTAGGAAGTAAGAAAGGAACTTAGGCGTTGGAACCACGCCCTAGGAGCTTGTTTTAGCCCGTAGAGTGCACGATTTAACTTGCACACATAATTCGGACGAGTAGGGCTTGCGAACCCTGGAGGTTGCTCCATATACACGGTTTCAGAAAGGGAGCCATTCAAGAAGGCATTATTGACGTCAAGTTGACGAAGAGACCAACCATTGATAACGGCTAGAGATAAAACAACGCGTATAGTGGAGGCTTTGACAACAGGACTAAATGTATGATGGAAGTCAAGTCCCGGAAGTTGGGTAAAGCCTTGCGCGACAAGACGAGCTTTGTGACGATCAATGGAGCCGTCAGCCCGATATTTTGTGCGAAAGACCCACTTGGAGCCGACAACATTGGCGGATGAAGCGCGCGGAACAAGAGTCCACGTGCGATTTTTGGAAAGGGCCTGAAGTTCGGCAGTCATGGCATCCATCCAATGTTGGTGTTTAGCAGCACTCTTGAATCCTTTCGGATCAACAGTGGAAAGAAGAGAGACATGCAAACGGGATTGCATAGCCGTGGCAAGATAAGAGATATGTTTCGGGTTTGGTTTGAAGGTGCCAACCTTTGAGCGAGTTGTCATGGGGTGAGTGGGAATAGGAGGTGGAGTGGGGACAGGAGGTGACGAGTGAATAGGTGAGGCATGGTTGGTGTTAGATGGAGGAGGGGTGGAGGACGAGTCAGTGGACTCGGATGTTGATGGTGTGGGAGTAGGTTGTGAGGATATGGTGGGATCAGTGGGTGTATGAGGTGGTAAGGTGGTAGAGGTTGTAGGTTTGCAAAGTGAACAAGGGTGTGAAGATGGATGTGGTATGTGGGAAGGATGGGCCGAAGGAGCAGGAGAGTGTGAGGGTGGGTCGATTGGAGGTGTAAGGGAGGTAGGCTCATTGAAGGTAGATAAGAAAAGGTTGGCAATATTAGTATGGGAAGTTGAGTCCTTGTAAGGGAAAAATGACTCGTCAAAACGAGCATGGCGAGTGACATATATACGAGTCATGGAAGGATCGAAGCATTTGTAGCCTTTATGTTGAGGCGAGTAACCCATGAAGATACATGGAATGCTTCTGGGAGAGAGTTTATGTGGAGCATAGTCTCGTAAGTATGGATAGACACAACAACCAAAGACTCGAAAATTGGAGTAGGTGGGTGGGGTGGAATAGAGAGTCTCGAAGGGAGACTTGTCTTGCAAAACTTTTGTGGGCAACCGGTTTATAATATATGTGGCAGTGGTGAAGGCATCAACCCAATGAGTGGTTGGAACGCGAGCGTGAAAGAGCATAGCTAAGCCGGTTTCAACTATGTGGCGATGCTTGCGTTCCGCTCTACCATTTTGAGGAGGGGTGTAAGGGCAAGACATGCGATGAAAGGTGCCATTTTTGTCAAAAATGGCACGAACATGATGGTTAACGAATTCCGAACCTCCGTCGCTTTGGAAGATCTTTACCTTGCGAGAGAGTTGTGTTTGTACAAGGCGAAGAAAGGTATCCAAAACATTGTAGAATTCGGTTTTGTTTTTGAGTGGGTATAACCATGAAAAACGAGAGTGGTCATCAATGAAGACAACATAATATTTATGGCCATTGATGCCTAAAACAGGCGAAGGACCCCATAAATCACAATGCACAAGATCGAGAGGATTAGAGGCACGTTTTTCATTCAAATCAAAAGGCAACTTGTGTGCTTTTGCTAATTGACATGGTGAACAAACAGTGGGTTTGGGCAATAATGATGTAAATGATAAACAACCATTCTTATTTAAAATAGAAACAGTATCAAAACCAACATGTCCAAGGCGATTATGCCACAATTCAAAAGAAGCTTTAGTAGATGAAACTGAAGCAACAAAAGCAAAGGACTTGTGCTTGAGCACATAGAGACCGTTCTCACAACGACCGCGAGCGAGTGGTTGACTTGTTTTCCGATCCTGAATGAGAAAAAAGGAGTCAGAAAATAAGACATCAACGGGGTAATCGTTAGTGAGTTTGCTAACGGAGAGGAGATTCCTGGTAATACCCGGAACGACCAAAACATCATTCAAAGACACGTGTTTATTAAGAGAAACACGACCTTTGTGAGTAATAGGTAATGAATGACCATTACCGAAAAAAACTTTGGAACGACCCGAATAAGGAGATGAGGAATCAAGATTACCGGTTTCGTCAGTCATGTGAAGGTCGGCACCAGTATCAGTCGTCCAGTCCGGGTCATCCATATTAACGCTGCAACGAGCATGAAACGCACGAGAGAGGTCCTCGTCACCCGAGGCCGAGGCTGCCACAAAAGATTTTAACTTTGGACATTTATTTACGTAATGCCCATTGGTGCGGCAAAGCTGGCAGTGGGGTGGACGACGGGGACGAGCGGAGGAGTTTTGGGATGGGTTACGGTTGGAACCAGAGGTTGGTTTGGAGCGGTTGTTGTGAGAGGAAGGCTGTTTGGAACGGTGGGCAGTGAAGGCAACCGAAGGCGGTGTAGATGGGTTTAGATGGTGAAGGAATTGTTCTTGGCTTTCGGCTTTGGTAAGAAGTTCACGAAAGGGAAGAGATTGATGAGTGGTTCGAATGGCGGTTGACCAGCTTTCAAAAGTCGAACCTAGACCATAAAGAAACCAATGGGTCTTATCCGTTTCACTGACAGGATGACCAATGGCGGAGAGTTGATCGCAAATAGACTTGAATTTACGACCAAACTCAGCGACACTTGAGGAACCCTTGGTGAGTTGACAAAGGGTATCACGAAGAAGATGCATGCGTTCAAGGGAGGTGTTGCTATAGGCGGCTTCGAGGGCGGTCCAGATTTGACGCGCAGTGTCGAGGCCAATAACCTCAGCCATGGCTTCTTCGGTTAAGGTAGCATTAAGAATGAGAATGGTTTGTTGATCAGAGGCAAGCCAATCGGCGTATGCCGGATTAGGCTGCTCCTTGGACTCAACGGTGATAGTCATAGGAGGAGCCGAGAGAGTGCCATCAATATGAGGGGTGAGTTGTTGATTGGCTAGGAGGGGTAGGGTTTGGGTATACCATATGAGATAGTTGGTAGAGGTGAGTTTGAGATGAATCAAGTGGAGAAGGGCGGTGATGGGTAAGACAGAGGTGGTAGCGGCGGCGGAAGAGGGAGACGTCATGAGAAAAGGGGCGGCGGTTAGGGAAGAGGAAAAGGCTTGAGAAAGAGGACCTTGATATCTTTTAGGCTGATACCATGTGATAGGTTTAATTCTCTCTGATTAATCAAGAGAGATATTATATCATTATATACTTGAATAACATATTACAAAGATGGAAACAAATAATTACACAATAAATAATAATTGATCTATACAAAAATAAGAAGATTTGATATTATCTTTTGATATTATCTTTTACTTACACCATGAAGAACATAATTGTGAATTAATAATGAATAACCTACAAGGAGGGAGTAAACATGAGATAATAAATTATAAATATGCTATTAATACTTCCGAAATTATGTAAACGAAAGCGAAGCAACGTTTCTGAATTTTGAATTATCATGCTTCAATCTCGAATTCCAAGTCCTGAAAATTAAAGACCCAACACTATAAATAACAAAACTATAAGTCATAATTAACAAGCAAAGATATAACTATCAACCTTTTTTGTTTTATTAATTTCCATCATGCTTTCGTCTGATATAACAGGCTTCACACTCAAAATTTCCCACTTCATACCTTTTATATACATGTGGCAAAAAGAACACATAAAATCTTTGCACTCTGCTTTATTGTGAGGCACAGACGGATGGATATTCATTAGAAGAATATGATTTGTGGATTGGGAAGAGAGAGTATGAAAGGTGGGAAGAAAATAAAGAAATCGGTATTTAAAATAGACGAAAAGTCGATTGGCGGGAGGGGTTGGATTAGTGAATTGGGAGGGAAATAAAAAAAATTGGGGAAAAAGTGGTTTTGGGGAATGGCGGGAACAATTTTACTTTCAACTTTTTTCACAAGTCATATTAATAAAGAATTAGTTTCAATATAATATTTAAAATAGAAAATAACAACTTAAATATAATAAAATGTTATATTTTTTATAAAACTAGTATTGAGGACCCGTGTGTTTGTGCAATGCTAACTGAACCAATAGAAAGAAAGTAAAAAAAGAATAGTAAATATGTGAGAGAAACAGATTTTGATAATTAATATATGAAAAAATTAATATTTATGTATTGAAAAAGTATATATACATGTACAAAGTATATAAATAAATATGTGTAAACTAATTATAAACGAGTTATTAGAAACCCCTGCGTTGTGACAGAACCATAAAAATAAAACCAACCAAAATAGACTTAAAAAACTAAATCACACATGCTTATTACAATGTTAACTCATCAAATTTAGAACGAAACATATTCTTTTCTTATTAATTTAGTAAACATAACTTAAATACTTAATGTTAATTTGTTCATATTAGTTTAGTAAAACTAATTTAATGTTAGTGAAATAACCCTTTCATACTAATTTAGTAAAGATAATTTAATATTACTGAGATAACTCTTGTTGGGCTTTTTTTAGTCAATATATATATATATAAAGAGAGAGATAGAGTGATAAGAGTAGTGGAGTGTGGTGGTGTGTATGAGTTAATGTGCGGGGTTGTAACTTTGTATATATGGTCCCCAAGTGTGCATAATGGACCAATTACAATACATAAAATTGAATAGTATTTTAGTGAGTAGAAGAAAATTTGCAAAATTATACAGGGAAAATGTTGTATAAAAAGATATATGTATACATATGTTATATAAATTGTAAGTTTCACAACGATCTACTAAATCTAATTGTAATTGGTTGCGAGTTTGGGGCTAGGCCACTTAGTAAGGCATATACCTCTTAGAAAAGAGGTCTCAGGTTTAAACTTGGGTAAGAACGTAGTTTAGAATTTTAGTTTTAAAGTAGAGTAGGAGTTACACTGCCGTTAAAAAATTGCATTTGACTAAACTAGAGTACTTGGCTAACTTCATCAATATCTAAGTATGATTATCATGTTTGACGATAAACAATTAACTTTAACGGTAGTTGGCGTAATCGCCTAGTGACATTATATGTTTATCCCCAATCAAAGTAGTCTTAATGGGTCATATGTATCCGTCTTTTGATCATGAATCACTACCATTGATCACAATTCACCACCATTAACAATTAGTTTTGCCTACATTGACTATGTTGGACATAGGGTGCCATATTACGTCACAATGGGTCGTAAGGAGTCATTATATCTCATAACGATAAATAATGAGGCGTAGAAACTCATGTTTGACTATAAATCATTGTACATGATCATGATTCACTAAGGTTGATATCACTAACTTACATCGACTATGTTTCACCATAAATAACTTTGATTGGCCAAGTTTAACCGACACCAACTATCCTTGACATAATGTGGCGTATTACATCTTAAGTATCAAGATAAGTTGTAAAAAGTCATAATGGATCGTTAGATGTCAAAGAGTTCCAAAATAAGTCATAATGGGTTATATACATCCATGTTAGTTTATGAGTCACTATGTTTGATCATCATGCATCATTATTGACCATGACTTGACCGACGATCATGAATCGATCAATCACTTTGTCATACAATGACCATGTTTGACCTAATCTGTCATATTGGATCACAAGTATTACAATGGAGCGCAATAAGACGTAATGGGTAATATACACTGATCTTTAACTATGAATCACCTACTTAATAATTATTCACTATGATCAACTATTACTTGGCCGATATTGAATATGTTTGACTAAAGCATTGTTTGACCAACTTTGACTTTGATTAACCCATTTGACTTTTGTTTACCTACTAGCTCGAAATGAGTTATAGTGGATTAGTGGGTCATATGTGTAACACCCCGAAAATGGGTTTGGTAATCAAACTCCATTAATACTAAAAGACTGGTAAAGTATCGTTAGTAGTAAAAGTGACCAGGTGAATATTTGGATTTAAATAAGAAATCCTAATAATAAATACAAACAAATCAAAGTTTTAAGGAAATTGAATCTATAAGAGCTCGAGTTAACGGGACTTAAAATAAAACGGGTTATAACTCCCGGGACCCACTAAATAACTAGGAATATCAACCTAGTTAGTCTAGTGTTTTAAAATAGTGAGGAACTTGATGTAGTAACCTTTATAAACTTAGGTAAAGTTGAGGGATTAAAATGGTTAAAGTGAGAAAATGGTTTTTATTAATTAAAGTTAAAAACACCAAAACACACACCTTGTGTGTGTGTTCTGGTCGTACAAACACAGGAGCCAGGAAGAGCTCTCAAGCTCAAACCCTAAAACACAGAAATTCATCAAATTGAAGGAGCAAATCAAGTCCAAATCAAAATCCGAGTATGAATTAGTGATCTCCATTGAAAAATGAGTCACGAGGTATGTAAATTTCTTGGTAAATCTCTAGTTGAAATTCTGAGCAAACCTAGAGAATTCGAATCTAAGCTTGCATGTATGTTGTTTGGATGAAATTAGGGATGAAACTATGTCTAGTAGTAAACCCTAGCCATGTAATTGTTGAATTGATGTTCATTGTTGTGAATTCATAATCATACACTCATGTGTCAAGTGGGTTTTGATTATGTAGAAAAGATGATAATATAGTTGTGTTAGAAATCATCATAAGTGATAGTAGATGCAAGATACTTGAACAAATTGCAAGTTTGAGTATTTGATCATACATGATAATGGTTGAATCTTGATGTTAATCTTGGTAAAAATGACTAATTATGAACTAGTTAGCAAATGTGTAGAATCATGCCCATTAGGTGTTTGTTACAATGCCTAAATGAGAACTAAGTGTTGATAATGTGCCTAATTGAGTCTTGTGAACTTGATAGTGCAATCATATGTGTTAATTGGTGATTTGACTTTTAAATAGTCAAACCGACCATTAATAAGATCGAATGGTATTTGTGATAGAAAATATGTAAGATGGAATAGTCATAATTAATGATGACTAATATAACCGTCTTACGAATTATGATGATAGTTTGACGCTTGACAAGCTAGGTGGAGGCTTGGAAAGGAAGCGGGTCAAACGAAGCAAGAATGGCGGAAAAGCATAATTCGGATGCAAGGTAAGTATAGCTTACACTAGTCTTAAATTGTGGAATGTTTTCTTATCATATAAATTATGAATGAGATATCTAAACAATTGAAATATGATGTTCCGTCGTGTAGTCGAACGGAACAAGAAAATCAAAGATGCTAGAAACCATAATAATGGTTAAAAAGAAGTAAATCGATAAATTGGTCATATTATGTCGAAAGAAATACACGGTTTATATTTAAAATTTCCGTACGGTGTTAAACGGGAAGAGTCATGTAGAGGAGATGATAATAAATATCATTTCGCAAAGTTAAATGGTCATTTCGGCCAAACGGGTCAAAAGGTGTAGACAACACCTTTTGACTATATAGACTAATGATTCTTTTGTCGAGTCATATGCTTACAGGAATAGATATCCAATGGATATTCGCATCGTTCTTAATTAGCGAATATAAAGCAAGGTATTAAAATCGGGTCTATTTGTTGATCCGAGCCAGGTACGCTTATTTATGATGTATGTAAAAGTGCTAATTTGGTCGAATAATTGGTGATAGCCCTTCATTGTAAAAGAAGGACCAAAATCGACCAAAACGCCCTTGTAGGCTAAACTGAACAAACAACTCTTAGAGGTTGTTTGGAAAGGAGTCTTATGATTAAACAAAAGTTTAGAACGAGTACGGGTAGTGAAAGATGTAATTCTTGGGCCAAAAGACTCCATATGAGTCTTTGCCGTAAAATGATA
The DNA here is from genome assembly GCA_030545235.1 of Helianthus tuberosus. NCBI lineage: Eukaryota > Viridiplantae > Streptophyta > Magnoliopsida > Asterales > Asteraceae > Helianthus > Helianthus tuberosus. The sequence goes on from CM060445.1 coordinate 193,135,979, forward strand.
TTTCAAGAAGTATAAATTCGGAACACATAGATATCTACTTTAAATCCAACACACATTTAGGCTGTGATGGAAGAGTACTAGATAAGAGATATAGGTTACAACGCTAGATTTGAATGAAAGCGAAATTGAGCTTAAAAGTGCTTAAAATATCCTTAACGGGTCAAAATAAGCATACTAGTGAAAACGGGTTTAATTTGTGTAATAAACCTATGATTAGAACCTAATATGGTATATCACAATTATTTGATGAAGTGTATGAAATATAGGAATCAAATAAATACGTTTGTTTGATAAAATGCATAACCGGGTCAAAGTTTGGTATAAAGGGTAATAAGCCGAAGACTTAGAAGTCTTGAATTTTATCAAGTCGGATGTCGGATTTTAACTCCATATGATGGAGAATCAAATTACAAACATGCAGGAAGAAACGGTAGGTCAAACGGATAAGCGGTTTGAAAGATACGAAAGATTTCGTGTCAAATTACGGCAAAATGGAAAGGTGGGATGCAGGTGCCCACGTAAATTACGGTGCCACCGTAAATTACGGTGCCACCGTAATTTACGGTGGACCTGAAATGATTTACGGTGAAACACTCCTGATTTACGGTGGAAACAAATCAAAACAAGGACGACCGTAAATTACGGTGTCCACCGTAATTTACGGTGGACCCTGTACAAAAATGCATTTTTGATCAGTTTTGTTTTCCGGACTCGTTTAGATGCGTTTTAAATACCGTATGACTAAAGCATTTCATGTTTATGAAATGTAGGTACTTTCTGGGATGCCGGAAGACGATCAAGCTCAGCGAAGAACCGAACACGATAAAGATACACGCTTCCGCACTTTGCCACGTTGTAAATGTTAAACAACGAACTCGATCACGATATGTAGAATAACTTATGATTCGTAAAAGTTTTAATAAACCCGTATATTTATAGTATGTGTAGTCTTAACTACACATTTAATCGTTGGTATTTACATGTAAAACCGTTAAATAGAAACTAGGGTGTTACAAGTTGGTATCAGAGCCTTGGTTTAAGAGATTCGAGTATGGTGGGGAGGAACCATGCTTGGACTTAAACCTTATGCTCTTGACAAAGAATAGTGTTCGGTTCGAGGCTTGATCGCAAATCCGGTAAGTACAAGTACGTTAATAGTTAGTATGCTAGAGTGTTGTAAACAACACATAGAGCTATCGTGTGGTATATGTTACCCCAATTTAAATGATTGATATGGTTGACGAAAATACGCGCGTTGACGCATATAGTAGAAAAGCCTTGCATTATAATACGGGCGATTATTGAAGTTGACATTACTAACTCTTGTGAATGTTTTAATTGAAGGACACTCGCGTCTGAAGATGACGGGAGTTGAACGAATTATGGATATGATGATGGAACGGTACGAGGTATGACAGGAAGAGCATACTCATCAAGACCAAAATCGCGTAACGGTCGCGAACAAGGTTAATAGCAAGGAACGCCCGTAGGGGCAAACATTACAAGGTGCACATTTTAAATAATCGCACAATTAGCAATATGCAACAAACACGTAGAGAATGATCGTTGCATGGGTAAATTAGAAACTTGGAAAGCCTGAACAGAAATACATATCCAGAGTATAATTTTCCAAGAAAACTGAATAGAGGCGTTACTTACATAGGGCGTGATGTGAAAACTATAAAAAGGTCGTGTACGTCATGTGTTAAATCGCTTACTCTGGCCAAGTAAGTAGTGGCATATGATACCACGAGTTTCTTATAGCGGACACATTTACATCCGATGTAGTAAGGGCGGAGTAAATGGGACTAATTAAAAAGTACCCAAATGAATCAGATAAGCAAAATATTTGATAATAATGTAAACGCACAACCGAGTGACTGAAGCGTATTACATCAGGATAATGAGCCCGAGCGAAGGGACAAAGAAGCATGTAAAATGATTTAGACAAGTATTGGGAAGGAGTGTACTTACACTCGAACCCATAAAACGCAAGCATGTAAAATGATTTAGACTAGTATTGGGAAGGAGTGTACTTACACTCGAACCCATAAAACACAAGCATGTAAAATGATTTAGACAAGTATTGGGAAGGAGTGTACTTACACTCGAACCCATAAAACGCAAGCATGTAAAATGATTTAGACAAGTATTGGGAAGGAGTGTACTTACACTCGAACCCATAAAACGCAAGCAAGTAAAATGATTTAGACAAGCAATGGGAGGGAGTGTGCTTACACTCGAACCCAGAAAACGCAAACATGAAAAATGATTTAGACAAGCAATGGGAGGGAGTGTACTTGCACTCGAACCCGGAAAATGCAAATATGTCCCTTAACGGGTCATTTTTGTAAAAACGTCGAACTTAAAGACAAAGTCAGAATATAAAAAAAAAATGAAGCGAGGTCTTAATGCATACCGGGAGGATTGCAATAATAACGACTTTGGTAAAACACCCGGTTGATGGGTAAGAATTAAACACATGCGTAAACCGAGAAACGAGAACATGAATTTAAAGTCAAAAGACTCGGATTATGAGTTATGACTAAAAGACCATAAAAAATTTCGTAAACAGAAATTCTGATAATTATATTCAACTATTTTGAGATTAAACGGGTTGAATAAAGTATAATGCTTGAAGGCGTAAGTAAGCGCAAGCCGGATAACGGTAAGCTTGAGACAAATGAATTTCAAACGTAAAAAGAGTGCTTTGACACCAAATATATATTTTAATAAGACACGAGTAAAAAAGAGTGATCTACGGGATCAACATAACCTTTAGGGTTATAAACAAATGAGAGATATACGGACTAAAACGACCCACGGGTCATGATTAGAAAGAAGTTATAAGGACTTCGCCTTAAAGAGGTGAATGTCTAATCCAAAAATAGCCCGTAAGGCTAAGTGATAAAACCTACGGGTTAGATGGAATAAAGCGAGGAAATCAGTTAAGAATCCCCGCATAAAAACTAAGACTGTAAAGGATTAAATTACGGACTGTCAATATCCCAGTATGGATGATTGACACAAGTTAAAGAAAAGATCCTAAAACTAAAACTTCGGTTTTAGTAAGAAGTAATGTTTTTACAAACATAAATTCTGATAGGAATTTAAATAGTAAGCATGAAAGATACAAGTCTTGACACTGATAGGCGCAAGATGATATATTCGAAAAGTGATATTCTCAAAAATGAAAGGTTGATATAAATTAAACATGATGTAACACAATCACGGTCAAGAAATGTAATGTGAAGTAGAATCACATTATAACCAAGCAAGCGGTAAAAAGTAACTGGACTAATAAGTCTAGTTACTGAGACCGGTCAAGGTCATTTAAATAAATTTGGTTTGCTTGTAAGCGGTAGGTTCGGTATGACCGAATCGAATAAATAAAATTGAAGATAAAAGAAATTGCTGCTAGAAGTGAAAAGATTTCACTAAAGGCCTTTAAACGAGTCAAAATAACGGATTCATAAGGAATTCGATAGTATATGAAAGCGATGGACATCGCTAAGTTAACTAAACGAGTGGAAATAACGAGATTACGTTATTTTAAGTTGCACTAAGTCATATGAGATACGTAGACAATTAGTAACCAAAAAGATGTTACCATGCTTATCTGGTAATACTAATAATTGGTTAAAAGTATAAGTAATGTTTAAATGATATCTCGGATCAAATACATTGAGTTTAAACTCAATAAATCATGTAAGAAAAGGTTTCGAGGACGAAACCTCTTTAAGGGGGGTAGACTTGTAACACCCCGAAAATGGGTTTGGTAATCAAACTCCATTAATACTAAAAGACTGGTAAAGTATCGTTAGTAGTAAAAGTGACCAGGTGAATATTTGGATTTAAATAAGAAATCCTAATAATAAATACAAACAAATCAAAGTTTTAAGGAAATTGAATCTATAAGAGCCCGAGTTAATGGGACTTAAAATAAAACGGGTTATAACTCCCGGGACCCACTAAATAACTAGGAATATCAACCTAGTTAGTCTAGTGTTTTAAAATAGTGAGGAACTTGATGTAGTAACCTTTATAAACTTGGGTAAAGTTGAGGGATTAAAATGGTTAAAGTGAGAAAATGGTTTTTATTAATTAAAGTTAAAAACACCAAAACACACACCTTGTGTGTGTGTTCTGGTCGTACAAACACAGGAGCCAGGAAGAGCTCTCAAGCTCAAACCCTAAAACACAGAAATTCATCAAATTGAAGGAGCAAATCAAGTCCAAATCAAAATCCGAGTATGAATTAGTGATCTCCATTGAAAAATGAGTCACGAGGTATGTAAATTTCTTGGTAAATCTCTAGTTGAAATTCTGAGCAAACCTAGAGAATTCGAATCTAAGCTTGCATGTATGTTGTTTGGATGAAATTAGGGATGAAACTATGTCTAGTAGTAAACCCTAGCCATGTAATTGTTGAATTGATGTTCATTGTTGTGAATTCATAATCATACACTCATGTGTCAAGTGGGTTTTGATTATGTAGAAAAGATGATAATATAGTTGTGTTAGAAATCATCATAAGTGATAGTAGATGCAAGATACTTGAACAAATTGCAAGTTTGAGTATTTGATCATACATGATAATGGTTGAATCTTGATGTTAATCTTGGTAAAAATGACTAATTATGAACTAGTTAGCAAATGTGTAGAATCATGCCCATTAGGTGTTTGTTACAATGCCTAAATGAGAACTAAGTGTTGATAATGTGCCTAATTGAGTCTTGTGAACTTGATAGTGCAATCATATGTGTTAATTGGTGATTTGACTTTTAAATAGTCAAACCGACCATTAATAAGATCGAATGGTATTTGTGATAGAAAATATGTAAGATGGAATAGTCATAATTAATGATGACTAATATAACCGTCTTACGAATTATGATGATAGTTTGACGCTTGACAAGCTAGGTGGAGGCTTGGAAAGGAAGCGGGTCAAACGAAGCAAGAATGGCGGAAAAGCATAATTCGGATGCAAGGTAAGTATAGCTTACACTAGTCTTAAATTGTGGAATGTTTTCTTATCATATAAATTATGAATGAGATATCTAAACAATTGAAATATGATGTTCCGTCGTGTAGTCGAACGGAACAAGAAAATCAAAGATGATAGAAACCATAATAATGGTTAAAAAGAAGTAAATCGATAAATTGGTCATATTATGTCGAAAGAAATACACGGTTTATATTTAAAATTTCCGTACGGTGTTAAACGGGAAGAGTCATGTAGAGGAGATGATAATAAATATCATTTCGCAAAGTTAAATGGTCATTTCGGCCAAACGGGTCAAAAGGTGTAGACAACACCTTTTGACTATATAGACTAATGATTCTTTTGTCGAGTCATATGCTTACAGGAATAGATATCCAATGGATATTCGCATCGTTCTTAATTAGCGAATATAAAGCAAGGTATTAAAATCGGGTCTATTTGTTGATCCGAGCCAGGTACGCTTATTTATGATGTATGTAAAAGTGCTAATTTGGTCGAATAATTGGTGATAGCCCTTCATTGTAAAAGAAGGACCAAAATCGACCAAAACGCCCTTGTAGGCTAAATTGAACAAACAACTCTTAGAGGTTGTTTGGAAAGGAGTCTTATGATTAAACAAAAGTTTAGAACGAGTACGGGTAGTGAAAGATGTAATTCTTGGGCCAAAAGACTCCATATGAGTCTTTGCCGTAAAATGATATTTCAAGAAGTATAAATTCGGAACACATAGATATCTACTTTAAATCCAACACACATTTAGGCTGTGATGGAAGAGTACTAGATAAGAGATATAGGTTACAACGCTAGATTTGAATGAAAGCGAAATTGAGCTTAAAAGTGCTTAAAATATCCTTAACGGGTCAAAATAAGCATACTAGTGAAAACGGGTTTAATTTGTGTAATAAACCTATGATTAGAACCTAATATGGTATATCACAATTATTTGATGAAGTGTATGAAATATAGGAATCAAATAAATACGTTTGTTTGATAAAATGCATAACCGGGTCAAAGTTTGGTATAAAGGGTAATAAGCCAAAGACTTAGAAGTCTTGAATTTTATCAAGTCGGATGTCGGATTTTAACTCCATATGATGGAGAATCAAATTACAAACATGCAGGAAGAAACGGTAGGTCAAACGGATAAGCGGTTTGAAAGATACGAAAGATTTCGTGTCAAATTACGGCAAAAAGGAAAGGTGGGATGCAGGTGCCCACGTAAATTACGGTGCCACCGTAATTTACGGTGGACCTGAAATGATTTACGGTGAAACACTCCTGATTTACGGTGGAAACAAATCAAAACAAGGACGACCGTAAATTACGGTGTCCACCGTAATTTACGGTGGACCCTGTACAAAAATGCATTTTTGATCAGTTTTGTTTTCCAGACTCGTTTAGATGCGTTTTAAATACCGTATGACTAAAGCATTTCATGTTTATGAAATGTAGGGACTTTCTGGGATGCCGGAAGACGATCAAGCTCAGCGAAGAACCGAACACGATAAAGATACACGCTTCCGCACTTTGCCACGTTGTAAATGTTAAACAACGAACTCGATCACGATATGTAGAATAACTTATGATTCGTAAAAGTTTTAATAAACCCGTATATTTATAGTATGTGTAGTCTTAACTACACATTTAATCGTTGGTATTTACATGTAAAACCGTTAAATAGAAACTAGGGTGTTACAAGTTGGTATCAGAGCCTTGGTTTAAGAGATTCGAGTATGGTGGGGAGGAACCATGCTTGGACTTAAACCTTATGCTCTTGACAAAGAATAGTGTTCGGTTCGAGGCTTGATCGCAAATCCGGTAAGTACAAGTACGTTAATAGTTAGTATGCTAGAGTGTTGTAAACAACACATAGAGCTATCGTGTGGTATATGTTACCCCAATTTAAATGATTGATATGGTTGACGAAAATACGCGCGTTGACGCATATAGTAGAAAAGCCTTGCATTATAATACGGGCGATTATTGAAGTTGACATTACTAACTCTTGTGAATGTTTTAATTGAAGGACACTCGCGTCTGAAGATGACGGGAGTTGAACGAATTATGGATATGATGATGGAACGGTACGAGGTATGACAGGAAGAGCATACTCATCAAGACCAAAATCGCGTAACGGTCTCGAACAAGGTTAATAGCAAGGAACGCCCGTAGGGGCAAACATTACAAGGTGCACATTTTAAATAATCGCACAATTAGCAATATGCAACAAACACGTAGAGAATGATCGTTGCATGGGTAAATTAGAAACTTGGAAAGCCTGAACAGAAATACATATCCAGAGTATAATTTTCCAAGAAAACTGAATAGAGGCGTTACTTACATAGGGCGTGATGTGAAAACTATAAAAAGGTCGTGTACGTCATGTGTTAAATCGCTTACTCTGGCCAAGTAAGTAGTGGCATATGATACCACGAGTTTCTTATAGCGGACACATTTACATCCGATGTAGTAAGGGCGGAGTAAATGGGACTAATTAAAAAGTACCCAAATGAATCAGATAAGCAAAATATTTGATAATAATGTAAACGCACAACCGAGTGACTGAAGCGTATTACATCAGGATAATGAGCCCGAGCGAAGGGACAAAGAAGCATGTAAAATGATTTAGACAAGTATTGGGAAGGAGTGTACTTACACTCGAACCCATAAAACGCAAGCATGTAAAATGATTTAGACTAGTATTGGGAAGGAGTGTACTTACACTCGAACCCATAAAACACAAGCATGTAAAATGATTTAGACAAGTATTGGGAAGGAGTGTACTTACACTCGAACCCATAAAACGCAAGCATGTAAAATGATTTAGACAAGTATTGGGAAGGAGTGTACTTACACTCGAACCCATAAAACGCAAGCAAGTAAAATGATTTAGACAAGCAATGGGAGGGAGTGTGCTTACACTCGAACCCAGAAAACGCAAACATGAAAAATGATTTAGACAAGCAATGGGAGGGAGTGTACTTGCACTCGAACCCGGAAAATGCAAATATGTCCCTTAACGGGTCATTTTTGTAAAAACGTCGAACTTAAAGACAAAGTCAGAATATAAAAAAAAAATGAAGCGAGGTCTTAATGCATACCGGGAGGATTGCAATAATAACGACTTTGGTAAAACACCCGGTTGATGGGTAAGAATTAAACACATGCGTAAACCGAGAAACGAGAACATGAATTTAAAGTCAAAAGACTCGGATTTTGAGTTATGACTAAAAGACCATAAAAAATTTCGTAAACAGAAATTCTGATAATTATATTCAACTATTTTGAGATTAAACGGGTTGAATAAAGTATAATGCTTGAAGGCGTAAGTAAGCGCAAGCCGGATAACGGTAAGCTTGAGACAAATGAATTTCAAACGTAAAAAGAGTGCTTTGACACCAAATATATATTTTAATAAGACACGAGTAAAAAAGAGTGATCTACGGGATCAACATAACCTTTAGGGTTATAAACAAATGAGAGATATACGGACTAAAACGACCCACGGGTCATGATTAGAAAGAAGTTATAAGGACTTCGCCTTAAAGAGGTGAATGTCTAATCCAAAAATAGCCCGTAAGGCTAAGTGATAAAACCTACGGGTTAGATGGAATAAAGCGAGGAAATCAGTTAAGAATCCCCGCATAAAAACTAAGACTGTAAAGGATTAAATTACGGACTGTCAATATCCCAGTATGGATGATTGACACAAGTTAAAGAAAAGATCCTAAAACTAAAACTTCGGTTTTAGTAAGAAGTAATGTTTTTACAAACATAAATTCTGATAGGAATTTAAATAGTAAGCATGAAAGATACAAGTCTTGACACTGATAGGCGCAAGATGATATATTCGAAAAGTGATATTCTCAAAAATGAAAGGTTGATATAAATTAAACATGATGTAACACAATCACGGTCAAGAAATGTAATGTGAAGTAGAATCACATTATAACCAAGCAAGCGGTAAAAAGTAACTGGACTAATAAGTCTAGTTACTGAGACCGGTCAAGGTCATTTAAATAAATTTGGTTTGCTTGTAAGCGGTAGGTTCGGTATGACCGAATCGAATAAATAAAATTGAAGATAAAAGAAATTGCTGCTAGAAGTGAAAAGATTTCACTAAAGGCCTTTAAACGAGTCAAAATAACGGATTCATAAGGAATTCGATAGTATATGAAAGCGATGGACATCGCTAAGTTAACTAAACGAGTGGAAATAACGAGATTACGTTATTTTAAGTTGCACTAAGTCATATGAGATACGTAGACAATTAGTAACCAAAAAGATGTTACCATGCTTATCTGGTAATACTAATAATTGGTTAAAAGTATAAGTAATGTTTAAATGATATCTCGGATCAAATACATTGAGTTTAAACTCAATAAATCATGTAAGAAAAGGTTTCGAGGACGAAACCTCTTTAAGGGGGGTAGACTTGTAACACCCCGAAAATGGGTTTGGTAATCAAACTCCATTAATACTAAAAGACTGGTAAAGTATCGTTAGTAGTAAAAGTGACCAGGTGAATATTTGGATTTAAATAAGAAATCCTAATAATAAATACAAACAAATCAAAGTTTTAAGGAAATTGAATCTATAAGAGCCCGAGTTAACGGGACTTAAAATAAAACGGGTTATAACTCCCGGGACCCACTAAATAACTAGGAATATCAACCTAGTTAGTCTAGTGTTTTAAAATAGTGAGGAACTTGATGTAGTAACCTTTATAAACTTGGGTAAAGTTGAGGGATTAAAATGGTTAAAGTGAGAAAATGGTTTTTATTAATTAAAGTTAAAAACACCAAAACACACACCTTGTGTGTGTGTTCTGGTCGTACAAACACAGGAGCCAGGAAGAGCTCTCAAGCTCAAACCCTAAAACACAGAAATTCATCAAATTGAAGGAGCAAATCAAGTCCAAATCAAAATCCGAGTATGAATTAGTGATCTCCATTGAAAAAGGAGTCACGAGGTATGTAAATTTCTTGGTAAATCTCTAGTTGAAATTCTGAGCAAACCTAGAGAATTCGAATCTAAGCTTGCATGTATGTTGTTTGGATGAAATTAGGGATGAAACTATGTCTAGTAGTAAACCCTAGCCATGTAATTGTTGAATTGATGTTCATTGTTGTGAATTCATAATCATACACTCATGTGTCAAGTGGGTTTTGATTATGTAGAAAAGATGATAATATAGTTGTGTTAGAAATCATCATAAGTGATAGTAGATGCAAGATACTTGAACAAATTGCAAGTTTGAGTATTTGATCATACATGATAATGGTTGAATCTTGATGTTAATCTTGGTAAAAATGACTAATTATGAACTAGTTAGCAAATGTGTAGAATCATGCCCATTAGGTGTTTGTTACAATGCCTAAATGAGAACTAAGTGTTGATAATGTGCCTAATTGAGTCTTGTGAACTTGATAGTGCAATCATATGTGTTAATTGGTGATTTGACTTTTAAATAGTCAAACCGACCATTAATAAGATCGAATGGTATTTGTGATAGAAAATATGTAAGATGGAATAGTCATAATTAATGATGACTAATATAACCGTCTTACGAATTATGATGATAGTTTGACGTTTGACAAGCTAGGTGGAGGCTTGGAAAGGAAGCGGGTCAAACGAAGCAAGAATGGCGGAAAAGCATAATTCGGATGCAAGGTAAGTATAGCTTACACTAGTCTTAAATTGTGGAATGTTTTCTTATCATATAAATTATGAATGAGATATCTAAACAATTGAAATATGATGTTCCGTCGTGTAGTCGAACGGAACAAGAAAATCAAAGATGATAGAAACCATAATAATGGTTAAAAAGAAGTAAATCGATAAATTGGTCATATTATGTCGAAAGAAATACACGGTTTATATTTAAAATTTCCGTACGGTGTTAAACGGGAAGAGTCATGTAGAGGAGATGATAATAAATATCATTTCGCAAAGTTAAATGGTCATTTCGGCCAAACGGGTCAAAAGGTGTAGACAACACCTTTTGACTATATAGACTAATGATTCTTTTGTCGAGTCATATGCTTACAGGAATAGATATCCAATGGATATTCGCATCGTTCTTAATTAGCGAATATAAAGCAAGGTATTAAAATCGGGTCTATTTGTTGATCCGAGCCAGGTACGCTTATTTATGATGTATGTAAAAGTGCTAATTTGGTCGAATAATTGGTGATAGCCCTTCATTGTAAAAGAAGGACCAAAATCGACCAAAACGCCCTTGTAGGCTAAATTGAACAAACAACTCTTAGAGGTTGTTTGGAAAGGAGTCTTATGATTAAACAAAAGTTTAGAACGAGTACGGGTAGTGAAAGATGTAATTCTTGGGCCAAAAGACTCCATATGAGTCTTTGCCGTAAAATGATATTTCAAGAAGTATAAATTCGGAACACATAGATATCTACTTTAAATCCAACACACATTTAGGCTGTGATGGAAGAGTACTAGATAAGAGATATAGGTTACAACGCTAGATTTGAATGAAAGCGAAATTGAGCTTAAAAGTGCTTAAAATATCCTTAACGGGTCAAAATAAGCATACTAGTGAAAACGGGTTTAATTTGTGTAATAAACCTATGATTAGAACCTAATATGGTATATCACAATTATTTGATGAAGTGTATGAAATATAGGAATCAAATAAATACGTTTGTTTGATAAAATGCATAACCGGGTCAAAGTTTGGTATAAAGGGTAATAAGCCGAAGACTTAGAAGTCTTGAATTTTATCAAGTCGGATGTCGGATTTTAACTCCATATGATGGAGAATCAAATTACAAACATGCAGGAAGAAACGGTAGGTCAAACGGATAAGCGGTTTGAAAGATACGAAAGATTTCGTGTCAAATTACGGCAAAATGGAAAGGTGGGATGCAGGTGCCACCGTAAATTACGGTGCCACCGTAATTTACGGTGGACCTGAAATGATTTACGGTGAAACACTCCTGATTTACGGTGGAAACAAATCAAAACAAGGACTACCGTAAATTACGGTGTCCACCGTAATTTACGGTGGACCCTGTACAAAAATGCATTTTTGATCAGTTTTGTTTTCCGGACTCGTTTAGATGCGTTTTAAATACCGTATGACTAAAGCATTTCATGTTTATGAAATGTAGGTACTTTCTGGGATGCCGGAAGACGATCAAGCTCAGCGAAGAACCGAACACGATAAAGATACACGCTTCCGCACTTTGCCACGTTGTAAATGTTAAACAACGAACTCGATCACGATATGTAGAATAACTTATGATTCGTAAAAGTTTTAATAAACCCGTATATTTATAGTATGTGTAGTCTTAACTACACATTTAATCGTTGGTATTTACATGTAAAACCGTTAAATAGAAACTAGGGTGTTACAATATGGTAAGGTTGTCTTTAATTGATGGATTAGTGTTTTTGATTGTCCAACTATTGATTTTAATCGATATTGTTAACTTGTTTTTTAAATATTTCTTTTGCTCGTTTTTGCTACGGATGTTGCTACAAGTTTTTCTATGTTCGGTTTTAGATATATTTTTCTAGATTTTGCTACAAATTTTGCTTGGCATTATATTTAATTAGTTTTTAAATACCTGTATTCTCAACTTTGCTATAGATCTTGCTATGGATTATATTAAATTTTTTAGTCAATTTTAAATATTTATTTTCAGGGTTTTGCTATGTTATTCTTTTTATTTATTTCATCAAACTTGCTATGGATATTGCTACATGTTTTTCTATGTTTGGTTTTAGATATTTTTTTTCTAAATTTGCTACGACTTTTGCCACGCATTTTATTTAATTATTTTTTAAATACTTATATTCTCAATTTTAAATATTTATTTTCATGGTTTTGCTACGGATTTTGCTACGTTTTTTTTTATTTCCTCAGTTTTGCTACGAATTTTGCTACGGATTTCACTTGAGACGGAATATGCATAGCAAAATGGTAGCAAAATGTGCCTGTAGCTAATCTGTAGCTAATTCGTAGCAAAATTTGCAACCGATTTTAGTCCTTAGCAAAACTTCATAGCAAATGCCTCTTTTTGTAGTAGTGTTTGTTATTAAAAGAAAATGATGTGAGTTAGTGTTAGATAATAAATGAGTGAAGTACTTGAGTAGGTGAAGAAACACGGAACTAATTTTAGGATTAATTAGTTTGGTTTATGTTTCAATCATAAGGGTTAATCTTCTTGAATTTTCTTGAGCCCCGATGTGATCCTTTCTTCCTGCAAAGCAGCAACACCGTTAGCTCGTTAAGAGGGGAATATGAGGGTTTCCCTCTTAACCAGACTCCGGCGTGAGAATAAGTAACTGCTTTGAGGAAATAAGTATGTGTTAAGAGTGAGAGTAGAGGGAATGGAATGTTTAACATGTGCATGGAGGTCTCTATTTATAGCCGGAGAGGTGTAAGAGGAGGTGGGCTGATGTGTAACGCCCCGCTTTTTCGTAATTTTCCTTATTTAGAAAGCTTGTAACATATTTCTATTTTCGGAAAACTAGTATTTCTTGTAATCGTATTTCGTTTCGTATCATTGTAATCCGAGACTTCGATCGTAAAAAAAAGAATTAATTATCTCATACGAATGATAGGTCGTTTATTTATTTATTTATTTTTTCATGCGTAACTTGTGATCAATACGTGATCCTAGACATCCTATATGTGCAAACACTTGATATTATACATTCGCGATATATAACCTATACTTTTATTTTGTTAAAACTTATCACCTAATTCCATGTTTTTATAGGGATCAAATATTAATATATATACTAGATGCTTAATAGAGTACCTAATAATACATTAATATTACCTATCATACACTATCTTAAGCTAATATCTAACTTAAGTTAGAAAAAAAAAAAAAAAAAAAACCTTGGCTGCCATTCCAATCGTAGAAGCCTTTGTGGCAATTTGTTTGTTATTTCAATTATTAAATCTCCATCCTTTATACATTGATTCAACCTTAATATATAATATACCTATCATACTTTGCAAACACTTGAATTAATGATAAAAAAATAGTAACATTAAGGCTGTTACAGCCATTCGACCAACAGCCTTTATGGCAGCTTGAATTGTTTTTTTTATTGCTAAACAACCAACTATCTTAAATGCTCACCCACTTAAACCCTAATCTTTCCCTTATAAATACCACTTATAATCAGTCTCCCTACCACTTTTACAACACTAAAACACTCTCAAAAGTCTCTCCAAATCGCAGCTGAAAGAAGAAGTTCGAGCAGAATTACCTTGCTTCACTAAAACAAGCATAACTTCTTCATTTCTTGTCCGTTTTCACCGATTCTTTTTTCCTATGTGCTTGGATTTTCCTTAGCTTCGATTCCATGGGTTTTTCACAGTAAATAAGTCCCTGGAACTCCAGCAAAAAGGCTCCAAAGTTGACTGACTTTTCTGTTTTCATCTAAAACTTTGTTAAACTTAGTAAACTTGAGTTAATCTCATCTCAAACCTATGTCCTAATGCTCATAATCAATCGGATGGTTAGTTGGTCTTAAAAACAAGGCTGAGAAATGTTAAATCAGAGGTTAAAACCTCACAAACATTCTGTTTTGGTTAGGGTTTTACCCACAAGAAGTGTTCAAGCTTGAAGCTTGATGAAGGTGTGATTGTTAGACTAGCTTGGGCTATCTTTCATAAAAATCCACTCACTTCTTGATGTTTTCTCATAAATTAGTTGTTGTATTTCATTATTCTTTGTAAGTTCATGACCCTCCTTGGTTGTTTTTACATCAAGTGTTGTGGTGAACAGCAGAGGTGCCTAAATGGAAGCTTGTTCTTCCTACCTCATGTATGAATTATATGATACTTAGAGGTGCCTAAATGAAGACTTCGATCTTCTACCTCATGCTTGACTTATATGATATACTATACTCTATATAATACTTATGTAATATTCGAACAAATCGAACTCTTGGTGATGAACTAATGGACATCCGTCAAGCTAGTAGATTGTATCATCTTAGGCCTTGACAACTTGTCACGATTCTAATGGAACCTTGTTCCATGAAAACATTTAAACTCTTTCAGAGTTTCATAGTGTCAAAAACAAGTGTCATAGGTGTTAGATAATTATTTTTATATGTTTATTTTCATGTTATTTAAACTCCAAATCCCTAGAACCATATGCAAACACCTCTTAAACTCCAAATCGAACACATTCAACTTTATAGTCTCAACAACCTCGTCACTTTGGATAATCGGAAAGCATATGCAATTTTGTGAGTATACTCGATCTCTTTTCCCTTTTACCATTTTGGGATGCAACATGTATATTATACAAAATGACACTTAAACTATTTTAAACATACTCTATCCATGCTTAACATGAAACTATGTGTGGTACTTGTTATTCTCGTATGCTATGTAAACTATTTGGTCGATATATGCTCATTAACTTTGCTAGCCTCCCTTAACAATTATAGCGCTATAGGATTAACGCACCGCCCGTTAGACTTGGGGCATTGTTAAGTTAAACATGTTACCTCCCGCTACTCTATTGGGATTAGACTATTTTAACGCGTTGTATACTTGGGTTTGAACATATTGTACGCCATATTTGCATACTAGTACTTACATATTATGAATCATGTTGGATATGAGCACTTTTTATTCTATTTATGCTATGTAACAAAACTTGTATACTCGCCTTTGCTTTTGCATTGAACTCTATTTTAATACATGTTGCAGGTTAATTGATGAAGTGATGTTACAAGATGAAACAAGATTTAGGGTGGACTAGATACACACCTAGATTAATTTATCTATTTTGTTGTTATGTTATGTTATGTTATGAAACAATTGTTGTCTTTTTATTAAATCTTGTATGACAATCTAGTTATGAAATGAAATTTGAATTAAATTAATTATTATCACATAGTGTTATGAAGTCTCTTACAATCTATTTCGTCACATCCTGATGTTTCTGTCACACCCCAACCGATGGCGGAATCATCGGGGCATGGCACTGAGCGAAACAGATTGTCCAGAAGTTTCCATAACAACTATCATTACCATTAAATTAAAGCAATACGTCCCATACCGTATCTTAAACAGTCAAACAAGTTATTACAGATAACATCAAAACAAATATTCTGTTCCGACAACTCAGATTTAAATAAGTAGCAATTGTTTATCTGCTTCTAGAGACCCCTAATACGTCATCTACAGACAACTATTTGTTGGGCTCTAAAGCTTTATTTTAGCTTCCATTTCCTACCACACATGCATCCTATGCACCTGTCACATACGTTAAAATAAAGTCAATACATAAAATGTAAAGGTGAGCATACAAGTTTGATAATAGCATATAGAGTTCGAATTCGTTTACGCATAACCAGCACGTACACATAGTGAAATGAAGCACGTTAGTTATCGACATAGATCCATCGATACCAATGACTGCGGGTTGACTGCCCGAGGCAGTTCACAATACATGATTACCACCATAATCCATGCAAGTAAAAGATCCTTAACAACCCCCGTGTGAACGGGTGCTGAGTCCAAACTATAGTACTATCGTTGCTAAGGCAGGTAGACAGCATTCCATGTGTAAACATAACAAACAAGCATTCATAAGCCACGTATAACATGCGTAAATGGTTTAGCGTTAAAATAGCTTGAGTAGTGTGATAGTTGTAGTTTGAATATTCGTAACATATGTAACACCCAAAAGTGCTAAAGCAAAAAGGGTTCGAGTATACTCACAGCGATTATGGATTGAAGGGAGCGCTTTACAGCGGTTAGCCTGAATAGATTCGATAACGTAACGATAAGTGGCGCGTAAAACATTACAAAGTGAGAGTGCGTAGGATAACTGATCGTGCGGATCAGCTATCCGTGAGAGGAAGTCATCCGTGCGGGTGAACTATCCGTGCGGATGGTAATCCGTGCGGATGGTGACCCATCCGGATAAGCTATCCGTGCGCGTGGGTTGTCCGTGCGGACGGTAATCCGTCCGGACTAGTCATGCGTGCGGATTGCTTATCCGTACGGACAAGTTGTTCGTGCGGATAAACGTTCAAGTGGATTGTTTCTTCCTAAGTTAAGGATGTGTTTGTGTATGATGGCTTGTGCTTTGGAGTTTTCGTTGTAGCATTTAGAGAACATTTAAGTGTCTCTACCTTTCAAGCCGGTCGCGCGGACAACAATCCGTACGGATGGTAGTCCGTGCGGACAATGGTAATCCGTGCGGGCAGTCTGTGTGCGCGGGCCGAGACAATCCGTCCGGATAGCCTGTCCGTGCGGACGACTTGGCCGTGCGGATGAACACTGTTTGAATTTATTTTAAGGCCTTAGTATCTCATGATCCGAAGAGTAATTCATTCAGAGGTCGTCCGTCCGGATTGCTCATTCGTCGATACTCAAACCTTGTTTGGAAAGTGGGTCCCAAGGGTAGCTCGTCCGGGTGACAACCCGTCCGTATAGCCTGTCCGTGCGGACTGCTTGTCCGTGCGGACTGCTTGTCCGTGCGGACTGCTTGTCCGTGCGGACTGCTTGTCCGTGCGGACAGCTTGTCCGTGCGGACAGCTGGTCTGATTGTTCTATTCGTCTACTCTTGGTTTCTGTTGTCGTTTATCGAGACGTTCTGGTTACGTGGCAACCACTTGGAATCGTATTCTTACCCGCACGACTAAGCCGGCCATGAACCACCCTGACTCGACATGTCGGCGACTCAGAACGGTCATTCCGGTTGACCCCGAAATCAGGTGTCTTGCGGTAGGATTCCAGATCTAGGACTAGTGCATCACTATTATCGAGTAGAGACTAGAACCGATCAGATTCGTACCGATCTTAAGGGTAAAAGAAGGAGAGAGCTTAGGTTTATTTCTTTCAACTCTTTTATCCTTAGAAAAGTTTAGATTTAGGTGATGTTGTTGTGAAATCTTGTGGAAGCCGTTTAGATCTGAGTTACTCTTGGTGGAATGAAGTCAAGCTTGAAGTTCATAAGAACTTCATGATGACGTTACCCGAGAATACCCCAAATCTTGATGATTTCATGGTTAAAAGTGGAGATTTGAAAGATAGAAAGGTGTAGAATTGTGTAGTGATCAAGAATGTATAAGAATTAGTGCAAGATCTTACCTGGATTGAGAGAAATCTGAGAAAAAGTGAAGAATGCGTGCGGCTCGGACGTCACTTGCCAAAAGTGGAAAAGTTGGAGAGTGACCCGTGTATTTATAGGATGCTAAAAAGGGAAAGGGTGAGCCGTGCGGATGGCACGTAACCCGGATAGGCTATCCGTCCGGATTGGTCATCCGTGCGGATTGGCAATCCGTGCGAATTGACCATCCGTGCGGATGTAGCCTGATTTGGTGCGTTCGGCGCGATGTTTCTTCGGTTTCGATTTTCGAGCGATTTGATAGGGTTTCCTAGTCAAATTACTTTCAGTCCCAACTACTTCTTATACGGTTCGACTCGGAATTCGGGTTCGGGTTCGTTTACATTCGAGTTAGACTTCGAGTTCGATTGAGTTCGCTTGATTATCCCAACGTAACATAAAATAAACATGCACAGGTAACACGTAAGGCACACACACACACGTATAAACAGCAAGTAAAAATACACAGTTCGAGTTACGGTTCGATGTCGATTTGATTAGCATAGCTTGATTAACTTTATCGCATTGTTACTTCCTATCATTCACAGTCGTAGGTCGATTGAAATATGGTTACCACGATTCGATTATTGTAATGAACGACACTTACTCCACATAATATAAATAAAATAAAAACATTTCTACGAGTCAAGTCGCGCGAAATCGGTCGTTGACTTTGACCTTGACTTTGACTTTCACTTGTGAAAACACGGGGTGTTACAGCCTCCCCTTGTTTAGGGAATTTCGTCCCGAAATTAAGCTGAAAGCCGTAACTAACCGTGGATCACATGTGAGAGTTCTTCGTTTGGACCATTGAAAATCGTCAAATGAATCGACCTTTTTACGGATAAAAATCGCTGATTTTTGGTTATGTTATGCGAAATTTTCTGATCTAAAAGCCTACAAAGTTTCAAATCTTAATTCGAAGCCGTTTATAAGAAATTTGAATTTTTGTTAGAAAAATGTTGAATGTTGCTGTTGGTGTTCACCGTACGGATAGCAATCCGTGCGGATAGCATATCCGTGTTGACTTGTTGACTGGCCTATTCGCGCGGATAATTGTTGGCTCGGAGACGTGCGGAATCCGTGAACGTGTGTGACTAAACATAATCGTAACGGAGTCAAAACCGATCCTACAAGTGGTATCTGAGCAGGTGATCGATTGTGATGATTAAACACACTCAGATTTGATCAATTTCTTCACCTTTCATATTCATCATGTTTTTCTCTGAAAATCGCCAAATTAAACAACTTTTTACGGATAAGATTGCTAAAACTTGGATATGTTGTGCGAAAACACTTGATCTATAAGTCTACAAATTTCTTAATTAAACAACTGCGGATACTTTGCCTTCATGTCGCTTTCGAGTTCCCAAGTGAACTCCGCGCCTCGTTTGCCTTCCCACCGGACCTTCACAATAGGAATGCGTGAGCGCCTGAGTTCTTTGGTTTGGCGATCCATGATTTCGACAGGCTTCTCCACGAAGTGTAATGTTTCGTTCACTTGTAGATCGTCTAAAGGGACATGTAAGTCGTGGTCGGCGATGCACTTTCGGAGGTTTGACACGTGGAAAGTCGGGTGGACATTGCTAAGTTCCTCCGGTAATTCGAGTCTGTAGGCGACTTTTCCGATCCTTTCCAGAATCTTAAAAGGTCCTACATATCGAGGCGCGAGTTTCCCCTTCTTGCCGAATCGGACTACACCCATCCAAGGTGATACATTTAGGAGTACGTAGTCACCAACGCCATATTCACGGGGTTTGCGCTTTTTATCGGAGTAAACTTTCTGTCGATCCCGAGCTTTCGCTAGGTTGTCTCGAATTTGGAAAATTTTGTCTGTCGTTTCTTGGAGCAGCTCCAGACCGGTTAGTTGCGAGTGACCGATCTCGTGCCACACAATAGGCGATCGACATCTTCTTCCATACAAGGCCTCGAAAGGTGCCATCTGGATGCTAGCCTGGTAGCTGTTATTATACGAGAACTCGACTAACGGCAGGTGTCTATCCCAATTACCACCGAAGTCTAGAACACACGAGCGGAGCATGTCTTCAAGAGTACGAATCGTTC
The DNA here is from genome assembly GCA_030545235.1 of Helianthus tuberosus. Taxonomy (NCBI): domain Eukaryota; kingdom Viridiplantae; phylum Streptophyta; class Magnoliopsida; order Asterales; family Asteraceae; genus Helianthus; species Helianthus tuberosus. Next base: position 193,156,175 of record CM060445.1, read on the forward strand.
TTTCAGTCTGACCGTCGGTTTGTGGGTGGAACGCAGTACTTAGATTAAGCGTTGTACCGAGTGCCGCTTGGAATGTTTCCCACAATCGTGAAGTAAACCGAGCATCACGATCAGAGATGATGTCACGAGGCGTCCCATGTCGACAAATGATCTCGTCGGTGTAGATTCGGGCTAATCGTTCTACCTTGTAGTCTTCTCGTATTGGCAGAAAGTGAGCTGATTTAGTCAAACGGTCAATAACAACCCAAATGCTGTCGTGACCTGATGACGTGGTTGGAAGCTTGGTTACGAAGTCCATAGCTATACTCTCTCACTTCCACATGGGGATTGGAGCTTGTTCAAGCAAGCCAGAGGGTCTTTGATGTTCAGCCTTGATTCTAGCACAGGTTAGGCATTTTCCGACGTAGAGAGCGATATCCCGTTTCATGCCCGGCCACCAGTACCTATAGCGAAGGATCATGGTACATTTTGTCAGCACCGGGATGGATAGAGTATCGGGATTTGTGGGCTTCATCCATGATAATCTGTCGCAAATTGGTTCGCTTGGGAATCCAAATTCGGTCTAAGAAGTGGAATATCCCATTTGATTTGCTCACAAGCTGGGCTCCATCGTGGTAGATTCTTTCTTTCTTCAAGGTGCGTTCGTTGAAACATGCATGCTGGGCGTCGCGGATGAGAGCTTCGAGGTTGTGCTGGGCTTGAACATTACGAGTGCTAAGCAGATAGCTCTGTCTGCTAAGTGCGTCGGCAACAACATTTGCCTTGCCTGGGTGATAACGAATCTCACATTCGTAATCGTTGAGAAGTTCTACCCATCGGCGTTGACGCATATTTAGTTCCCTCTGATTAAAGATGTGTTGTAGGCTCTTATGATCGGTGAAGATCGTACACTTTGTACCATACAGGTAGTGTCGCCAAATCTTTAATGCAAAAACAACTGCGCCTAGCTCGAGATCGTGGGTTGTATGGTTCTTCTCGTGGATTTTGAGCTGACGAGATGCGGAAGCTATGACCTTATCTCGTTGCATTAGGACACAACTGAGACCAAGGTTGGAAGCATCACAGTAGACAATGAAATTATCGTTTCCGTCGGGTAGTGTGAGAACAGGAGCATTGCAAAGCATGTGTTTAAGGGTTTGAAAGGCAGACTCTTGTTTGGTCCCCCAGATAAAAGGCTGGTCCTTATGCGTGAGAGAGGTAAGCGGTACAGCAATCTTCGAGAATCCTTCGATAAATCGTCGATAATAGCCCGCTAGCCCGAGAAAGGAGCGGACTTCAGACGGGTTCTTAGGCGTAACCCAGCTCTTAACAGCTTCAACCTTCGCAGGATCGACATGAATTCCCTGACTATTTACGATGTGACCCAAAAACTGAACTTCTCCCAACCAAAACTCGCACTTAGAGAATTTGGCGTAGAGTTGGTTCCCCTGGAGTAACTCGAGAACCAAACGTAGATGTTGCGCATGTTCGGCTCTCGTTTTGGAGTAGATCAAGACATCGTCGATGAACACGATGACGAAACGGTCGAGATACGGTTTACACACGCGATTCATCAGATCCATGAAAACTGCTGGTGCGTTTGTTAGGCCAAAAGGCATGACAACGAATTCGTAATGGCCGTAACGAGTACGAAACGCGGTCTTGGGTATATCCTCCTCTTATATACGCAGCTGATGGTATCCTGAACGTAGATCGATCTTCGAGAAACACGTAGCGCCTTGTAGTTGGTCAAACAGATCGTCGATTCGAGGCAAAGGATAGCGGTTCTTGATAGTCAACTTATTCAATTCCCGGTAGTCGATGCACATCCGGAATGACTCGTCCTTCTTTTTGACGAAAAGGACTGGTGCGCCCCAAGGAGAGGTGCTCGGGCGAACAAAGCCTTTCTCAAGTAATTCCTTGAGTTGGGTTGAGAGTTCGCGCATTTCGGACGGCGTGAGTCGATAAGGAGCTCTGGCAATAGGATTAGCTCCAGGAATGAGATCAATGCGAAAATCAATTTCGCGCTTCGGAGGTAGTCCGGGAAGATCCTCTGGAAAAACTTGAGGGAATTCCCGAACCACGGGTACGTCTTTCACTTCCTTCTTCTCTTTCTTTTCCTTCTCTGCTGCTACAACGTTAGCCAAGAAAGCCCTGTATTCCTTGCGGAGATACTTGCTAGCTTGTAGGCATGACATAAGCTTGAGACCCTTCGAAGTAGTATCACCATAAACACACAATGAATCACCGTTTGCGAGCGAAAAACGAATCATTTTATCGAAGCACACAACTTCGGCATGGTTTTCGCGAAGAAAGTCCATGCCTACTATGACGTCAAAGCTTCCGAGTTGCATCGGAATAAGGTCGATTGGAAAGATGTGATTGTTGAGCTCGAGAGTGCAATCACGAATAACAGAGTTTACAGCGACGGTTCTTCCGGTAGCGACTTCAACATCGAGTGCAGAGGAGAGTCGGGAACGTTTACGACTAAGGAGTTTCTCAAATTCGAGCGACACAAAGCAATTATCGGCTCCGGTATCAAATAAACATGAAGCATAAATACCATTCACAAGGAACGTACCATTGACCACGTTGTTGTCGGCCTGGGCTTGACGCACATTGAGATTGAAAGTTCTGGCGCGTGCGGCCTGTTGTTGCTGCTGCTGTTGCTGCTGTGGTTGCTACTGTTGCGGTTCTTGTTTCACTACCCTGTTCGGGCACATGTTGGCGAAATGATTCGGGTCGCCACACGTGAAGCATGCTCTGGCTTTGACTGCGGGTGCCGGAGGAGCTTGTTGACCCTGTGGGGCAGCGAGTAGTGCTTGATTGGCAGGAGCTTGGCGAATACGGCAGTTGGCAGTAAAGTGGCCGTAGACATTGCAATGAGCACAGAAGCGGCATTGAATAGCTGTCGGGTGATGATAGGTGCAAGTAGGGCAGAGCGGGTGTGGTCCAGTATATGCACGCTTTGCAGGCGGTGCATTGGCCACAGGCGCCGCTACTTGACGCTGTTGGGCAGGTACAACTTGGATCGGTGCAACAGTAATCGCACAGTTCTTGTTGGTGGAGCTGTTCTTTCTCTTGTTCTTTCTCTTGTTGCTTGACGAGGTAGGTTCAGCAGTTGGTGCAGTAGCGGTAGCTTGATGCAGATGCTTGGAGGTCTTATCCCACACCCCAGCCTTAACCCTTTTGTCATTGATTTCAGCGGCAAGCAGATAGGTTTCCTCGATCGTGGCAGTCTTAGCCGCTTGCACGAAATCAGCAACGCAGTCGGGCAAAGCTCGGATGTACTTCTTGATGGTCATCTCAGGAGTCTTGACCTGGTCGGGACAGATAATGCTGAGCTGTTTGAAGCGAGCAGTAAGACCAGCATTGTCTCCATCCTTCTGATGTATGTGCCAGAATTCATCTTCGAGCTTTTGATGTTCGTGAGGAGGGCAGAATTCCTCTAGCATGACTTCCTTGAGCTCGTCCCACGACAGACCGTAGGCTGCATCATTCCCTCTCTTGTTCCTCTCGGCCGTCCACCAGTCCAAAGCACGGGACTGAAAGACGCCGGTAGCGTTCAGAGTTCGAAGGTCATCAGGGCAACCACTTTGTCGCAGAGTAACCTCGATAGAGTCAAACCAGTGAAATAGTGCAGTAGGACCTCCTTCGCCGGTGAATTCTTTCGGCCCACATGACTTGAATTGCTTGAAACTGAAAGGTCTTGCGACAACTTTAGGACCTTCAGTCCTCGACTCCTCGGATGATTTGCTGGCATTCTCATAGGCATCGCTCACAGCTTTTGCCACACTTTTCGCGATAATAGAGGCAAGACGTCTGTCCCTCTTTTCCTGACGAGAGAGCGCATGACGAGATCCAGACGACATTGTCTGCAATAGACATCGCCACGGAACTCAACACATGTATTTGAATCTCACCTCACACGTCTATTACTACTAAAGCTCAGTAACACGTACCATGTACACGCATATAGTCACAAAATCACAGATTTGCACATAATCACATAAACACATAGAGCACATAATCACAATATTCCTAAACACATAAGCATAATAGCAAGAAACACATATACCTAAGTCACTAGGAGCAGTCAGAAAACAGAAACCTAGTATTCAGAGTTTGCGAGTGTTCGAATGTAGTGCAGTGCGAGCGATTTGTTAATGATGTGTTGGGTGGGTTTTATGTTTTAGCAGAAGCAATAGTGTTGGGTCGAAACCAATAGTACCTCAAAACGTTAACAAATAAACAGAAAGTACATAAAATCTTCATAAAGGTCGATAAATCAGAGGTAGATTGTCTGCGGCTAATAGACTTCGACTAACCAAAGTGGCTCGACTATTCGCAAGGATCCTGTGTGCACAATTACCTCCAGGACTATGCCTTTGCCTCGATTCTTGGGCGCCGGTGCAATTCCCATTGGTTATATTGTGTCTTTAGATCGTTGGAGTCCATCGAAACTTTGGTGGGAGTTTTTTTTGTATAAAAGCAGGACGAGTCGTCAAGGTTAGGGTTTCACCCCTATCTTGCAACTTTTGTCCCTGTTTCTGATAAAATTTGAGGAGATTATTCATCAAAATATGGATTTCACTCCTAATTTGGTATGATTCTCCTTGTTTGTAGCTAAAACGCAAGCTGATTAGGCAACTTTAGTCGAGAGTTTGCGGTTTTCACACCTATTCTCGGCCTCATTACCTGTTCATAACTTGAAAATTCGAGTGCAGTGATAGAAATGAGCGAGTGATAGTGGCGAGTTTACGCATACGCGTGAGTTGGTCTGTTGGTTCTTAACTATAGACTAGGTCTCTAAGACTTCGACCCGGACTAGGTCGAGTCTTGCCTAATTCCCTATAGTTATGGCTCTGATACCAATCTGTCACACTCCAACCGATGGCGGAATCATCGGGGCATGGCACTGAGCGAAACAGATTGTCCAGAAGTTTCCATAACAACTATCATTACCATTAAATTAAAGCAATACGTCCCATACCGTATCTTAAACAGTCAAACAAGTTATTACAGATAACATCAAAACAAATATTCTGTTCCGACAACTCAGATTTAAATAAGTAGCAATTGTTTATCTGCTTCTAGAGACCCCTAATACGTCATCTACAGACAACTATTTGTTGGGCTCTAAAGCTTTATTCTAGCTTCCATTTCCTACCACACATTCATCCTATGCACCTGTCACATACGTTAAAATAAAGTCAATACATAAAATGTAAAGGTGAGCATACAAGTTTGATAATAGCATATAGAGTTCGAATTCGTTTACGCATAACCAGCACGTACACACAGTGAAATGAAGCACGTTAGTTATCGGCATAGATCCATCGATACCAATGACTGCGGGTTGACTGCCCGAGGCAGTTCGCAATACATGATTACCACCGTAATCCATGCAAGTAAAAGATCCTTAACAACCCCCGTGTGAACGGGTGCTGAGTCCAAACTATAGTACTATCGTTGCTAAGGCAGGTAGACAGCATTCCATGTGTAAACATAACAAACAAGCATTCATAAGCCACGTATAACATGCGTAAATGGTTTAGCGTTAAAATAGCTTGAGTAGTGTGATAGTTGTAGTTTGAATATTCGTAACATATGTAACACCCAAAAGTGCTAAAGCAAAAAGGGTTCGAGTATACTCACAACGATTATGGATTGAAGGGAGCGCTTTACAGCGGTTAGCCTGAATAGATTCGATAACGTAACGATAAGTGGCGCGTAAAACATTACAAAGTGAGAGTGGGTAGGATAACTGATCGTGCGGATCAGCTATCCGTGAGAGGAAGTCATCCGTGCGGGTGAACTATCTGTGCGGATGGTAATCCGTGCGGATGGTGACCCATCCGGATAAGCTATCCGTGCGCGTGGGCTGTCCTTGCGGACGGTAATCCGTCCGGACTAGTCATGCGTGCGGATTGCTTATCCGTACGGACAAGTTGTTCGTGCGGATAAACGTTCAAGTGGATTGTTTCTTCATAAGTTAAGGATGTGTTTGTGTATGATGGCTTGTGCTTTGGAGTTTTCGTTGTAGCATTTAGAGAACATTTAAGTGTCTCTACCTTTCAAGCCGGTCGCGCGGACAACAATCCGTACGGATGGTAGTCCGTGCGGACAGTCTCTGCGCGCGGGCAGAGACAATCCGTCCGGATAGCCTGTCCGTGCGGCCGACTTGGCCGTGCGGATGAACACTGTTTGAATTTATTTTAAGGCCTTAGTATCTCATGATCCGAAGAGTAATTCATTCAGAGGTCGTCCGTCCGGATTGCTCATTCTTCGATACCCAAGGGTAGCTCGTCCGGGTGACAACCCGTCTGTATAGCCTGTCCGTGCGGACAGCTTGTCCGTGCGGACAACTGGTCTGATTGTTCCGTTCGTCTACTCTTGGTTTCTGTTGTCGTTTATCGAGACGTTCTGGTTACGTGGCAACCACTTGGAATCGTATTCTTACCCGCACGACTAAGCCGGCCATGAACCACCCTGACTCGACATGTCGGCGACTCAGAACGGTCATTCCGGTTGACCCCGAAATCAGGTGTCTTGCGGTAGGATTCCAGATCTAGGACTAGTGCATCACTATTATCGAGTAGAGACTAGAACCGATCAGATTCGTACCGATCTTAAGGGTAAAAGAAGGAGAGAGCTTAGGTTTATTTCTTTCAACTCTTTTATCCTTAGAAAAGTTTAGATTTAGGTGATGTTGTTGTGAAATCTTGTGGAAGCCGTTTAGATCTGAGTTACTCTTGGTGGAATGAAGTCAAGCTTGAAGTTCATAAGAACTTCATGATGACGTCACCCGAGAATACCCCAAATCTTGATGATTTCATGGTTAAAAGTGGAGATTTGAAAGATAGAAAGGTGTAGAATTGTGTAGTGATCAAGAATGTACAAGAATTAGTGCAAGATCTTACCTGGATTGAGAGAAATCTGAGAAAAAGTGAAGAATGCGTGCGGCTCGGACGTCACTTGCCAAAAGTGGAAAAGTTGGAGAGTGACCCGTGTATTTATAGGATGCTAAAAAGGGAAAGGGTGAGCCGTGCGGATGGCACGTAACCCGGATAGGCTATCCGTCCGGATTGGTCATCCGTACGGATTGGCAATCCGTGCGGATTGGCAATCCGTGCGGATTGACCATCCGTGCGGATGTAGCCTGATTTGGTGCGTTCGGCGCGATGTTGCTTCGGTTTCGATTTTCGAGCGATTTGATAGGGTTTCCTAGTCAAATTACTTTCAGTCCCAACTACTTCTTATACGGTTCGACTCGGAATTCGGGTTCGGGTTCGTTTACATTCGAGTTAGACTTCGAATTCGATTGAGTTCGCTTGATTATCCCAACGTAACATAAAATAAACATGCACAGGTAACACGTAAGGCACACACACACGTATAAACAACAAGTAAAAATACACAGTTCGAGTTACGGTTCGATGTCGATTTGATTAGCATAGCTTGATTAACTTTATCGCATTGTTACTTCCTATCATTCACAGTCGTAGGTCGATTGAAATATGGTTACCACGATTCGATTATTGTAATGAACGACACTTACTCCACATAATATAAATAAAATAAAAACATTTCTACGAGTCAAGTCGCACGAAATCGGTCGTTGACTTTGACCTTGACTTTGACTTTCACTTGTGAAAACACGGGGTGTTACAGTTTCCGCCATCGGTTGGGGTGTGACATGATGGGCCTTGGGCCGGAAGGCGACAAACAGGGAATATCCTCTTTGTCTCGCTGGTATCGACCGTTAGTGTCTTCTAGAAGATCCCCGGTGCTGGCGCACCATGATTGGAGCCACGTGTCCCAGTTGTCGGCCTTGTTGTCCCTCTGCCATCAGCAGGTAAGTGGAGATCGTGGGGCAGGTGTCGCGGCCCCCTGATTGGTGCCACGTAGGCGTCCTTGTGTACTCCCTGTCTCCTGCACGTTAGACGATCGTGGAACACGATAGAGCACAACCTGGAGGATGCTGATTAGCTTATTCTTCTGCCACTTGTACATTTTGTACTCTCTGAAGTGGCCTTGTGCCCTAACTCCTGCGCGACCCTTGCTGAGCACGTAACTAGCCCGCGCAGGGTTGTAGGGGCTGAAGGCTCATATCCAGAATACTAAGTGTGGAAACTGATGTCGTCTCTTGTTTGGACCTCGCGCGAGGCCTTATTCTGCTTGAGTAGCCCGCGCGGGTCTAAGAGATTGGTCAGCTTTGCTGAGTATGGTCCAGCGCGCAACCTGATTGGTCTGTGCGGTTTTTTTGGGACCATACCCCTTCAGTAGGATTAGTATTGTTTGTTTTAGTAAATGGGTTATTGTAAGTGAGTCAAGAATTATAATAAAAAGAAAGTGTCGATCTTGATTGAGATCAAATTTTGTGATTATGTTTTTGGGCCTAATTTCAAACAATTGTGCCCTCTCTTTCTTCACTTCATACACTTCGCAAACTAAATATTGTTTGTACCGAATACCCCACATATTTTTTTTTTTTTGAAGAATCCCCCACATATACCCACATTAATTTGGTGAAAATAATGATATTAGCGAAACAGGGATTGGGCGGTGAGGTGAAAGAAAACAGAGGAAGAGACAATGGAGTCACTCTAAGCCTTTCTGTTTGGACCACTCCCTTTAGCCGGTTTTTAAGTAAAACTAGAATTAAGCACCCCCGCGTTGCGGCGGGGGCCTAAAACTATGCCAAATAACATCAATGCCACACCACTGGTAGCGACCACCAACACCGAAGTTGCAGCGTGTTAATGTGGAAATATAAGACCGAAACATATAACATGAAAAAAATAACTATGTCGATTTAGGACACACGCGTTGTGATGAACTTGTTACATGGAAAAAAATAGACGTAAAAACGTTGAACCACACACGCACGTTGTGCAGTGTTAACTCGCAAAATAACGTAGAAAATAATAAGTAAATCAATGTAGGATCCGCCCGTTGTCGCGAACTTGCCAAATGGGGAAAAATAGACACATTGCGACATACCTGTCAAATGTGAAAAAATAGACGAAAAACGTTGAACCACACACGCACGTTGGGACGTATTAGCTCGCAAAATTTAGAACGAAACGAAAAACGAAAAACTTGCGAAAGATAAAAAGTATGGGGACCAAAGTTGTAAATAAAAAAGTTTTTGGTTAAATTACAAAAGATGAAAAGTTTTGGGTTAAAACTAAACAAATTAAAAGTGTTAAAATACAAATGATTAACACTTTTGGGTTAAAAATGAAAAATCACAATTTTTTTTTTTGGAAAACCCCCATGCTTGGGGTACAACACATAATGCAACAATTTGTTGCAAATTTATATTATGGAATGTTTGCATCATAAAAAATTAAAATTTGATGCTATTATCAATTATATTCATGCTAGAATTAAAGAACTAAAAATAAGATTTAAGTATGTTGTTTCATATTAAAAAATATTCCAGGTTCGATTCCTGCCCCCACCATTTAGTTTCAGCGGTACCTGGTGTTAATGAGAGACTAGGCGAGTAGGTGACGATCGCTAGTTCGATTCTAAGACTGAGCGATTTTTACCTCACTGCACTGTCATACCTTCGGGCAAGTGTCCACAGACTTCGGCCCTAAGTGAGTGTTTTCCATGGTTCGGAGATGAGTGTATCCCGATGTGGTGAATATCGCTAGTAGCCCATTTGAAGAATTCGTTTGCCGTTTATAAAAAATATATATATGATCACTTCTGTTCCCGGGTCTCATTTAACAAGGAAAGGGGAAAGAAAAAAATGAAAATCTGAAAAAAAAAAAAAAAAAAAAAAACAATGTTCTCGAGATTTTTTAAGGATAGAAGGGGAGGGGAAATGAGGGAAAAGGAAAGAAAATTTGTACCTATATTTATCCTCCCAAATCGGAGAGATTAGGAGAGAAAATCTTATTAATTACTAAATTACTCTCATATCTAATTAAAATGTTTTATATTTAATGGGTATAATGGTAAAATTGTTTCTTTCGTTTCTTTTTCTCTTAACTCGGGAACACATAAAATGCTTGATTTCTTCTCTTTTACTTTATTTTTCATTAAACTCGGGTACACGAAAAAAAATCACATCTTATCCTTCTTTTTCTATCTTAATTATTTTTTCCCTCCACCTGTTAAATGAGACTCGGGAAACACAAACGTTTGCTGTTATCAGTTATGTATATGATTAAAGTGACGTTACATGTAAAGAGTAATATAGCTAGCAACAACATATGCAAATGTAATTCAAATTCTCGCACAAATAAAATCATATTCATGCATACACATTAATTAAATCAGATTCAATCATACACACATACGAACACTTTGAACGGCATAGATGGCCAAACTGATTTGAAACGTACCTACCGGATCCGGCAAATTGTTACTCATTGGCTTTGTGGGCATCACATCTACCCGTTTATGGAATTAAAAATTATTTATCAAGAAGTTCATTGCACACTACCTAATCTTATACTCACCTAATGTTTCTACATTAAAGAATTCTATAATTTTAATAGTTTTAAGCTTTATTAACAATGTCAACATAATGTTTTTTTATATTTTGTTTAAGATTATATATAATAAATTAATATGTTGGATTTTGAAGCTGATAGATGGATTTGGGTAATTGGACGGGTATTACATAATACGGTACCATTTCCAAACCCTCGAAAATTTATAAAAGTAATCGCATACCTTAATACTCCTCTCAAATCTTTTAGCTTTCGAGTTTCTCATGAGGTTCATATTCTTTTTGTCATCCCTCTATGTAAGGAAACCGTTGACGCATGAATGACATCAAATGAGGATTGTTGTGTCGAAAGAGTAGTTAAAAGAAAGTGACAAGGGTGTATGTGATTGGGTATATATTTTGTGTTTGGTCATTTCTAATAACAATAAAACATAATCCAAGTGAGTGCTAACTTGGATATGAAATCAAGGCGGTAAAAAAAATGAGAAAAAGAATATGTTATATTCAACGAGTAATGTTATTGTATAAATGAGTTTTAACATATAAAATGTCTTTAACGCGAGAAGTGGAGGGATTTTTTTTTTAATTTCATCTTTTTTAGCACGTATTTTAGTCCTAGAATACAAGATGAAAAAAAAAACTTGACTTTACACTAGTAGAGTAATTATATTAATTACTCTACTACTGTAAAATTACGATTTTTTTTTACATTTTGCAATTAAACACTATTTTTAACGAGTAGAGAAAAAATAAAAATAAAAATCATTCACTTCTTACGTTAAGGACATTTTGTATGTTAAGACCAGGGCCGGCCCTGAGAATTCGTAATACCAAATCATAAAAAAAAATGTATTTGAACGTTCACTCAAATTTTACTTATTAACTAGCAGATAACGCCCGCGCTTCGCGACAGGTATGTTTTTTCTGTCAACATGTTGTTACATTAGGACAACTGGTAAGGAAATAATGTACAAAATATAAAGGACTGTAAGTTATAGTGGGTCAACCCAACCGCTTTCCTTTTTTGACATATATTTCCAGCCTTGTCCATTACAAAGCTAAATGAGTTGCCTTGGACTCTTGGAGTGTTGAACAGGGCTGATGCTACCATCCAGATTCTGTTAGGCTCCTATTTCCGGCAATCGTATGAAGAAAGGATGCAGGATAAATACTCTCATTTCCAGGACCAAAGCCGAGCCATAAAAATATCCAAATATTCATTAATTATGTCACAGACCCTGACTAATTTCTTGTGATTAGTTGCTATCTTGACTTGAAACAGGATGAATTATTTCAATATCAATATAGGGTACCCATCTAAGACCTAAAACCTATGCAAAATTCAGAAGGCCTTATAAGCTCCTTACATATGCAACACTCAACTATCATATCAATATATTGCAACAATGTTGAAGGAAATCATTAAAAAAAATAAGATCTTTGTAATCTTAGTCTCCACAAACTCATCAATCACACTTTTGCCTGCATAAACCAGTTTGTGCAACACAAAATCACTAATATAAGAAAAGCTAAACTTGTTCCTTTCATGACAGGCCGGTAGAACCATTTAAACTGGATGCCGTAAGCTTGCCCGGCACGAATCATACCATAAATTAAGGGAACGACAAAGAAGTTGTACCGCTAGTAAATTAGGTTATATCGGTTTAAATATGGATACGGGTACCGGGCCAAATGTTAAAATTTGGACTTTTAATCTTTTATGGACCTAAAAAGGTGACGATTTTTACCTTCTTAGTAAAACCTAACGGCCAAAGGGTACCAATAGTAAATTTTTAGATTTTTATAATTATGGATTAAATTTTGGAATATTTTTTTATTATGGAATGATGTAGTGTTGGATAATTTTTTTTAATTGAAATTGCACTTTATGGATTTATGGGGTTAATTAGTTAAACCGCTTGAACCGCCCGATACAACCCGGTTTAACCGGTTGAACCATTTATGAGTCTGATCGGGTATGATTTGAAAAGCGGTTTTTAAAACATGGTGAGGTGATTGCTGTAACTTTTTCCTCTCCTTCATCACTTTCACTCCACCAGCACACACCATTACCACCACTCCACCATCATCCATCCCCATTATCACCCACAACCCCTAAAACCATCCACCTGCTATGCTACTACTGATAACCACCATTCTCGGCCACCAAACCACCGCAACAACCTCCGACCACTACACCACCAAACACCATCACTTGACCACAGATTTCCCACACTATGTAGCTGAAAAAAATATATATCGCATACGGTTCCACGTAAGGACATTAAATATATATAAATTTAACCATATTGGTATTATTATGATCATCATATTTTAAATTAAGAACGTTGCATGCCAAAATGTATTGCTAAACATGTTAAAAACAAAAAGTCGGTATTCATTTAGGTAATTAATATGCGAGAAAACTTAATAGAACAAATCTTACAGTTTGGTACTAATGATGATGATCATTGAATTGTTGGTGTAAATCTGTTAATAGCATAAGCATTCAACACATCAAAATCAGATAACTATATAAACTTCAAGGTAAAATACTAACAAATTAATAAAAATGATCCGCAGTAGAATTAAGAACAGTCAAATCACCGTCGTAGTCAGGTTCGCAGTGGAATCCAAGCCGCCGAAACACCGATTTCGGCCTCTTTGAAACAATTACATACTTCTATCGTTAAAGGAACAATGATGGGGCTATTGTAGTTTATGATTTGGGTGAGTCTGGGGGCCGTGTTTTGAGTTTGGGGATGGGTTAGACTGTGGGGTATGGGGGTTGGGTTGGGGCGTGGGTTGGCTGAAAACGCCCAAGCCACCACCGCGGGTGGGCTTGGGTTGGGGCGTGGCCCAAGGGGCGGGAGTTTGAAGTCGAGCGTGGGGCGGGCTAGCGATCCTATGTGGCGGCCTCCTATTCGCTTTGTTGGCGTCATAGCGGGGTGTTTAGGAATTATGTAATTTTTAGGAATTATGTAATTTTTAAGAATTTAATAAAATTTTAGGCTTTTTTTTAAATGTTGTGTGTATTTTTTTAATTTTTTGTTTTTTTTAATAAACTGCTAAGCCACGCGGTGCACCCACGCCCCGCCATACCCCACGGACACGTCACTCACCGGTGGGGGGCTCGAAATCCATGTGTCAACTCATGCCCCCAACCCAAGCCCCACCATACCCCACGGTCTTATGCAGAGGTGGGGAAGACCGGAAGAGGCCGGTCATATGAAACCGGAAAACTGATACTGTTGTTAAGAGCTTTCATCAATTGTTAGTATATAAAATTCTGATATTTTAAATGGGTTATGATTTAGATTCTTGTTGATAATCATGGTTAACTCAAATTTTATTTGTTAATTCTTATATTTTAAGTGGGTAATGATTTAGATTCTTGTTGATAATCATGAAAGGGTTTGAAGCTTCTAGCTCAATTAGTATATGTTTTTTATATCACGTTTATTTACGTACACTCTTTTTTTATATTTATCCTTTTTATTATGTAAGCTTATTTACGTACGCTATTTTTTATATTTAACCTTTTTACTAATATAAATATAAATGTAATCGCACGTGAAGATAAAAAGTAAATAAGATACTGTAACAATTCTACTAAGAGTGTAGGGAGCGGTTAGACACTTGAAAGTTGTAAACTTTAAAATCAACCAATGAGAGTGTGTCATGTCATTCAATGAAAAGTGTTTAAACTATGCTCAAAAGTGTTGGCAATGGTTAGACACTTCATGAATTGGTAAACTATTTATAAAAAAATGAAAAATGTGTGATTTGTTAAGATGACATGGACCCCACCACACACACACCCTCTCTCTCTCCTTCCCTCCCTTCACCGATCGGTGATGAAACACCGATGATCAATGAAGCCGCGCGGCAAAGGGGGTTTAAATTGTTTGATAAACCAAATAAATCGGTGTTTGATAGTATTTAAATTGTTTTATTTTCTTTAATTACTTTGTCTGTTAACCTTTCTAAAAGCCGTTTAGATTTTTTTTAAGATAAAGTTGTGATCAAAATAAAGTACTTTTTTGTAACGTAAAATATATATCGAGTATTGGTACTGTAACACTATTGGTGGTGTACCTATACTTTACCGTTATCGTACTAAACCGAATCAGTATTGACCAAATTCACCAAAATAACATTACCGGTACCAATATTCTTTTTTAGATTTTGACGTGCCGATATCATTTTAAACATATCATGACTTTGTTTTATGAGTTTTCTCTTTTGATTGTTATAACGAGTGTCGATACTCTAACAAACTAAACCGATACCGCTAGTTAATTATTAAAACTCACAAATTTTTTATACAATTCATATTTTTTTTTTTGATAAAAGGCGGAATATTATAGAACCTGAGCAAGCTGCTCAAGGATAAAACACAGTACATGGGAAAAAGAAAAAAAATAACAGAGGAGATACAACCTCAGTCATGTGTTACATGATCTGATATATTACCATATGAACCTAAACTCCCACCAATTCATCCATTCTAATTTCAGTTTTGCCGCCCTTGAACTTAGCCACAGAAACGACAGTGCTTTTACCTCCCCCATCATCTTCGATAACTGACAAGCTTTGTTGTTGAAGATTTTGTCATTGCGTGCTTTCCACAATGACCAGCAAACCGTAGCCGAGATCATGTAAACCGCCTTTTGCTTAGTTCCCTCCATCTGCAGATTGTTGATGTAGTCTAACAGCTCAACCACACTTAATAAATAACGCGGCAGGGTAATTTTCATCCACTGTGATATCCCAACCCACAGCTGCTGCGCGAACTCGCATGTTATCAGAAGATGATCAGCCGATTCTAACTCTTTGTTGCACATGACACACACAAGGGATGGCATCGGAACATGTCTAATAGCTAGCGCCTCCTTGGTTGGAATCCGATTTAGAACGACCCGCCAGAGAAAATAGTTGATCTTTTTCGGGATCCATCTAGACCACTTCAAAACTTTCGTCTCAGGAATAAATGGCATCTGGTCCAGTTCACCTCGTATGTCACACGCACGAAAAGGAGCCAAAGTGTCACCCGTAAGCCACATCCACTCGTCTGGTCCGTCGCCCAAATCTTGACGTTCTAGCAACCTTACACAATCGTTCCAATCTTGTAGTACCACATTTCCATTTAACCCACTTGCACTGCCCCATGACCAGTTAATTTTCCCCTGTGTTGCACTGTACCGCTGATTCACGTAACAAAATTTATCCGATTCTAAAGCAAAAAGTCTTGGAAAAAGGTCCCGCAAAGTTGTTTCGGCAGCCCAAACATCTAACCAAAAGTATGTTTTATCCCCCCGACCCATCTTCACCTTTAGTTTTTTTTGAACATCAACCAGGCGGTTACCTGTTTTCCTTCCCAGATTCACAATGCTTTTCCAAGTTCCACCGAGAGAGCTCTTTAGTGGTATGAAAGAGAAGCATCGTCCACCAAAATGAAGTGCCTTAATGATGCGTGCCCATAGTTGCGTAGGGTCACTCTTTAGCCTTACACTCCACTTAGCCAATAACGCTTTGTTTGTGGATAATAAACTTCCGATCCCCAATCCGCCTTGGTCCACCGGTGCTACCACCTTATACCACGACACCCAACTAATCTTGTTCTTGTCTAGGCATCCACCCCACAGGAATCTCCTCCTCAATTTCTCCAATCTTTTCACAACTTCCGCCGGTGCGTTGAATAGAGAGAAGTAGTATGTAGGTAGATTACCGAGTACCGCCTTTATTAAGGTCACCCTTCCCCCTAATGAGAGTGTTCTTGCTTTCCAAAGCGATAGTTTGTTTTCGAACCTTTCGATTACGGGCCTCCAATTTTTTACTAGGCCCATGTTAGCACCAACCGGTAGCCCAAGATAATTAAACGGGAATACACCCGTTTTGCAATCAAGGATGGAGGCCATGCGGGAAATCTCACCGTTATCTACACCAACACCATACAATTGACTTTTCAAAAAATTCACTTTAAGGCCGGAAGACAAGTGAAAACATCTGAGCATCCTAGCAAGGTTGTAGAAGTTCGATTCGGACCATTCCCCCACAAATAAAACGTCATCCGCATATAAAAGATGTGAGATTGTAGGTCCCGAGTCGGGTGTTTTCAACCCCTTGAAGATCCCCTCATTTAAGGCACTTACCGTCGCCACATGTAAGGCTTCCATGGCTATGATAAAGAGTAGAGGAGACAACGGGTCACCTTGACGGACGCCTCTTTGGGTGTTGAATTCCAAAGTTGGTGACCCGTTAACCAATATGGATGTCCTAGCCGACGAAAGAATACCCATAACCCATATCCTCCATAAGGCCGGGAAACCCATTTGTGTTAGTACCGAATCTAGAAATCCCCAATTAATTGAATCAAATGCTTTTTCGAAGTCTACCTTGAATAACATAGCCTTTCGTTTTGCTTTTTTAGACCATGAGACAACCTCATTGACGATTAGTGGACCATCGAGTATGCTTCTCCCTTCGATGTATGCCGTTTGAACGTCGCTCACTACCGACCCGATCACGCTTTTAAGTCTATTTGCTAGTATCTTTGAAATCACTTTCGAGATGCAACCGATAAGATTTATGGGCCGAAAATTATTAATTGATTGAGGGTTGGAGATTTTTGGCACAAGGGTGATAAAGCTTGAGTTGCAACCGCGACTAAGATTGCCATGCACATAAAAGTGATCAAGCAACAAATAGAAGTCTGCCTCGAAGACACCCCAAAAGGATTTTAAGAATTTGAATGTGAAACCGTCGGGGCCCGGTGTCTTATCACATCCACAACACCAAACCGCGTCCTTAATTTCCTCCTTAGAGAATCTCTTTACAAGCATGGAAGATTGAGACGAAGACAATACCTTGAAACCATTGTTAACAAACCTCGGTCTATCGCGGATCTCCTCCTCGAACAAATCTTGAAAGTACTCCTTTATTTCAGCCTTTAGCTCATCAGGCTGAGATACCCAAACTTCATTAAAATTTAGCCCGTTGATTCGATTATTCTTTTGGTGCCCTTTTATGATTCCATGGAAAAAGGATGAATTTTCATCCCCATCTATAGCCCATTTTATTTTTGCCCTTTGCTTAAGATCTTCCATACGATTATCGTCGATTTCGTTCATTGTTTTCAGCCAAAGTTCTCGCTCATTCACTTCTACATCAGATAGAGTTGTGGTTTCAGCTCAAAAGTGTTGCCAAAGTTCTCGCTCATTCACTTATACAATTCATATACTGAAATATCAGGAACTTAGGAAAAAGATATTATTATCTATAGATATTTAATATATTATCCTATGAATAATGTTATTATAATACATAAAAGTTAAAAGAGTAATGATGAAAAAGATATAACATTTATCTTTTTCAACAAAACGTTCAAAAATAATATGAGTTGGCAATCATTGGCACATGCAAAAAAAGACAGGACATTGGGATAACCTGATTCGAAAATATTAGGTACATGTCACCCCATGCTAAACACTATAAAGAGCAAATTTATCTGCTGACATGGCACAAGGTGATTGGGTGCCTCAGATATCTTAGGATGGCATGAACAAGATGCGTGGCAGATAGATGAATGTCATACGTTGCCAACATTAATAATATTAGGGTGTAGGAAGTGGTTAGACACTTTAAAGTGGTAAATTTCAAAATCAACTAATGAGAGTGTGCCATATCATTCAACCTTAATTGTTTAAACTATGCTCAAAAGTGTTGGCAATGGTTAGACACTTCACGGATTGGTAAACTATTTAAAAAAAAAGGGAAAATGTATGATTGGTTGAGATAGCATGGACCCCACCACACAGACCCCTCTCTCTCCTTCCCTCCCTCTCCCTGCTTCGGTGAAGGTTCACCGCCTCTCCAAATTTGCCGATCGGCAAAACCCACCGGCGGCGGTGTTACCGCGCGGTAAACCACTTTGCCGAGTGGGTTTTCCGCCCACTCCGGACACCCTTAGACTATACGGTTATAGGGTGTGAAGGAGGGTAGTCTTTAAAAGATGCTCCACCACTTAAGCGTCTACATAAGCAGGTGTGAGGATGGACCTAGGGTGTGGAGGATGGGCCTATATATATAGAGAGAGAGAGAGATAAAGTGTAAAATACATTACGGCTTAACGTACATCATGTACGCGACCAAATTACACACATTATTTTGAAAATCACGCACGTTATAAACTCAACAAAACCTAATCACGCATGTTGAAACAAATAATCACGCACGTTTTCAAGCATGCCCTACCTCCTAGTTCAAAAATCGCATCCCCTGTTCTACGGTCTGAAACCACTGTTAGTGCCATCTGACTCTAATCGAATCAAAGCTTGGTCATGTTCATGCATCCTCTGTTCTACGGTCTGAATCAAAGCTTGGTCATGTTTCTTCATCCTCTGTTCTACGGTCTGAATCAAAGATTGGTCATGTTTTCTTCATCCTCTGTTCTATGGTTTGATTTCGATGGTGGATATTTTGATGAAACTTTTCAAAATCAACGATGAATTTAAACCCAATTCGATGAAATTGACCGAACAATAGCCAATTTAAAGTGAAACGGAAAGAAATTTGAACCTTATTCGATGAAATTGATCAAACTCAGGCTAAATGAAAATTGATATAATCACGCATGTTATATGAAATAATCACGCATGTTGGTTTTTTGAGTTTATAACGTGCGTGAATTTCAAATGAACGTGCGTAATTTGGTCGCGTACGTGATGTACGTTAAGCCGAAATGTACGTTGATCCTCCTATATATATATATATGTGTGTGTGTGTAAAGAAGAAGAGAGAGGTCCGGCTTGCATGGCGACCAGACAACGATGAAGATAGGGTCGGCCCTAGGTGGCGGTGTACTGGCCCGGCGCCGAAGCCCGTCGGCCCTAGGCCGGTCCACATACCGAGTAGCCTTACTACTTTATGTAAATAAATTAATGTTTTTAGAACAACGACTTTTTTGTATTAGGCTAAAGCACTTTTCAAGTTGGAGAGCCATGTTACCCTACTCTGGCCAGACTATGTTGTGTTAACCGAGCACACGCTGGCTTCAGAGTTTGGCTTGGGTTTCCCTCGGAAAACCATACCGCCGACTGCCACCTGACAACCGCGGTGCCACCACAAGAGTTGAACACTCTCTGGCGTAACACATGGTAGACGAAAACCCAGGTGGCCTCAAGATAGAATCCAGCACCTCTGTAAGGAGGCTATGTCGCAACCCCCGTCCCCTAACAACCTGGGAACCAGCGGCCGCGGCCAGTTTCGGTGATATCCAGGTGTTTATCATTTTGGCAGGGAAATTACATTAGGATCGTAGTTAGGAAATATTTTATCAGAGTAAAATACCACGCTTTCATAATATTAAACACGTGGAAATAATCCCAAGTTTTAAGTGCACACATTAGGGATAAACCCTATTTTATTTTAAATAAAACATCTCTTTATTTTAGGTAACTTTATAGCCACTTTTCCAAGCCTTCAGTGCTGTCCAGCTGGCTTCTATTTGGCTTTCATATTTTGTTACCTGAAACGCGTTTAAAAACATTTTGTCAGTGGGAAATACTGGTGAGTGAATCCCAGTTTAATCAAGTTAAGTAAAACCATTGTACAGTATTGAGGGTGGTCGCGCAATTACATTTGTTTCCATCTACTTTAATTACCACCAACGTTACTGTCAACCCGACTTGTGGTCATGTTACTCCTCGCAAGGTAGTAACAAATTTTGTATACAAAACCCCAACATACCGATGATAATTTTAGAATACAAATACCCAATCACTGTTTAATATAATGTTAATCATATGAGGTTTTGTAAAAACAATTTGCAAAAAGGAGATTACTCACATTGCTGTCTTAGATTTTCTTTAGGGACTTCCTGGTGATTATCTATTGAATACACAAATGCACACGCGTAAGTATAATAACCCAATATTTACATTAGTAATACCCTCCCCGAGACGGCATTCCAACGACTACGTCGGGTAGAACCTCGACAGCCGTAACGGAACCCTGGATCAATCGGGCAGCGTATCTAATACGTAACCGGGGTTATGATACTTACAACGGGGCAGAACTTCGTTATTTAGGGGGTATAATACCCAAAAATTATGTTAATTCTTCAGAATTTTGAGAGAGAAAGAGAATTGGTGCGAGTTGGGACTGAAGGCCTGAGCTCCCAATTTATAGGGTTGATTTCTCAGTCCCTCGCGGCCCGCGAAGACCAAAGGGTCGTCTTACGCGGCCCGCGACATAGGGTGGTAGGGCCTAGCTTTGCTTAATCAGCCAACTAGCCTCGACACGATCGACGACACGTGGCAACACCGGGTTAAGCCTGGTGGCCAATCTGTCACGCCCCGCGTAGAAGGTAGCCAATGGATACGCGGCCCGCGAGAGATGTTAAAACTTTGTTTTTATTTAATTTTAATAAAAATGAAGGTATTCAGGTCCCGTTTTCGTATACTGGGTGTATTTTAGGACATATTGGGGCATTCTAAATATTTTCAGGGTGTCGGTTTACTTTAGGGTTGTTACATCCTCCCCACCTTGTTTTAGAGCTCGTTCTCGAGATCTACTGAAATAAGTGCGCTTTGCATTTCTGATTCAAGCTCCCAAGTGTACTATGGTCCTCTTTTGGAGTCCCATTTTACTTTGACCAGAACTAATCTCTTGTGCTTGAGGTTCTTAACTTTCCTGTCTTCAATCTGTAGAGGCCTCTCTACGAACTTAAGTTGTTCATTTACCTCTATATCCTTAAGAGGTACTACAAGTGATTCATCAGCTAAGCACTTTCTGAGATTGCATACATGAAATACATCATGTATTCCTGCCATTTCCTCTGGCAGTTGTAGCAGATAGGCTACAGGTCCTATTCTTCTAATAATCTTAAAAGGTCCAACATACTTGGGGCTTAGCTTTCCCCTTATTATGAATCTTACCACTCCTTTCCAAGGAGAGACTTTCAATAACACTTTGTCTCCTACTTGAAATTCTAATGGCTTTCGTCTGTTATCAGCATAACTCTTTTGTCGGTTACGTGCTGCTTTCAATCATTCCTTGAATTGAATGATCTTGTCTGTTGTTTCTTGTACTGTCTCAGGTCCGGATAGTTGCTTTTCTCCAATTTCTGCGCAACAGACTGGTGTTCGGCACTTTCGTCCATAAAGTGCTTCGAATGGTGCAGCATTGATACTTGTGTGATAACTGTTATTATAAGAAAATTCTATCAATGGTAAGTGATCGTCCCAATTACCTCCGAAATCAATTACACAAGCTCTAAGCATGTCTTCCATTGTCTGAATTGTCCTTTCACTTTGTTCGTCTGTTTGAGGATGATAAGCGGTGCTTAGATTTAACTTGGTTCCCATTGCTTTTTGGAAACTTGTCCAAAAATGAGAGGTAAAACGACTATCTCTATCAGAAACAATTGATAGAGGAATTCCATGTAATGAAACTATTTCATTTACATATAGTTTAGCTAATTGTTCCATACTGAAAGTTTCATTCATTGGTAGGAAGTGAGCTGACTTGGTTAGCCTGTCTACAATCACCCAGATTGTATCATTACCTTTTCTTGTTTTGGGTAATTTGGTAACAAAATCCATTGTTATCAATTCCCATTTCCATACAGGCATTTCCAATTGCTGCAACAAACCTGAGGGTTTCTGATGTCCAACTTTAACTTGTGAACATGTTAAACACTTTGCAACATATGCTGCTATATCCTTTTTCTTTCCTATCCACCAGAAATTCTTCCTTAAGTCCTGATACATTTTATCACTTACAGGATGCATCGTATACTTAGACTTATCAGCTTCTTCTAATATACGGTGGCGTAGGTTTCCTAATTTAGGTATCCACATTCTTTTCTTATGGAATCTCCAAATTCCATCTGTTCCTTGTTCTAGTTCCTTAATCATTCCTTTCAATTTTTCAGTATCATCCTTGATTACTGATTCTTGTGCTTTACTAATCTGTTCATTTAAATCTACTTGCAGATTTAGTTTAAGTGAACGTACTCTTTTTGGTTTTTCATGATATTTTCGACTTAAAGCATCAGCTACTATGTTTGCCTTTCCTGCATGGTACTGGATATTACAATCATAATCACTAAGTATCTCCATCCAGCGTCTTTGTCTCATATTCAACTCCTTTTGCCCGAAAACATACCTTAAACTCTTATGGTCGGTGAAAATGGTAAACTAACTACCGTAAACGTAATGTCTCCAAATTTTAAGGGCAAAAACTATAGCTCCTAATTATAGATCATGGGTTGAATAATTTTCTTCATGATTCTTAAGTTTTCTAGAGGCGTAAGCTATAACCTTTTGACGTTGCATTAACACACATCCATAACCTAACTTAGAAGCGTCACAATAGACTACAAAGTCTTCAGTTCCTTCTGGTAATGCTAGTATGGGTGCATAGGTTAATTTTTGCTTAAGAATCCTAAAGGCTTCTTCTTGTTTTGGTCCCCAGTCAAACTTAACAAATTTACAGGTTAACTTAGTTAAGGGAATGACTATTCTAAAAAAATCTAGAATAAACTTTCTATAATAACCGGCCAGTCCTAAGAAACTTCTAACCTCGGTTGGTGACTCAGGGGTTTTCCACTTAGTAATCGCCTCGATCTTGGTGGGATCCACATGAATTCCTTCATGATTAACTAAATATCCAAGAAACTGTACCTGTTCTAACCAGAAATTCGCACTTCGAAAACTTTGCATAAAGATTTTCTTTTCTCAATAAACTTAGAAGTACGTGCAAATGCTTTGCATGTTCATCTTTACTTTTAGAATATATAAGAATATCATCTATAAAGACAATTATGAATTATCCAAATATGGCTTACATATTCGGTTCATCATGTCCATAAATGCAGCTGGGGCATTTGTTAAACCAAATGGCATGACAATAAATTCATAATGGCCATACCTTATCCTGAAAGCGGTCTTAGGAATGTCCTCTTCCTGTAACTTTAATTGATGATATCATGATTGTAAATCAATTTTAGAGAAAAATCGTGCTCCTTGCAACTGGTCGAACAGATCATCGATTCTCGGTAATGGATACCGATTCTTAATCATGATTTTGTTCAATTCACGGTAGTCAATGCACATACGCATTGATCCGTCCTTCTTTTTGACGAATAGGATCGGTGCTCCCCATGGCGATGAGCTGGGCTGTATGAATCCCTTTTCCAACAATTCATCTAGTTGTTTCTTTAGTTCCTGCATTTCTACAGGTGCCAAACGGTAAGGTGCTTTGGCAATTGGTGCTGTTCCTGGTAGTAGGTGGATTCTAAATTCAACTTCTCTGTCTGGAGGTAGTCCTGGTAACTCTTCTGGAAATACATCCGAAAACTGGGATACTACTGGAATATCTTTTAGTTCTTTTCCTTTAGTGTTAGTGATTATGGAAGTCAAATACACTAATGATCATTTTCTTATATAACTTGTTGTTTTCATCACAGAGATGAATTTTGTGGATCTAGACGGCTTATTTCCTTTAATTGTGATCTTTTCACCTTTTGGTGAATTTACTTGGATTGACTTTTGATCACATAAAATACTCGCTTTATTGGCTATTAACCAATCCATTCCTAACACAACATCAAATCCTGCCAGATTCATTGGGTAAAGGTTTGCAATAAATTTTTGATTTAGAAATTCTATTCTTGCTCCCTGCAAGATTTCAGAAATCTTAATGGTTTCCCCATTTGCTATCTCTACTAGACATTCTTATGGGAGTTTAGTTAATGGTCGATTGAGAAGTTTGCAAAACGAAGTATTAATAAAACTTTGGTTCGCACCAGAGTCAAATAATACTTTAGCTAAAATATCATTAACTAAAAACGTACCGGCGATCACGTCCGGGATCATCTTTGCTTCTTTTGCAGTCAGAACAAATGCCCTAGCATTTTTAGTATTCTTGGTGCTCGTGGCTGTAGCTAGTTTTGGACAGTTCGGCTTGATGTGACCTTTTTCTCCACAGTTGAAGCACATTCTATTATTAGGTTTTTCCTGTAATCTTCTTCCTTATGTCCTGGTATCTTGCAAGCTTTGCAGTACGGTGTAGAGGTAGAACCTACATTTTTCCCACGGTTGGAATTTCCATAACGGAATTCTTAGGTAAGCCTTTGAGCTAGGTTTCTCCTCTGATCCTCTTTTCGTGTACGTACTAATTCATCAGTCAAGGTGTTTGCTAGTTCTACAACTTCTTCTATGGTTTAAGGTCTAGCTGCCTTGACTACATGTCTAATTTCACTGATTAATCCCCTGATATAACGAGAGATTAATACTGGTTCAGGTGATGCAATGGTTGGCACTATTCTAGCATATTCAAAGAATAAAGTAGTATAACCCTTACTATCCACTCTAGTCATCCTAAGGTTTAGGAACTTATTTGCTATATGTTCCTTTTAATTGGGAGGGCAGAATTTTCTTTCTACCATATTCTTAAATTCCTCCCATTCCATATTGTAAACCTTATCACTCCCCCTAGACTGGAGGATAGTGTTCCACTATTCTAGTGCTGAATTCTTAAATACATTGGAGGCAAACATTATCTTATCCTCTTCAGCACACTTGCTTATTTTTAAGACTGTCTCAGTCTTTTCTATCCAGCGTAGAGCTGCAACGGCTCCTTCATTGCCCGAGAATTCCATTGGTTTACAAGACCAGAATTCTTTATAAGAACAACCATAAGATATGGTTCTTCTTCTTTTAGGAATGGGCGCTTGAATTATGGGTCAATTGTTTACATTGTGTTCAGGTTCAGTGGGTCGTTTACTATCACGTTTACTTTTATTATCTGCTTCATTAACTGTTTTGATAATATATGGCATTGCATCTAATATCCCTTGTGCCACTATGTGTTGGATGGCACTGTTATCCACTTGGTTTCCATTATTGTTGTTGTTCGGGTTATCGTTATCCGGGTTACTGTTACTCTGGTTATCATTATTCTGGTTTTCTTGGTTCACTTCGTTGTCCATCTGAATTTTAAACATTTGCCAATTATTAATATCACAAAATAATATTTAAGGCAACCAATCACACAACAAACATATTGATCAAAAAGTCGAACATTGCGACTTACTCTTTCTTATATATTATGCATCTAATACAAGCTAGAACTGGAATTTAAAATTACAATACTAATATACGTCACTAACCACGAGGTGGTCTATACTACAACATATATTATTATTATTACACACATATATATATTATATTCTTTTTTTTCCATACACACATATTATATATATTATTATATTATTATTACTATTACCATCACTGATATGGGTTCATCCAGAACTCCATATTACGCTCGTCGTACTTCCAGACGAGTCGTTCTGTAACATGCCTCATTCTTTCACTACTTTCTAAAATCTCCTCACCGAAGGTTCGGAGTTCTTGCACATTCTCTGCACTCATTGGGGGTGCAGGTGCTGGTACTGGATCTGGGTACTGTGGCATGGGTTCTTCCTGGGGGTATGGATTCTCTAGGATTTCCCTAATGTATTCATCATTATCATAGTAGGGATCTAGAGGGTCCAAACCTGGGTAAGCTGCTAGGTTTGGCATGGGTTCATCTGTTAAGTGGTAGCGTTGCTGATAATCCCTATAATCGTCAAACCACGGGTCGTAGTCTGAGTCTAAGGGATTGGGTGCTGGTATCCTAGGTATCTCTTCTGGGTTAAAATCATGCATTTGGATTTGGTTTTCTGGGTTGTTTTCAATCTCCATTGGTTGTGTGGGAAACAAGGGTAATGGTTGAGGGGCTATGAGTTGCTCCAGGTTTGGGTCGGCAGCTGTGGTTGCTAAAATATGGAAGTTTTCTAAACTCCTATTAAGCATGTCTTGGGTGTGGGCATCTGTTTCTCTCTTAGCGGCTGCTAGAACTCGCTGCTGTTGTAACTTTTTCATTCTCTTCCTACGCTCATGTGCTCCCCTACTGAACCATCCTCTCTTTTTAGGAAGGAATGGCTCTTCAGACTGAGCCTTAAACACGAATATCCCATCTTCATTGTCAGCTGAATACCCTAAGAGGGCAGGCGGTGAAGAGGTGCCTTCGCTCCTAGGTGAGCCGGACAACTGACGATAGGCGTCGGAGGGTCCTTGATCGCTCATACTGTAAACTAACAAATAGTCAAATAAAAAAAAACAATAAAATATAGATATGCACGTATTTCTGTAATTAATTTCCTAACAATTTGAATAATATCTTGGTGTCAGCAGAACACTTCTGTGGCTGAATCAGTGGCTTAGCTCTGATACCACCTTCTGTCGCAACCCCCGTCCCCTAACAACCCGGGAACTGGCGGCCGCGGGCAGTTTCGGTGGTATCCAGGTGTTTATCATTTTGGCAGCGGAAATTACATCAGGATCGTAGTTAGGAAATATTTTATCAGAGTAAAATACCACGCTTTCATAATATTAAACACGTGGGAATAATCCCAAGTTTTAAGTACACACATTAGGGATAGACCCTATTTTATTTTAAATAAAACATCTCTTTATTTTAGGTAACTTTATAGCCACTTTTCCAAGCCTTCAGTGCTGTCCAGCTGGCTTCTATTTGGCTTTCACATTTTGTTACCTGAAACGCATTTAAAAACATTTTGTTACTGAGAAATACTGGTGAGTGAATCCCAGTTTAATCAAGTTAAGTAAAACCATTGTACAGTATTAAGGGCGGTCGCGCAATTACATTTTCCTAGAATGGCTGCGTTGTCCGCGTTTTGCAGTATACGCAATTACAGTTGGGGCCTTTGATCGTTTGGGAGAGGTATTGTATTTTTTTTTAAGTTTAGATTATTCTTGTTAAGCCACATAAATTTGCATTTGATAAAACACATCAGAAAGGAAAATAATTATTCTAGATTTTTAGTTTCAGTATATTCTGAGTTGATGCAGAATTGTTTGTTACGACTAACGGTTAGCTGAAACCATAAGTGTTACAATACTTCTTAAATATGGAAATATTGAGATAGGTTTTCTAGTAGCTCTGCATTGAGATAAGTAGCAGTTGGATCCTGGTAAACCACTTAAATTAAACCTTTTAAAGCATATAAGTTGTTTATCTAAATGGGGCAAACAGGGTTGAGTTTACACTTGGAAAGGCCAATATATTGTTTTGAAACGTGATGGTAATGTACTAATGTTGATGCTTGTGAATTTTGTATTTCAGGCATGACAAAAAATGGACAACGTTGAAGATTACTAATCACGTTTCAAATGAATGGTAATTTTATCCATTTAGTTTAAAAAATTTTTTTGCCCTCTCTAAATAGTCAGAGATATCTTGTTGGGCAAAGTATGCTACATACTGGAATTACTATGAATTCAATTGCCTTTTGATGGCATTGACGACGTAATGGATGCTTAATATATTTTAATCATTATTGTAGAGTGAACGGAGGGTTACATAGCTGTTATTTCTAACACAGAAGAATATTCGAGGAATGTAAGATCACAGTTCGCACAATTTCAAGCTATTCCAGGTATAAAGTTCTAAAACTTTTATCCATCTATTTGAGTTATTAGTTTTAATCAGTGAATTTTGTAATATATAATGTTTATGCGTCAAACATGAAAACAATACAAAGAAAAAAAAGTTAAGCTATTGTTCAGAACATATGTAGACATTTTTATACACATATTTCAGGCTCACAGGAGGGCGATTGTGAATTTTGTGATTAAAATAATAGACGGTTTGATGTTTGTACACATTATTATCATCCTATGTTGCTTTTGTGGCCTCAACCTATGTTGCCAAAAGCGTGCGAGATGTGCATCTAGGCGCTGAGGCGCAGTGAGGGGCACCAAATGCGTTATGGCTGGTGAGGCGCGTCTTAGGCGCTGAGGTGCAATTTCAGACCAATTTCAGGTAAAAAGTCGTCTGAAACTTCTAAAACTTCCCAAATGAGCCATAAACAAGTCCTAAACAACCCTAAAACATCCAAAATTACCCTTAAACTTGCCTAAAACATCTCTAAATCTCCTAAAAAGGTATTTTATACTATGCACCTTATTTAGAAAAGCCCACATTTTTAAGCGCCTAGGATTAAGGCTCTGGACTCGGCCCTACGCCTTGAGTCCACCTAGGTACTTTGACAACATAGGCCTCAACTGACGTTTAACCGTATAAGTAGGTTATCTTGGATGGATATTCACCACCACTAACAACATAAAATTTTACAAAACGGGTAAGGTAGTGAATAGGGGAGCAAACGAGCTGAGCTGAGTCCGAGCTTGACCAAGCATTAGCTTGAGCTCGTTTAAGGCCGATTAACATGTGAGTCATAACTTAATCTCTTCAAGAAAGTTATAATATCAAACGCTAAATTTTATATGAGTTTTATTAAATATTTAACAAAATATAGATATTTTTTGTTTCGTTTTTCTTGAAGTTTAAAATCATTACAGGATGTACTCTAAAACATTCAGATTTTGGATAAATTCGAAGTTGACATTTTATTCATTTGACTAAAAAGTCAATACGCCTTTTATATATTAATGCATTTGTTATGGTTGCAAAAGTACTCTTACCTCTTTAAAAAATTAGTTAAGCTATATTGGTTTATGTTGTATGATTTAGTACATATTGCAGTCGATGATGATTTACTGAGTAGAAATTGCAGCAGGGTCTGAAATAAGCAAAGGAATACATGGATAAAGGAGAACTGGTTGCAAATGAGATAGTTGTCATGGTAAGGATCTTTGACTCTTCTGTAGATGTTTTTAGAATGTTTTTGTTGACTTTTTTATTAACTCTCTAGAGATAAAACCTAACCTGAATCCACACATTAATTTGGAAATACCAACGGCGTATCCACCATGTCTCTACCAAATTTTCATCCACGTAGTTATTCGAACCATGATCGATGACACAACAATACTTACATAGAACGTCTCATGACCAGGTTAATGAGGCTTTTGTAGTTTGACATGGGCACTTATATATATAAAGTACCAATGATGTATCCACCATGTCCTTATCAAATTTCATCGCCTTCGTTATCGGATCATGATTGGTTGTATGTGATGACTCGACTCTAACTTACTAAGTAAATAAACATAACCAAATTAACCAACGCGTAACAAAGTAATGATGACGCCCTTAACTTTTTTAAGTTAAGTCCGGACAACGTCCTGACCCTTGCGGGTCAAGTCATGTAATTGTATGAAATGAGATAACAATCATGAAACAATGAACTAATGGTGGCGACATTGTCCCTTGTGGGTCAAGCCGTGAAATTGTGGAAAAGTAAAACTACAACAATATGAAATATCAGTAATGTGAAACATCATTAACAAAACGAAATAATAACGGTAGGAACTTGTGGTAGCATAACATGTCAGGGCATGAGATGTACATGATGATAATATCGAAAGTGTGACAGCAAAACGATAGCTACATCAAAGGGCGCCCCAAGGTTTTTGGGGGCCCAAACCAAATTCAAAAATATGGGTCCTTTCTTGTAACCTTTTCTAATCTAAAGGTAACAGGTTAAAGAAATTGAATACTTTAGTAATAAATGAATAATAGATAATAGGTTGCCTACTCCATCGCCTGTTTGACTGCCTAAATCCTTAATATAACCCCTAAATCGCATGTGACAAACAATTAGAGTTTAGCTGACTCGCCAACATCTTAAAAGGTCTAAGCCCTTACGTTTTGAGACTCCTGGGCCTTAATATGATGTATCATTTTTTACGCCAATGTCACACCCCGATATTTCCACGTATTACCGGTGGGCCCGGTGGGGAGTATCGTGACGTAGTTGATATCATCATAGACAATTTATCACAGTTTAATACACAGCGGAAGTCGAAAGATAAAATCATTACAAACCGAATGAAAGTAATATCATTTATTACAAAAACGGTTGTAAGGGATCCGCAGGCGGATCAAGTAAAAAGGAACATTGTTCAACAGATTTATAAACATCTAAGCTTGCAAGACTCTTTATTGATGCTAGGAGTAGCCATCCCATTTCGATTGGTACCTGCACTTAACCTTTTTGGAAAATACGTCAGTTTTCACTGGTAAATACAATTAACCGACTCGTTTTGAAAATGTTTAAGAAAATTGATTTGAATGCACAAGGCACAATTAATCTTTTATAACTTGGGATAATTATTTAAAAATAAACTTGTTAAAGAATTACATGTGTTTATTTTACGTTCAGTAGCCCAGGCTGAAAACCGGGTTAAAGATTAATAGACACACCACATGATATAATCCCGCGGCGAGTTATTCTCGAACAGGCGGTTATATCTTTTTATATACGCACCGGCAGGTGTATGCCTACACCCCGTGCTTAAGTCGTGGCCATTTCAATGAATGAGCCGAGGATATCCAGGACATGGTCATTAACCCCCCCCAAAGGCTTAGAATAAACAAAACAGATTAAACGGGTTATCTCAATAATTTAACCTTCATACGATTAAAAATTCAATACCCGACCAAGCGGTATTTTATATACCGTACCCCAAGCCCGTATAAGGGAAAATAAGTTAAAAGTATTTACCTGAGCAAAATACAAATTTATCTCAGCCATATAACAATTCAGCAAGTGCAAATATCTTTTACTGGGCTCCTAAATCTGGAACGAGGGTTTTAATAACCTATTAGATTCCTAATGGGTCTTACTTAAGTTTAAACTTAGACCGGTTAGTTTTAATGAAAGGTTCACGGTTCAAAATGCAAGATTAAGCGAAGACCGGACTAGAATGTGATTTAGACCCGATAAGTATGAAGACTTGCAAAATATGGGTAAACCAAACACATTCTGGATTTTGAAGTGAAAATGATTAGGTTTGACCCGTTTCGGTCAATTTATGAAAACTAGTTACATAAACCGTACCGAACGCGAAAAATGCATAACGGGTAACCAAATGAGTCATGAAGAGGTTACCTAAATTAATATGCTTAAAATGTGTTATGATATCAGTAGGTTACCTCCCATTATGCCCAAAAACGAATTTAAAATCAATTTAAGCCCCGTAGGGGTATTTTGGTCATTTTAAAGGTTATAAAAGGGATTAAATATAAATCTAAGGTTCTGGTCTAAAATGATCAGTAAAAATATTTATTTTTGCAAGTCATATCAGTAGGGTATTGCATATATGTGAAATTTATCATTTATAACCAAACTATGCGCCACAGGGGCATTTCGGTCATTTCACATAAGCCTTAAAGGTCAAATTTGGAAATCTGAGTTCAAAAACTTTTACTTACTGTTATAGTATAAAAATTTCTTCATAACATCAGTAGGTAACAAGCTTTAGGTGCCAAATTATGGTTTTAAACCATACTATGCGCCTAAATCGCACAACAGTCCGTATTTGACGGTATTTGGGTTAAATACGGAAATCTGAGATTTTGAATAGCCTTTACAGTTTAAAATCACTTATTTAATATATAAAATGAGTAGCAAAAGGTTTGGTATGTAAAGGATGTGTAAAACTCATTATATTAGCAAAAAGGGCATAACCGTCAATTACCGAGTTAATGCAAGAACCCTATGTTATGATTAGTTTAAAATTCAACAAAAATCTTTCAAAATCCCAAAATATTATATTATATCAGTGGGTAAAAATTTTGGTGTCGAAATTTGGGTTTAAATAGGCTTTATGCTAATAATGCCGTTTAATTAATAAAAAGCTTTCAAATTACGATATTGAGCATAACTCTTAATTTAGACCTCAAACTGATGTCAAATTTGTATGACATGTTTATAAATCAGTAATAAAGGTTTTTGTCCTCTCACATTTTCAAAAATCTCGTTTTAATATCAAAAGGGCATAATGGTCAACTTTTAAGCATTTAATCGGAAACATGCAATGAACTAGGATTTCTATGGAACCATGTTGTATAACCTCAGAGGGTTATACTAACATATAATACGGTCCTAAAGGAATCCTAAGGCATATCTAAACTAATCTAAATCGGGTTGGAACTGAAAGTCAAAGCAAAAGTCAACTTTTGCGACTTTCGGTTCCGAACCGTGCCTAAACTCATAATTGTCGGGTTGAACACGCCTAGACATGTTCAATTAATATTTACCAAGTTATTAAAGTGACAAAACTGATTTTATTGCTTTTACCTTATTAGTTATGAATTTTATTTAAAAATGACTCGTTTGACTTTTATTCTAATTACTTTGACCCGACAATTTACTAAGCAGACGTGGTAATTAGGAGGTGCCATTTTGAGGGTTTAATACCTACCTAATTATGATCACGTAGCCATGTTCGTTGCGAACAATGGCTCGACCGATTAAAAGTCAAAGCGTTTATCGCAAACGATTGACTTTTCGGCTTTAATCGCCAAATAATATTAACTAGTCACGAAAGGACACTTACAAGGGTCCAATGGACTGAAGGAGGTTCTCAAAAAGGCTCAAGACCCTCTTAGAATCAGATGCATAGCAAATTTTGGAGAAATGGTGTGAAATGAACAATGAAACCCACCACCTATTTATAGTTTTCGGGATCTCATAGGATCGTGACAAGTGTCGGGAGGTATAACCAGATCATAACATGTGTAAAACCATCTTGTAATACCATCTAAGTGCCCCTAGAGTGAGCACATGGTTTTAAATAATGGAAGACAGCAAGAAATCAGCAAAAAAATGTTTTTGAGTGTGAAAAACAAAACAAACAGCAATAAAACTGGCTGCTGTTTGCTGTACAGGGGACGCGGCCCGCGTAGAAAGCCTTAGTGGGCTTTGTGGCCCGCCTAAACTTTGGCCCAGATCTTCAAGTTTGCAGCAGTTGCAGTTTTGGTCCCTGTCTTCAATACCGTGCGCGTAAAACAATTTTTAACAGCTGCAAACGTTGTTTTAGATGGCCGAGAAGTGCAGCCCAACGGTTCATGGTTCTTGACTCATGCCGGTTCCAGATATAAGTATGAGGTTAAGCCATAACAGACCAGATTAGCAGCAACTTTCAGAAGTTACAGATTTAGTCCCTGTAAGCTTGTAAGTCCCTTTTTAACGCGGTTATGGCCCGTTAAGCCATTTTCAAGGATCTACAATGATTCCTAAACATAGGGAACATAAAACATGTTCAAAAATATGCCGGATGTCGGTTCGTTTGGCCGTACGGTCACGTTGTTCGACTAATTACGACGAAACACGAACGGACGCGAAAAACGATAGAAATTATGCGACGAATGGAATTTTATCAAGCCAAACACTAAAATAAAATATTTTAGTGGTTACATAAATTTTTGGATGTCCGGATGTATATAGAACGTAAGATATGTGCGAAAATGCAAACTTGTGCACTTTTTGACACTTTTAGTCCCTGCTTGACTTAAAAGTTTATTTTTGCGCACCAAACACCTCTAAGCCTATATCTAAGCTATGTAAAGGGTATTTAAGGCATGTTTAACTTATGATCATATTCCGGAAGGTT
This sequence comes from Helianthus tuberosus, assembly GCA_030545235.1. Taxonomy (NCBI): domain Eukaryota; kingdom Viridiplantae; phylum Streptophyta; class Magnoliopsida; order Asterales; family Asteraceae; genus Helianthus; species Helianthus tuberosus. The sequence continues at coordinate 193,190,063 of CM060445.1, forward strand.
CGATACCCTACGAATAGGTATACTTTTGCAATTTGACGCAAATAGTCCTTTAATCGCACAAAGTAGCGCGAAATGTCGTTTAATGATATCCAAGCCTTCCATGGCCCATATTGGGTATTCCCATGCATGTTTTTAAATTTTAATACACTCTTGTTCGCTTAAATGGTCACCAAAAGGCGTAGATTCAAAAGTTGACGCTTTTGGTCCCTCTAATGCGCAAACTTGCGTATATCATCGTTTAATAGCATTGAAGCCTTATCTAAACAATATTAGGCATTCTTGAGAGCATTATTAAACATCACAATGCTTCGGGTTCGTAAAAAGGTCATTCAGAGGTATAATTAAACATATTGACGCTTTTAACCCCTTAAATTTGAAAAGTTGCGCGTAACGTCACTTATAGGCATAAAAACCTTAGACGGCCAATGATTGGCATTCCCGAGAGTATAATCAAATATCATGAAGCTCCCGGTTTGTTAAAAGGTCACTCAGAGGTAAGAATTAACACGTTGACACTTTTTACCCTTCATCGCGCAAACTTTCAATTAATTACGCAAACGGCTACTCTTGATCAACAAGTGGCTCATATGTGAATAGGAACACCGTGTAACGTCATTCTAAGGCTTATACTAAGCAAGTTGACACTTTTAGTCCTTTCGCATTCAAATTTTTTGATTTTTCGAAAAATTAGTCCCTTAAATTCAACGTTTAACTTTATTAGGGTTTATTACACGTGTCAATACATCATTGGACGTGATTTTACGAGGTGTTACATCCTCACCCCCTTAAAAGAAATCTCAACCTCGAGATTTGCTAAAATAATGAAAGTACTTTCTGACGTATCATGGACTTAACTTTCATAGCATATTTGGGCCTCTAAGGGAATCCCTGTTGACCTATACAATAGGTACATACTTTCCTTCGGAGCCACTTAACCTGTCGATCCTTAATCGACACGGGTTTCTCATCGAACCATAAATTTTCATTAGTCTACATATCGTTATGTGATAATGCTCCCGACTTATCGGCGAAACACATCCTTTAATCACTAGTGTGGGACACCTTGATTTCCATCAAGCTCCTCAAGTAAGTTTTAGCTTATAGGTTACCAGTCTTGATATGTTCGATTTCCTCGATTGATTCTATATATCAGAGCTTAACCAGTCTGATAAATTAAAAATTCAGCATACCCCTTTTACGGTGATACCTTCAATTTGAACCTTATTCCTTATTAAGGACTTAAGAGGGTTGCGACTTTCATCGATCATAGATCTTTCTGCCGATTACTGGCAGCTTCCAGACGATCATAAATTTATATGATCTTATCCGTCGTTTCCAGGGTAACTTCCAGATCCTGTTGATTTGACTTACCAAAGTCCTATCCATCAGACAGACGTTTGTCATTCCGTTTATACAAGGTCTCCAAAGGAGCAGTCCTTGATACTTGTATAACAACCATTTGTTATAGGAGAGCTTATTTAAGGTGAGATAGTCGTTCCAACTACCACTTAAACCAATCTTAAAGAATAGCTAATCCTTATAGTTAGTCGAACAAGTCGACGATCCTGGGCAGCTGATGGCGATTCTTAATTGTTGCCTAAATAGGGTTGCGGTAACCAATGCATAAGCATAACGAACTGTCTTTCTGAAAATAATAATGTTGGAGCTCTTAAAATGAAGCTTTATCTTGAAACTCATATGATTAGGGTCTCAATCCTTCCATTAATATTGGTACTAACCGATATGGAGCTTTTACAATAATGTAGCCCTAAGTGGGATGTTATCCTTAACTCTACTAGTCTCTCAGGAGATAACCAGAGTGGTTCCTCGGAGAAGATAACCAGGATACACCGAGATTACCGAGGTATTTCTAAATCTCAGGCTTCAGTACATCTATCGATACACGTGTCAGATAAATGACACATTTACTTTACGAATGCAAGGATGCCTTAATTAGCGACACTTACTTGGACACTTCTAGATTGGATATCTTCTTTGAATACCATTAGCCGACTCTAGTACTATATGACCATCTGGATATCTCAGTGGTTCCATGCATTAAACCTCCATACTGATCATGCATGGAAGCAATCTATGGGACACACTAGGATACGCCAATCCTCATATGGCTCTTTTATCAAGTATAGTCTAGCATTCGCAGTTGATAGAAATCAACGAGATAACAAAATAAAGTAACATATATTGTCGTACTCGATCTAGAGAAAGAGTACTTTAGATTTTTATGAATGAAGATTATTTGATGAAAATAGAAGGAAATGTCTCTATGATTTTCTTCGGCAAGTTTTACCTTATGCTTAATATCTGGAGTTCTTATGGGATAATTCTAAAAGTTTGCTAAGCTTATGGTCTATGAAAGACTCAATAGCACCTGAATCCAAACATGATTCTTAGTAATACCATCATAATAAGGGATGTACCTGGTGTCATTTTTGATATGAACTGTCTCAATAGCGCCTCAATTCTTAGTTTCTCTATACTTAGCTATACTCTCTTTGACAGTTTTAGGGCAGTCTCAGCTTTGGCCGGTTTATTTCTTAACCTATAAAATGTAAGTGGCTGAGGTAGATCCATAATGGATTTATAAGAAGCAAGCTTTTAATATGCCTTCTTATTTCCGATGCTAAACCACCGATATATAGTGCATTATGCTTGGATTTTTTTTATTTTTTTTTGGATGAGCCAAATAGGACAGTATTCCAGACATTAAATTATAGTCTGCAATATACTGTTGACAGTCTAGATCCTTCATGGTGGAAATAAAAAATTCTTATTCCATCATTTCTATTCCGTGTTACAGACAGCCGGTTTTTCTAATGAGTCCATAAACTTGGACCATCCTATATCGTATGAGGGCATCTTTCCTGTGGACTTTATTAACGTCCTCACCAATTAAGGGCATCACCCTTGAATGACTGTGATACATATCTCACCATGTCTTTCTCAGCACAATCGCTGATGTCTATAATGGTTTCCATTTCATCCAACAACTTTACGAAATCAATGGCTCCTTTTTCGCCATTGAAGTCTCTTGACTTGCAAGAGACAAAGTACTTTTAAGTACCTTTAGAGGAACGGGGCTCCTCGCTATATGTCATCTTATTTGGTTTGTCCTTCGCATTCGGAGCGTGAGCAAAACTCTTCTCATGAGCAGGGAAATATGATTTAGAGCAAGTAGCATTCGGCTTTTCGACCCTTTTCAGATCCTTTCTCATAGCCTTCCTAACAGCTGCGTTAATCACAGCTTGGAGATTAACTCCATTAATCTTGAGGTTCACCTTTGTTGCATCATTAGCATTGGTCGCATCATCAGTATTGCGACGGTTATGTGTCTCATTCAAGTTTGCCATACTTGAAGCTTGGCACTAAACACCAAAATTAAACAATTGCTTAATTGCATTTCTATAGCTAGTCACCGTCCTTACGACCAACATACATTAGCCATGGTATCCTTAAACCATACCGGCTAATAGGGCAAGAACATTCCTAATGAATGTCATTTGAATGTATATCAGTATTTAGCCTAGGTCGCAAAAGGTTCATCAATGGCAATTAAGGTTTGGACCGAGTCCATTACCCTTTTGACAGGAGATCACAATGTCACAACTTTCTTTTTCATATTGACGATTTTAGATAGCTCGAAGGCTTGCCACAATGGCTTTTACAATATGAAGCATGAGTCCGTCATGAAGGACATAATAATCATATGGCACCAAGGCCTTGTCGCAAAGGACATTAAAAGATATGGCAACAAAAGCCTGTCACGGAGGACATTAATTTATAAGCCGCAATCTTATTAGACTACAACTGTCATCGTCTTGAAAGACGATTCATTTTGGCACATAGGCAAATCATAGGACATTACTAATGGATGTTTACATATATATACATATATGTATATATATATATATATATATATATATATATATATATATAATTATTGCAATTAAGTACATCAGTCATGATCTTATCGATCTTATAGACTATAAGGCTTGGGCATTGCCCATCACCTTTGACGATGAACCATAACGGTCACACTTGTCAATGTCTCTAATGGACAATATAGTATATAGCCCGTAGGCGGCATAAACTCTAATGGTGACTCAGGATAACGCCACCTAGGGTAATACAATAAACACACTTATATATAGGAAGTACCAGCGGCGTATCCACCATGTGTTTATTGTATTACTCTGGTTGCATCATCTAAATCACCGAAGATCTAAACATAAACCATAACTATCGAGTTATAAAATACTTATTAAAAATTTCACTATGAAGATAGGAAGGTCTAAGCCTGTTCTTCAGATATCTTATAAACTGATATGATTATCGTATCAGCTGATATTAGTCATGATCGCATTGATCATATATATACTATTATACTTGGACATAGTCCAATATCTTTAGACAGTGGGTCATAGTCCACAACTGTCGTTGTCTTTTGGGACAACAAGCATAGCCTGTAGGCACTTCATCACTAATGAATGTTTATAACATGATCATCATATTAGATGATAGTAGTCATGATCGCATTGATCATATAGACTATTAGGCTTGAGCAAAGCTTACTACCTTAGACAAAGGACCATAAAGATCACAATGTCAATGTCTCAAATGGACAATATGTTATAGCCCATAGGCAAAACATCACTAGGATGTTATATAATATGATCATCGTTTTAGATGATTTTAGTCATGATCGCATTGATCATATACGCTTGGAGGCTTGAATATAGTTCACCACCTTTGGATAGGAGGGGTAACTCCTTTAACTATCATAGTAGAAGGAATAATTATCCTTAACTACTGAAAGTTTTTGGCCAATTAATGTGGACTTGCCACTTGGCAGGGGTAAACCATTAAGAAGATCTTTTGAACTTATTTAGCTGATCGATAAAGTTCGAATAAAATTTATACTAATGATTGATAAAGGACGATATGAGTACCTATATAAAATTTTTCAAAACCCCCAATAAATCATTAGGAAATTTACCATAGTGCCTCAAACAGGACTTTTAATATCATACTTGTCCATAGAGGACTAAAAAGGAAATTATAAGTCCGTATAGGGACTATAAAAATATCATATGTCCGTATGGGGACTATATTAAAACAGTTTGCCCATGAAAGGACTATAATGAACTATCAGGTCCACAAAGGTTATGATGAAATATCATGTCCACTAAGGGACTATAATGAAATCTCGTGTCCACGTAAGGAATATAATAGGGTATAATGTCCATGAAAGGACTATTTGAAGTATAATGTCCTCGAAGGGACTATTATTAAAAGATAATATCCTTAAAGGGATTTTCAATAGGTAGACGTATATATTTATGGAGTCTTATAAAAAGAGGTAAGTCCACAAGGACTTTGATGAATTAATATGTCCACGAAGGACTACAATAACTAAATGCCCAAACAGGGACTTAAATGAAGAGAAGTATGATGGAAGGTGGGTCTTCTAATGTCTTCTTTCCTTTATTCTGATTGTTTCTTCATCTTTATTTGTCGTACGCAGTAGCGACTCTGAAGATTTTAGTGAATAAATAATATTTCAAATCAGGATCCATTGCAGAAGTAGAATCCAAGGATTCAATGATTAAAGGAATGACATGGATTACAGATTAGGTTTTGACTAGTATAGTCTAAGTTTGAAATTTGAAAACTCGGAGGTAAGAAATAGGGTTAAATGACACCCACATGTATCATCTTTAATATGGGAGCCTCAGGGACCTTCTGGTATAGACTCCGTAGTCTGGATAAGGGTTTAAACAAGTTTGGTTTTTGGGAATAGATTCATAAAGCTCTTTCTTCCAACTGGTTGTACGCTTATCCTAGCCGTGGTACGAAGCTTGGCATTTCTAGGCTTCGGATGTGGAGAGTTTCCATCGACAGCTTCCTTGTCTGGCGATATATTCAAAATACATAAAATGAAAGAAATGTTTACTTAATAGGGATGAGAGCATTCCTATGTTAATTCTAGACTCAGAAGGTCTAAGGAATGTGCTACTGTGTCATTTGAGATTAAACACTAAGGGCTAGTTGTTGGATCGTCGTGTAACCCGAATGAGTCGTTCAGAAGAGTTTTGAGTCAGAATCAAAGGCAGAATCAGTGATTCTAACTTTATGCAACTTGATTCTCCCTAATTATCTTCTTATTAATGATTTCAAAGCTTTTACAGATCGTTTGACAAACTGGCAGCACCTCGGCTCTGAAATCGAAAAGTTACAAATGAATAACCAGCTCAGGTATATATAGGGGTAGCTATTTCGTACGAAACCAATATGGCTATTTCGTGCGAAATCACTATGTTTCATTTCGTACGAAATAGCTCTCGCTATTTCGTGCGAAATACCCCTTTTACATACAAACCCTAATTTCTATCCTGCTGAGCACTGGTTAATCCTATCTAGATACAAGACTCTATAAAGACGAAGTTAACAGACATCTATGCACCAACAGACTCCCCCTTGGATGTTGACGAAGTCTTTTGGCATCGAGTCTTCAGTCTTTAGTCTTTATCTATCTTCTCACTATGCTCAAAATGTCTGACACTGTAAGCATCCTTCAATCTCTATCTTCAAACTCCCCTTTGAATGTTGACCCAGAATGTAGACTCCCCCTTTCAATATGCTGGAGCTCGAATTCTGGTTCAAACTTTACACTATCTTTGCCATGGAGTTCTTGTTTCCTGCTTCTCAAGAATATAACATTACAATCTAGTCTCCATTTTGACTTCATTTGTTGTTTTTATCAGTTTTTAGTAATCCACTTAAGTATTCAGGTCCAAACTAATGACCCTGAGTACTCAATTTGTCTACCAAGTCCAACTAAATGACCTTGGTTGACTCGAGACAAAACAAAACTGACTTTTGTTCAACATTTTTCAAAACATTATTCTGAAAATAACAAGTTTCAACTTAATGAACTTGTTTTGACTTTTTATTTTCATAAATTTAACATATTAAGCTCAGAAACTTCCTGCATCTTCTTCAAATTACGAATCTGAAGATCAGCTTTCCACTTTGGTTTGTCGGAAAATAAAGCAGAAATGTAAAATCTTTTTGGATTTTGAATAAAGTTTCTTTACTAGAATGCTAAACAGAAATAAAATGTAGTGAATGTAAACTATTTACAAACATATTTTTGGTGAGCGTGTTAGGGAATCATATCAGCTGTCGACAAATCACAAGTACCGTTAAGCTTCGATTTCATATTCAGAATTAAACAATTCGCTTAGATTGTCGATATACTGATCCATTTAAATTCTCATACAAATTTCAATCTGTCCAGGATACGAATTATGTGTATTAAGAACTTAAACTCGTTCATGTGTCCCACCTCTTGAATATACTCCCGTATCCAGATCCCAATATTCAGTCTTACAGGTGAGTATACCACAGATGATATCTATAAGGGGTTAAATGCGAGGGCCATGAGAGCTCAGGCTATTGCTTCCGCAAAATCAGAGAGATGATGGCTTCGACTTTAAGTGGGTCCCCTTTAGAGGATCTTTTTTACAACAGCACATGATTAGCATTTTTCAATGTTTCATCATTTTTATGCTGAGGGCGGTGCTATATTTCAAGCAAGCGAAAAGTATTTTACGGGGACTAGGCCATTGCTTCCGCAAAATCAGAAGTCCCGGGATAATACCCCAGATTTCACTGAGTATAAAGACCTAGTATTTCAGAAAGAGGGGTCTTTCAAACCTACTAAATGTGTAAAAACCTACTAAATGTGTAAAAACCTATCGGCACATCATCAGCGAGACTGCTTAACGCTTTTAAACTTCACAATTCTTTAGCATACCACAACTGTCAAACTGATGTACTATCATTTTCCCTTTTTACACAAGCTCTTTTTCCAGTTTTCTATTGTTTTTGGATTTTGAAATATCTCATGTTTTTGTATTTTTGAAATTTTTTTTACTGTTTTTGTATTTTCTGAAAATATTACCCTATACTCCCCCTAAATACCAAAACAAGTAAAAAATCGACAAACCATTGCAGATTGCTTTTCAACATCATCTACAGTGGTACCTTCATCTACGCCAAGAATCTCCTCCAACACCGATAAAAGCTTCATACCGTTCCGTTTTAAAAGATATTGAAAATGAGTTTTATCAAACGCTTTGGTATGTAAATCAGCTTTTTGTTTGTCAGTGTGGATTTTCTCAATTCGTATCAACTTCTTCTCGAAACAGTCTCGGATGAAGTGATGACGAATTTCAATGTGTTTTGTTTTAGCGTGATGAACATGATTTTTAGTGATGTTTATCGCTGCTTCATTATCAACAAAGATAGGGGTGTTAAGAAATTGCAAACCGTAGTCTCGCATCTGTTGCTGGATCCACAAGATCTGAGAGCAGCAACTGCTAGCAGATACATACTCGGCTTCACATGTGGATAAAGCAACAGAGGTCTGCTTCTTGCATTGCCAGGTGACCAATCGTGGTCCGAAAAGCTGGCACCCCGCTGTTGTTGACTTAGCGTTAACATTGCAGCATCCGAAATCAGAATCAGAATACCCTTCGAGCGTGAAATGGCCTTCTCTTGGATACCACAACCCCAGTGATGGAGTTCCTTTCAGGTAGCGTAATATCCGTTTCACAATTACCATATGCGAAGCTCTGGGGCTTGACTGAAACCGCGCTGCGAGGCAGGTTGGATACATGATATCGGGTCTTGAAGCTGTCAAGTACATTAGCGATCCGATCATGGAACGATACATCGTTTCATCTACCTTTTCTCCGATGAGATCAAGATTTATCCCATGGTTCGTCGCTAACGGGGTGGAAGCTGGAGTAGTCCCGGACATCCCAAATATCTCTAAGATATCATGAACATACTTCGTCTGATGTATGAAAATTCCCTTAGGCAGTTGATCAACTTGAAGTCCTAAGAAGAATTTCATCTCACCCATTGATGACATTTCTAACTTTTTCTTCATAACTCTTTCAAAATCTTTGCACAGATTTTCATTTGTTGAGCCAAATATGATATCATCCACGTATATCTGAACGATCAGAAGATGTCTGTCGACTTCTTTGGTGAAGAGAGTGGCATCCACTTTTCCACGGATGAAGCTGTTGGCAAGCAGATGTTGAGACAATGTCTCGTACCAAGCTCTCGGGGCCTGGTGTAAACCATACAGCGCTTTATCCAGTAAATAAACCTTGTCTTTGTGGATTGGGTCGGTGAAGCCCGGTGGCTGTCCGACATATACCTCCTCTTTTACCTTCCCATAGAGAAATGCCGATTTAACATATAGTTGATAAACTTTAAAACCTTTCCAAGATGCAAATGCTAGGAAGATTCTGATCGCTTCAAGTCTAGCAACAGGAGCATACACTTCGGTCAAATCTATACCCTCCTGCTGACTAAAGCCCTGGACTACGAGTCGAGCTTTGTTACGAATAATAATCCCTCGATCGTCTCTCTTGCACTTGAACACCCACTTGGTGTTTATCTTCCTTTGACCATCAGGCAAGTCTACCAATTTCCACACTCCCAACTTCTCAAACTGACTCAGCTCCTCTTGCATCGCGTTGACCCAAGAATCTTCAGTTAGTGCTTCCTTATATGTTAGCGGTTCAATCTGCGAAATAAAACAACTATGTGAAAACTCTGTTTGTAAAGGAGCAACTGTAGAATAAAAACAAGTAAGGCCTTGGTCAATTTGTCGTCTTGTGCGGACGCCTGATTGTAATTCTCCAATAATCAGCTCTTCTGGATGGTACGAAAGAGTTCTCGGCATCACCTCGCCTGGAACATCTACCTCGCCTTCCAAATTTGTGACATTCTGATTTGCACCATGTTCACTGACTGGAATTGTTTGACTTGAAATCTGGATCTGCTCCCCTTCAGAATCTGAATCACCACGATCAAATATAGGTCTATCATCAGATTCTTGATTATCATTGATTGCCGTCTGATTGTCAAGAGTTTGCTGAATATCATCATGTTCTCCAGCATTACTAGGACCAGCTTCATCGTCATTGGAAGCTCGAAATTGACGTCTAGAAGGCTCAGCTGGGAAAATTTCTTGTGATTCTTCATATTCACTTAGAATATCCAACTCGTCAAAGAAATCTGGTTCTTCTTCTATGTCAAACGAATCCCACAGAGTATCGTAATTAAAACGCCATGAGTCGCCGGGATTCTGAGGTGGCATGGTATAACTTTGACACTCAACATTATGTGATTCGATTACCCGCTTCAAGCTTGGAACAAAGACCCTTTTCAATGGACTTGCATAACCCACGAAAATTCCTTCAATGCGCTTTGCACCAAATTTGCTATAAGGTTCTAGAACTGTACAGGGAGACCCAAACGGTTCCAGAAACTTCAGGTTAGGTTTGCGGTTGTTGATTAGCTTGAAACATGTCTTGTTGAATTTCTTCACTGTAAGAACCTGATTGAGTGTATAGCAAGCGGCTGATACTGCTTCTGCCCAAAAGTTGACTGGTAATTTCGAATCAGCAAGCATCGTCCTAGCCGTTTCAATTAGCGTCCTGTTCTTTCTTTCAGCTACTCCATTTTGCTGCGGAGTGTAAGGAGCACTAAATTCTTGCAATATACCTCTCTCATCACAATACTCTTCCATTTTTTTGTTCTTAAACTCAGTACCATTGTCACTCCTGATTCTTCTAATTCGGGTTTGGTACAAGTTTTCAATTTTTCTGAACAACGTCATCAAACTTTCAAATGTCTTATCCTTTGACTTCAGAAATGATACCCATGAGAATCTCGAGTAGTCGTCTGTTACTACTAGACAGTAGAGATCACCAGTTATGCTTTTGACATTTACTGGACCAAAAAGATCCATATGAAGTCTCTCTAACGGTCTCGAGACTGAGTTAACCTTCTTTTGAGGATGTGATTTCTTCTTTTGCTTGCCTTTGACACAACTAATGAACTCCCCCTCAAGATGGAAACCTTTCACATGAACACCAATTACTAAGTCGTTATGCACCAGGTGATTCATTTTTCGCAGGTGTATGTGGCCCATCTTTCGATGCCACAATTGAGATTCTTTTCCCGTTGCTCTTGACATAAAACAGTGAGCCTGACCCGTGGTAGTAGTTGCTACACTTATGTCCAACACGTACAAATCATTGACTCTAGGTGCTCTCATGATAACCCACTCTTCGGGAACAACAAATCCTGGTTTCAATATCAAACATTCCTTATCCGTAAAGTGCGTTGTATACATACGATCACAGATCTGAGAGATGCTCAGAAGATTGTTTTCAAGCTCGGCGATGTAGTTTACTCTTTCAAACGTGACAATACCATTTGATAAAGTTCCTTCACCAACTATTCGACCACCTTGATTGCTTGCAAATCCCACATATCCTTCATTAAACCCTCGAACATCATATAGTAGGGTCTTCTTCCCCGTCATGTGCCGAGAAGCTCCACTATCAATAATCCAACGTGAAACGGATCTTGGAAGCTCCTGCACATGTCACACACACCTAGTTAGATTTTGATGCCACCCAAGCCTCCTTTGACTCAGGTAGCTTGACGTTGAGGTGAGTTTTTGCAGTGTATAGTGGCGGAAAATTCTTGTTATTCATCTTTAAGCTCTCCTCATACCCAATCTCAACCTCTTTGTATAAAAGGAAATCATTTTTAAGAGGTTGACCAGATGATTGGTCTTTCTTTGGTACATACTTCTTCTCAGAAGCAGTAGACTTTGGTTTCTCAAGTTTCTCATAGTGATCCAAATGAACTTTCATCTTTACCGAAGTGGTAGAGGATGATTGTTTTTCCGTCTCAGAAACCTTTGGTTTTGGAGAACTTGATTTCTTTTCAACTGATTTTGGCTTCCATGCTTGTTGAGGCGAATCAACCCGTTTGTAAAATTTGTCAGTTTTAGTTACCACATTCTTTACAGATTCAGTTTTGAATTTGGTGTTTTCATTTTTTAAAACTTTCTTCTCAACAACCATTGAAGCCTTGCCTTTTGCATCAACCTTCCTTTTCTGACGCTCAACAACTTCAGACTTAGGGTTTAAGTTGGTGCACTTTCGTGCAATGTGTCCAACTTTTTTGCACTTAAAGCATGTACGGGTGTCAGTTACCCGACTTGTGCCTTCGGTTTGAGGCTGTGAGGCCTTTTCTTCAAAAAACTCTTCATTTGATTTTGAAAAAATCTCAGATTCTTGCTCGGAATGAGAACTCGAGCTTTTAACAAACACCTTTTTCTCAACAAACTTCTTGTTTTGAAAATTCCTTCTTTGATAATTCTTACCACCCTTATAACCACCCGACCATTTGTTTTGATTGTTGTTAGAAAAACGTGGCGGTACAACAAGTTTTTTGTAGTAAGCTTTATCTTTTTCAAAATTCAATTGTCTTTTGGAGTGTTTCAAACCTTCGATCTCAGACACATCAATTTCAATCAACTTGAAGACATTTCTCAATTTACCAACATTCACATTCTCCAAAGGAAAATCACAATCCGAATACAACTTATCAGATCCTGCCATCTTTTACATCACAAGATTAGGTTCTTCATTTAAGTTGTTTTTGGATGTTGATTTCGGAATATATTTGTCCAAAAAGCATTCATCATCCTCAGTAGTGTCACTTTCAGACTTTAAAACATTTTCAACCATGCTTTTCACAACTTCAGATTGGACACTATCTTCATCGGAAGATGAAGTGAATGTGACATCAATTGTGTCTGGAAGCTTAACCTCATGTGTTTCATTATCATTAACCAACCCGGACTTTTTCTTAGAAAAATTATTTAACATTGGCGGTGGAACCTGATGATACCCAACCCCAGTTCCATCCGAATATACATCTTCGCCTGCTTTGTTCTTCCCAATTGGTTTAGGAACGATATGTTGAAGAACAAAACTTGCGGAGTTGTAACTGTTTAGTTTCCACTGGATGCGTTCGTTCTCAATTTTAGCTTCTTGAAACTGAAGCTTCAACTTAGCAATCTCATCCAATTGTTGATTAATTTGCTCTTCTTTTACCCTAAGAACTCCGGTCAGTTGAAGATTTTCTTTGTTTGTTTTACCATTTCTTTCATCAGAATCTTTTACCGTTCGTTTCAGCTTCTCGTGATTTTCTGAGAGTTGACGGTTTTCATGAATTAATTTTTCGTTTTCTTTCCTAATTCTTTCTATGTCAGTTTTATCATTTTCAATATTCTCAGTTAATTCTTTTAATCTATCATTTGAAGCTTTTAACATTTTGTCACGGTTTAAGATTTGATCTTCAACATCTCTGACTCTTCCTGTCAGTTCTTCGGTCTTTTTACCGCTAAGATAAGCAAGTGTACTACAAACCTTGCAGTCTTTCATGCAATTTTTGCAGTCACTCTCAATCTTTGCTTTCTTACCTGAATCATTGGTTGCATCATTCGGACTGACCTTGCTTTTAGACTCAGTTCCAGAACCAGAAACTACCTCTAACTCTTTCGCTGCAAGCACTTTGTCAGCCATCTTCTTCAAATTTTCTGCATTTAATTTTTGTGACGTGTCAATAATCCCGTCATCAACTTTCTTTGGCTGTGACTCTTTCTTCTTTTCTTTTTCTTCAGCTTCTCCTCCTCCCCACCACATTCTCTGTCTTGCTTCTTCTTCTTCTTCAGCAATTTGCTCGGTGACAGTTTCAACACTGACAGAATCTGGATCAACAGCTATGTTTCCGTTGGGATCTAGGTAACATTCTCTATCAGCATCCCATCTATTTGCCATTTTTGCTTCTTTCCATGTATGATAAATTTTACTTTTCATGTACTGAGCTTGCATCTTTCTGTTGATGTATTTCACTTCTTCTGTTCTAGAATCTTTGAAAGGAACAATCTTTGTCATAAACGCATAGCCCACTGCATCTTCTTCTGGTAGCAATTCGCTCCAATCGAAACCCTCGTCATCATGAATAACAGCAAGTGCTCTAGATTTTTCTTTAGGGGTATCTTCAAGCTGCTTCATTCTGGGAGGTTCAGATTTGTTTTGATGGTAAATTGCTCTTTTGTAATAATCCTCTCTGAATGGATTTGCCGTATCATCAGCAGATGCGTTTCGACATTCACGTTTAAAATGTCCTTTTTGTTTACATTTAAAGCACGTGACTTTTGATTTATCAAACCCAAGCTTTGTGGAAGGTCCGCCAATAGAATGTCTGCCGGTAATCTCCATGAACCTTTGTGCCCTTCTGACCGCACTAGCCATACACCATCTGATATCGATCAACTCCATCTCTTCTGGGTCGATCTGATCATAGTCCTCCTTGGTGAGGTTAGTGTTTCCAATCTTGCCTGCCACAAGGCTCTCGTATGATTCTAGGACAGATGCTAAAAACACCATTTGCTGCTTTACGGATTCTTAACTGAAATTTTGAGCATTCTTGAGATCCACAGCAATGTTACATTGGAACAGATTCTTTGGAACTGATTGACTTGGAGTAGTTGATGATGAACCTCCATGAAAACCACTGTTTGAACTTTCTTGATTTGAAATGTTAGAACTTTCTGCTGAGAATGTTGTCTTAGGGGACACAATCTTCGGGATTATACTTCCTCGATAATACAGCTCAACATTCTGCTGGTATGAGGAATGATTGACTTTGTTTGATTTCTTGATCTCAAGTTCATGACTCTCCAATCTTTCGATTAACAGATCAACCGCCAGATCCTCCGACTTTACTGTGTTCTTCAGCATCAAAGAAAAGTACTGCCAGTCTTTCTCATCAGGCAGCGAGTCAAACAGTTTGTCAACCAATTCTTCTTGAGTGTACACGATTCCGTGTCTTGCAAGTTCCAGCTTCAAATGCCCGAATCTTTCAATCATCTTTGACACTGATTCGTTTTTCAAACATTCAAACAAATCGAATTCTTTTCTTAACAACTTCTTTTTGTTTTTAACAATTTCGGCACTACCCACACATTTTACTTTCAGTTTCTCCCATAGATCTTTCGAATTTGTGTATTCAATCAACGATATTATGTCATCTCGCACGGACTGATGAAGTAAAGCAATGCATTTTTGTTCAGCAACGAATCTTTCTACTTCATTATCTACTATATTTTCATAATCCGATCTTCCCATATCAAAACCATTCTTCATGCTTTTCCAACTGAGATATGCAAAAGCTTTTAGCCATTCTTCAAACCGTTTAGCCCATCTGTTGTATTCTTCAATTGCCATCAGCTTGGGCGGTTTGTTGTATGTGCCATAGGCACTTTCTACACACAAAGCGTCAGAAAGGATTTTCTTCGCACTCGGATTTGGAGCATTTTCATTTGTGTTGTTTGATGTATCATCTCCTGTGCTTCCCGTGAAAGCAAAACCATCACTAAACGGATTCAGAAAATCATCCATCTTCAAGTATCTGAAACAATCAACAAACACTTAGAAAATTTTTGGATTTTGGAAAACAATTTCAAACGAAATAGTTCACGCGGAATGAGTCTCAAGCAAAATAGACAGTCTTCAAGCGGAAAGACTTCAAACGGAATGGATTTCACGCGAAATGATCTTTCACCCAAAATAGTCTTCACACGAAATGAGCTTTCACACGAAATGACTATTTTGTGCGGAATAGCCAAACGAAATCACCCTCTTCAAGCGAAATAGCAGTTTTGGTGCGAAATAGCAACTTTCGTACGAAGTGAATGTGTATTTCGTACGAAATGAGGTACAAAATTTTGATTTCATGCGAAATGACGCTCCAGATGTTGGTTTCGTGCGAAATAAAGTTCCAGATGTTGATTTCGTGCGAAATGAGATGTTGTTTTCGTGCGGAATGATGCTGACGTCACTCAATCGGCCACCATTTTGTCCAATAGATCTGGTTTTTGGTCGATTTTAGGTCCAATTCTTTCAAGGATTCGTTAAAGCAGTATTTTACGTGATATATGTGAAATTCAAGCCGTTTTATCCGTTAAATCCTTATTAATTTTGAAAAGAAGGTGTAGAAGTGAGAAATTCTGGTGAAAACAAGCTGAATTGGTATGAACTCTTCCTCCTGAGCTCTGATACCACTTGTTGGATCGTCGTGTGACCCGAATGAGTCGTTCAGAAGAGTTTTGAGTCAGAATCAAAGGCGGAATCAGTGATTCTAACTTTATACAGCTTGATTCTCCCTAATTATCTTCTTATTAATGATTTCAAATCTTTTACAGATCGTTTGACAAACTGGCAGCACCTTGGCTCTGAAATCGGAAAGTTACAAATGAATAACCAGCTCAGGTATATATAGGGTTAGCTATTTCGTACGAAACCAACATGGCTATTTCGTGCGAAATCACTATGTTTTATTTCGTACAAAATAGCTCTTGCTATTTCGTGCGAAATACCCCTTTTACATACAAACCCTAATTTCTATCCCGCTGAGCACTGGTTAATCCTATCTAGATACAAGACTCTATAAAGACGAAGTTAGCAGACTTCTATGCACCAACACTAGTGTTTAATTCACTCAAACGTTGGCTCTGATACCAACCTGTCACACCCCGATATTTCCACGTATTACCGGTGGGCCCGGTGGGGAGTATCGTGACGTAGTTGATATCATCATAGACAATTTATCACAGTTTAATACACAGCGGAATTCGAAAGATAAAATCATTACAAACCGAAGGAAAGTAATATCAATTATTACAAAAACGGTTGTAAACGATCCACAGGCGGATCAAGTAAAAAGGAACATTGTTCAACAGATTTATAAAAATTTAAGCTTGCAAGACTCTTTATTGATGCTAGGAGTAGCCAGCCCATTTCGATTAGTACCTGCACTTAAACTTTTTGGAAAATACGTCAGTTTTCACTGGTAAATACAATTAACCGACTTGTTTTGAAAATGTTTAAGAAAATTGATTTGAATGCACAAGGCACAATTAATCTTTTATAACTTGGGATAATTATTTAAAAATAAACTTGTTAAAGAATTACATGTTTATTATACGTTCAGTAGCCCGGGCTGAAAACCGGGTTAAAGATTAACAGACACACCACATGATATAATCCCACGGCGAGTCATTCTTGAACAGGCGGTTATATCTTTTTATATACGCACCGGCAGATGTATGCCTACACACCGTGCTTAAGTCGTGGCCATTTCAATGAATGAGCCGAGGATATCCAGGACATGGTCATTAACCCCCCCCCCCCCCCCAAGGCTTAGAATAAACAAAACAGATTAAACGGGTTATCTCAATAATTTAACCTTCATACGATTAAAAATTTAATACCCGACCAAGCGGTATTTTATATACCGTACCCCAAGCCCGTATAAGGGAAAATAAGTTAAACGTATTTACCTGAGCAAAATACAAATTTATCTCAGCCGTATAACAATTCAGCAAGTGCAAATATCTTTTACTGGGCTCCTAAATCTGAAACGAAGGTTTTAATAACCTATTAGATTCCTAACGAGTCTTACTTAAGTTTAAACTTAGACCGGTTAGTTTTAATGAAAGGTTCACGGTTCAAAACGCAAGATTAAGTGAAGACCGGATTAGAATGTGATTTAGACCCGACAAGTATGAAGACTTGCAAAATATGGGTAAACCAAACACATTCTGGATTTTGAAGTGAAAATGATAAGGTTTGACCCGTTTCGGTCAATTTATGCAAACTAGTTACATAATGTGACAACCCTCATAATTCCATGTATCCGTACAATTTATTAATGATAATTAAAGTGCTTGACAACTGTGCTGAATCACTTAACTGCTTTCTGATTTCTGTGTTATACTTACATGCGCTTGTTAACATACTAGTAGTGTGCAGAAAAGTTACTAAATAGTCCGGTATGCTTTCCTGAATGTTGAGAATTAAAAACGTTACAAAATATATATATAAGACACCTTACGGAACAATTAAACACTTTAACGGAACGGTATCTAACCGGACAACCGGACATTACCCGGGACACTAAAATTTTGCCACACACATTACTTAATTATTTTTGAGCTAGTCATGTGTAACACCTCGAAAATTCGTGTTCAATAAAATAACGACACGTGTCATGTAAGACAAAAGTATTATAAACCCGGATCCAATTATAGATGTATGGCAAGATTTAAAAGTGTCGTCATATTGATTTATACCTCTGAACGACCTCATATAAATCCCAAGACCCTAATATCTATTATAAACATCTGATATAATCCGGTAAATACTCACAATAATTGATTCAAGTTGCAAGGATGGAAATCCTACGAAGAAATGCATGACAACCCATCGTTTACGACTTTTTGATAATGTCCAAGACAAATGTACAACATTAAAGGGATCTAAACTGTTCAAGGCATGTTCATGTGGCCCCATTCTGAATAATAGAAGCCAAAAATTCGTATTTCACATGTTACCCGTTCAAAGCTTGAAAGGCCAACAATTTTTGTCTTCTGCCACAGGCTTACGGACCGTAAGCCACAACCCTTACGGTCCGTAAGGGTTGCCCAGCGACAGAAAAACAGACAGCTGTCTGTTTTGAGCTTTTAACCGACTTTGGTTGATATTTTCTTCATTCATGCGCGCCCCCTACTTACTTTTAGACCCTAGGAACACCTGTTGATGATCAAGGACCCTTGGTAGAGTGATTTGTCATGTTTACAAGCCATTAAAATCACTATATAAGGCCTCCAAGTTTGCAACATTCTTGCATTCATCCCATCTACATTCCTGATCATTTATAGAGCTCAAGTGCATTTCCAACTCATCCCTAATCGTGCATTAGACACTTGTAAGTATGCTTGACCTTCTTTAATTAAGTTTTACTTAGTATATAGCTTAAAAGTCAAACCGTCGTAATTAACGGTTGACTTAATGATTAATCATGAATGGTTCAGTGTTTAGTCAAATTAAAGGTAGTTATTAGTTGGTAATTAGGTGGGCATTAAACCCTTAAAAGGGCATCCACTGATTCCTGTCCTAACTAGGACATTTGTCGAGTCAAAGATGATTAGAAAAAGTCAACAGAACTATAATTTTCAAGTTAACATGTAATTAGCAATGTAAAAGGGGTGTAACCTATTTTATTATTCATATAACTTGGTAATAAGTATAAGAACTTGTCTAAGCTTGTTTGATTCGACAACTTTCTGTTTAGAACCGATTCGGAACCGAAAGTCGCAAAACTTTGACTTTTGCTTTGACTTCAGTTCTGACCCGATTTAGATAGGTTTAGACATGCCTTAAAGTTCCATTAGGACCTAGTTACATGATTGTATAACCCTCTGCGTTTATACCACTTGAATCCTTAATTGTCCGACGTTTCCGTTAATTGCCTAAAATGTGGCTCATAATGCCCTTATAACCATAAACGAGAATTTTGGAAATATGAAAGGACAATAATCTTTGTTACTGAATTATAAACATGTCCGTAAATTTTCACATCAATTAGAGGTCTAGATTAGGAATTATGCTCAATGGCGTAATTATGACGTTTTTAGTAATTAAACGGCGTCATTAGCATAAAGCCCATCTAAACCCAATTTTTGACACCAAACCTTTTACCACTGATGTAATATAATATTTTGGGATTTTTAAGGATTTTTAATTATTTTTAATTTGAACATAACCTAAGGTTATGGCATTAATTCGGTAAATACCGATTATGCCCTTTTCGGGTATAAAATGAGTTTTACAAGTCCTTTTGATACCAATCCAATTGCTACTGATTTTAAATAATAAATGAAGTGTTTTAAACTTTATGAACTGACCTGAAAACTCAGATTTCTATTTTAACTCGTAAATCGCTTAAAACGGTTTATTACGCGTATTAAACGCATAGTTTGGGTTTAAAACCATTTTGACACATAAGACTTATTACCAACTAATATAATCTGTTAAAAATAAGTTGTTTACTGATTACCTCAGACCCGAACATCAGAATTATAAATAATCCCTTTTATAATCCTTAAAATGACCAAAATACCCCTACGGGGCTTAATCAGAAATTAAACTCGTTTTGGGCATAATGGAAGGTATCCTACTGATATCACAACATATTTAAGGCATGTTAACTTAGGAAACCTGCTTAGGACTCTTGTGGTTACCCGTTACGCCTCTTGCGCGTTCGGTTCGGTTTATGTAACTAGTTTGCATAAATTAGCCGAAACGGGTCAAACCTTATCGGTTTTATCTCAAAATACAGAATGTGTATAATATACCCATATTAAACAAGTCTTCAAACTTGTCGGGTCTAAATCACATTCTATTCCGGTCTTCGCTTAATCGTGCGTACGAACCGTATCTTTAAAACTAACCGGTCTAAGCTTAAGCTTAACTAAAGACCCGTTAGGATTCTAATAGGTTATTATAAACCTTCGTTCCAGAATAGGAGGACCAGTAAAAGCTACTTGCATTTGCTGTTTGTGAATTATACTTGCAAAGGTAAATACTTTTAACTTATTTTCCCTATACGGGCTTGGGGTACGGTATATAAAATACCGCTTGGTCGGGCATTAAACCTTCCATCGTTTGGTGGCTAATTGATATTTGATCGGCCCGTTTAAATTGTTTTGTTTGCTTAAAGCCTTTGGGAGGTTAATGACCATGTCCCGAATATCCTTGGCATCATTTTACGAAATGGCCACGACCTAAGCACGGGGTGTAGGCGTACACCTGTCAGTTGCCAAATAAATAATGTGGTGTGTCTATTGATCTTTAACCCGGCACGACCCGGGCTACTGAACGCATAAGGAACATGTAATTCTTTTACGAGATTATATATTTAAATAATTATCCCAAGTTACAAAATGTTTATGCCATGTGCATCCAAATCAATTTTTAATCATTTTTAAAATGAGTCAGTTGATTGTATTTACCAGTGTAAACTGACGTATTTTCCCAAAAAGATTAAATGCAGGTACTAAGCGTAATAGGCTGGATTCTCTCCTTAGCATCAATAAAGAGTCTCGCAAGCTTAAGATGCCTATCGTCTGTTGAACTATTGTTTCCTATTTATTTTGATCCTTCTGTGGATAAACTTTCAACTGTTTGTGATACACGATATTACAAATATTTTATTCGGTTGAAATATATCTTTCATTTGCTTCCGCTGTGCATATTAAATATTGTGTTGTTTGACTATTATGTTGCCAACCACGTCACGATACTCCCCCACCGGGCCCACCGGTGACACGTGGAATTCGGGGTGTGACATCATGATCCCCGTACACCATAACACCCACTAGAAATATACTAACTAATACATGTAACTATTACTTGAACTTGAACTAATGTTTATCAACTATCCATTAAATGTTACACATACCCCCCCCCCCCCCATGCCCTCCTACGGTCACAAGGACCCACCCCCCATATCTCATTAGATTCACTTTAATATTTTAATTGGATTACTTACTTGTATGAATAAACAAAATATTAGTAAGGATCTTATAAGTATGGCTTAGAGATTTGAAGAGATCATTCACATCACCTCCATATCGTTCACTAGATTCACCTCACTCTTTCACTCTCTCCTCTCTCCCTCTCTCGGCCACACTACAACCGCCACCATTACCACCATTCCACCACCATCTCTTCCATTTTACAAGCTTCATTCAAGTGTTGAAGGTGAATCAAAGGTGCTTGAACTTGTGGAACTTCAAAAGGACTTTGTTCTTGCTTGTTCATCATCATTCTCATCATCTTTTCACCATAGATTCTACCCTAGCCTTGTGCTAGTAGTAAGTTCTTTGTTACACCCTTTTTCATCTTGTATCATGGTTAAAAGTTGTAGTAAAATGCTTATGTTAAACACTAAAGTAACAAGAACCAAGAAGATGAACATAAAGCTTTATTAAAGATGAAACATGATGTAATAATGATAGTATGAAGTTGTTTTGATATGTTGCAGATTAATTGCTGATTACTTGTTAATGTTAAATGTTGTTATTGATCGCTAAACATGTTAACGGAACCAATATAACTCGAGTTAGAATGTTAAAAGCTGAAAAACAGGAGGCTGTTTAGTGATTACAGCCAACTTCAGTTGGCTGTAACCGGACCCTAATAAAGCGAAAAATGTATTTTCTAAAGTCTAGATTTATGTATTATGAAATACGGTTCTAGTGGCACTGGAATCATAATTTTTGGACTTCATTTACTATTTTTAAAGTGTCGTTTTGTAACAGCAGCTAGAGCTGCATTTTTACTGCTGAAAATATGCGTTCTGTTTTCCGTCATAACTTGAATTCTGTGTAGAGTTAGATCATGACATTTGTACTGTAGATGACCACCGATGTATTTGTAATTCTCTCACTGGAATTTCATAAATCGGACTCTCGATGAATTTTAAATAAATTATTCCGTGGACTGCAATCAGAAAAAAATGAATCTGATTGCAGTCCGGAAAATGAATTTTTATAAAATATTGGTGATGAATTGGATCCCGATATTTTTACACAATAATATTTGGATCGTTTAAGACCTTATGTAAAAAGTTGGGAATTTTTGGAATAAGTTAACTAATTTATTAAAATCCCCGAAAACAGCCCAGTTTTGAATATTAAAGCTGAAACGACATAAGTAGTAATTTGCGTGTATAAATGTCGAGTATGTTATCTGAGGATGATCTAACATGTTATATGTCAATGAAAGTAATATGTACAATATCGTATGCCTGTTCTTGAGTAGCTATAGGTGGAGTGTTTATATGAGCGTGAACTATTAAAGTGAATGCATGTTATGTAGTAGATACGTGTAGGAACTTTGTGCTCTATTTGTAATCACTAAATGACTAACTGGTAATCATATTAGGACGTGGTTGACCAACCTTGACTGTTAGCTATATTTGAGAATCTAACCGAGCAAACCAAGGTGAGTTCACACACTTTCTAAGGCATGGGATTCCCGGTGGTTGGGAATGGGTTAAAGAAATTTAAAACGGGATCTACATATCCTCCTTGGGTAGGATATGTACGGCCATCCTCCATAGGTAGGATGCCAATAATAAATTCTGCGTATTCTCCTTGGGTAGAATACGTACGTTCGTCCTCCTTGGGTAGGACAACACCCTTAAAACTTACTAGACAAAACTCTACCATTAAGTCCCTCATTATATATCGACTTAATCGCCGAGGCCGATGGCGAGCGGGTCATTAGTTAATAGCGCTATTAGATTTAACAAACCTCACACCGTGTCGTCCGAACGGGCGTGTACTAATGGACTATGGAAAACTGTCAGTGATGATAGACACTGATGTAGGGCACAACTATTGTTCGTAGTAGTCGATATCATACCGTCTAGTAGTTCACATGGGGAAGCCCCCACTGATTATGGATATGGTTTGGGTAATGAAAAGGAACTGGTTAAACATACTTTCAACTACGGGGTAACCCCCATGGCAAACAAGCCAACGAAAGTCAAACCACGTTTTTCAGAAACAACTTAAAACTAAACAACCAACCGTGAACTCACTCAACTTTGTTGTTGACTCGTTGTTACATGCCTTACAGGTCGCTAGATGCTTATGGAGCTTGCACGAGGAGGAGGTTGTTGTGGGATGCGGACTGTTATGTCCCATGCTTATTAATTAAACTTAAAACTTATGAACTATGAACTTATGTTTTG
Source organism: Helianthus tuberosus (assembly GCA_030545235.1). NCBI lineage: Eukaryota > Viridiplantae > Streptophyta > Magnoliopsida > Asterales > Asteraceae > Helianthus > Helianthus tuberosus. The sequence continues at coordinate 193,213,640 of CM060445.1, forward strand.
AACTTACGTTATATGCTTCCGCTGTTAACTTAAAACTGGTTACTGTCTTATGGTCACCAATTGTATTGTGGTTGGTTTTACTTACTTAATTTCGTTGTTCAATATGATTGGTGGCTCGATCCTGGTCATGTCACGCCTCCAAGCGGTGACTCCGCAGGGTGGATTTTGGGGGTGTGACAGATTGGTATCAGAGCCATTGGTTATAGTGAACTTGGTTTTAAAAAGGGGGAAAACTTTTTGATAAAACCAGACTATAACCTGTACAGTGCTCAACGATCCACAACGACGCTTCACTCCACGCGCAAGACTCGACACAATATGTGGTATGATTTATGTTTATAGTGTCGGTTAGATAGTTCACACTGTGCACTAGTTAACGTGATAATTGCAATTTGAACCTTGTGTGCTTACTCTCTACTATCGTCCCACACTTACGCACTTTCGCGACACTTTTCTCACTTATGTTGCTCCATTGTGAAGATCATGAGCGGACGCGAAGGACGTATCAACCTCACTCAAGCCCAGTTGACGGCCATTACGAGTTTCTAGTTATGCTTTTCGGATTAACGAATGCACCTGCGGTCTTCATGGATCTCATGAACCGAGTGTGCAAGCCTTACCTGGATAAGTTTGTCATAGTTTTCATCGACGATATCCTGATCTATTCTAAGAGTCAGAAGGAACACGAGCAGCAGCTACGACTTATGCTGGAACTTCTTCGAGCAGAGCAGCTGTACGCTAAATTTTAGAAATGTGACTTCTGGCTTCACGAAGTTCATTTTCTAGGCCACGTGGTAAACAAGGATGGAATTCATGTTGATCCATCCAAGATTGACTCGATCAAGAACTGGCCTGCACCTTGTACACCAACAGAAATCCGCCAATTCTTGGGCTTGGCAGGATACTACAGAAGATTTATCAAGGACTTCTCAAAGATTGCGCAACCTCTCACTTCATTGACTCAGAAGGGTGTCACCTATCGTTGGGGTGATGCACAAGAGTCCGCATTCCAGCACTTAAAAGATAGACTTTGCAGCGCGCCTATCCTCTCATTGCCTGAAGGCACAGATGATTTTGTGGTTTATTGCGACGCTTCCATCCAAGGACTTGGTTGCGTGTTGATGCAACGTGACAAGGTCATTGCCTACGCATCACGCCAACTTAAAGTTCACGAAAGGAACTACACTACGCACGACTTGGAATTAGGAGCAGTTGTTTTCGCACTTAAGATATGGAGACATTACCAATACGGTACCAAGTGCACCATTTACACCGATCACGGGAGTCTCGGGCATATCTTCAAGCAAAGGGAGTTAAACATGTGACAACGCCGATCGGTCGAGCTCTTGAACGATTATGAATGCACGATCAAATATCATCCGGGCAAGGCCAATGTTGTGGCCAACGCCCTCAGCCGAAAGGATACTATACCTAAGCGTGTACGTGCGTTACAGCTTACCATCCAATCTAACCTTCCCGCTCAGATTCGCGATGCTCAGGTTGAGGCATTGAAAGCAGAGAACATCAGGGCTGAGTCCCTACGAGGATCGAGACAACGGCTAGAACAAAAGGAAAACGGCGCCTACTATGTAAACGGACGCATCTGGGTTCCACTGTATGGAGAACTACGCGAGCTAGTGATGGATGAAGCACATAAGTCTCGTTATTCAGTACATCCGGGTTCGGATAAAATGTACCATGATCTCAAGACTGCATACTGGTGGCCTGGTATGAAAGCCAGCATAGCAACCTACGTCAGCAAATGTTTGACTTGTGCGAGAGTCAAGACTGAGTACCAGAAACCATCAGACCTACTCCAGCAACCAGAGATCCCGAAGTGGAAATGGGAGCAAATCTCCATGGATTTCGTTACTGGCCTGCCCAGATCTCAACGCGGAAACGATACCATTTGGGTTATCGTGGACCGACTGACCAAGTCTGCACATTTTCTGGCTATCAAGGAAACGGATAAGTTTTCTACTCTAGCAGACATTTACCTAAAGGAAGTGGTATCAAGGCACGGAGTGCCAACCTCCATCATTTCTGATCGTGACGCGCGTTTTACTTCTGAACTGTGGCAAGCAATGCATAAGTCTTTCAGCTCACGTTTAGATACGAGCACGGCATATCATCCACAGACGGATGGGCAATCTGAACGTACCATCCAGACCCTTGAAGACATGCTTAGGGCATGTGTAATCGACTTTGGTAATGGCTGGGAAAAGCACCACCCGTTAGTGGAGTTTTCATATAACAACAGCTACCACACCAGCATCCAAGCCGCTCCGTTTGAGGCATTATACGGACGGAAGTGCCGATCACCTCTTTGTTGGGCAGAGGTTGGTGACAGCCAAATCACTGGCCCAGAACTTGTAGTAGATACGGCAACGAATGGCGGCAGCTCGGGACCGTCAGAAAAGCTACGCAGATAAGCGAAGGAAACCACTCGAGTTCCAGGTTGGGGATCGAGTGCTACTTAAAGTCTCACCTTGGAAAGGTGTAGTTCGTTTTGTCAAACGAGGCAAGCTCAATCCGCGCTATGTCGGACCGTTCGAAATCATTGAGAAAATTGGCAAAGTCGCTTACAGGCTGAATTTACCGGCAGAACTCAGCGGAGTTCACAACGTATTCCACGTGTCAAATCTGAATAAGTGTCTGTCAGACGAGACTCTCATAGTTCCTCTAAAGGAGCTCACTATCGACGACCAGCTGCGATTCGTCGAGGAACCAGTAGAGATTACTGATCGAGATGTTAAGATCCTCAAGCGTACCAGGATACCTCTCGTCCGAGTTCGTTTGGATTCCCGTCGTGTCCCAGAGTATACCTGGGAACGAGAAGAGCAAATGAAACTCAAGTATCCCCAGCTATTTAAGAAAAACGTAACCACTACTGAGGCTGAAGCTACTGCAGAATTTCGGGACGAAATTCCAAATCAACGGGGGGATGATGTGACACCCCAGGAAAACCAGGAAACCAACGCATCTTAACTAGCTTCCTCATAAACCACGCAACAGGGGGAGAATGTGACAACCCTCATAATTCCATGTATCCGTACAATTTATTAATGATAATTAAAGTGCTTGATGACTGTGCTGAATCACTTAACTGCTTTCTGATTTCTGTGTTATACTTACATGCGCTTGTTAACATACTAGTAGTGTGCAGAAAAGTTACTAAATAGTCTGGTATGCTTTCCTGAATGTTGAGAATTAAAAAAGTTACAAATATATATATATATATATATATATATATATATATATATATATAAGACACCTTACGGAACAATTAAACACTTTAACGGAACGGTATCTAACCGGATAATCGGACATTACCCGGGACACTAAAATTTTGCCACACACATTATTTAATTATTTTTGAGCTAGTCATGATCCCCGTACACCATAACACCCACTAGAAATATACTAACTAATACATGTAACTATTACTTGAACTTGAACTAATGTTTATCAACTATCCATTAAATGTTACACATACCCCCCCCCCCATGCCCTCCTACGGTCACAAGGACCCACCCCCCATATCTCATTAGATTCACTTTAATATTTTAATTGGATTGCTTACTTGTATGAATAAAAAAAATATTAGTAAGGATCTTATAAGTATGGCTTAGAGATTTGAAGAGATCATTCACATCACCTCCATATCCTTCACTAGATTCACCTCACTCTTTCACTCTCTCCTCTCTCCCTCTCTCGGCCACACTACAACCGCCACCATCACCACCATTCCACCACCATCTCTTCCATTTTACAAGCTTCATTCAAGTGTTGAAGGTGAATCAAAGGTGCTTGAACTTGTGGAACTTCAAAAGGACTTTGTTCTTGCTTGTTCATCATCATTCTCATCATCTTTTCACCATAGATTCTACCCTAGCCTTGTGCTAGTAGTAAGTTCTTTGTTACACCCTTGTTCATCTTGTATCATGGTTAAAAGTTGTAGTAAAATGCTTATGTTAAACACTAAAGTAACAAGAACCAAGAAGATGAACATAAAGCTTTATTAAAGATGAAACATGATGTAATAATGATAGTATGAAGTTTTTTTGATATGTTGCTGATTACTTGTTAATGTTAAATGTTGTTATTGATCGCTAAACTTGTTAACGGAACCAATATAACTCGAGTTAGAATGTTAAAAGCTGAAAAACAGGAGGCTGTTTAGTGATTACAGCCAACTTCAGTTGGCTGTAACCGGACCCTAATAAAGCGAAAAATTTATTTTATGAAGTCTAGATTTATGTATTATGAAATACGGTTCTAATGGCACTGGAATCATAATTTTTGAACTTCGTTTACTATTTTTAAAGTGTCATTTTGTAACAGCAGCTAGAGCTGCATTTTTACTGCTGAAAATATGCGTTCTGTTTTCCATCATAACTTGAATTCTGTGTAGAGTTAGATCATGAAATTTATACTGTAGATGACCACCGATGTATTTGTAATTCTCTCACTGGAATTTCGTAAATCGGACTCTCGATGAATTTTAAATAAATTATTCCGTGCACTGCAATCAGAAAAATATAAATCTGATTGCAGTCCGGAAAATGAATTTTTATAAAATATTGGTGATGAATTGGATCCCGATATTTTTACACAATAATATTTGGATCGTTTAAGACCTTCTTTAAAAAGTTGGGAATTTTTGGAATAAGTTAACTAATTTATTAAAATCCCCGAAAATAGCCCAGTTTTGAATATTTGCGTGTATAAATGTCGAGTATGTTATCTGAGGATGATCAAACATGTTATATGTCAATGAAAGTAATATGTGCAATATCGTATGCCTGTTCTTGAGTAGCTATAGGTGGAGTGTTTATATGATCGTGAACTATTAAAGTGAATGCATGTTATGTAGTAGATACGTGTAGGAACTTTGTGCTCTATTTGTAAACACTAAATGACTAACTTGTAATCATATTAGGACGTGATTGACCAACCTTGACTGTTAGCTATATTTGAGAATCTAACCGAGCAAACCAAGGTGAGTTCACACACTTTCTAAGGCATGGGATTCCCGGTGGTTGGGAATGGGTTAAAGAAATTTAAAACGGGATCTACATATCCTCCTTGGGTAGGATATGTACGGCCATCCTCCATAGGTAGGATGCCAATAATAAATTCTGCGTATTCTCCTTGGGTAGAATACGTACGTTCGTCCTCCTTGGGTAGGACAACACCCTTAAAACTTACTAGACAAAACTCTACCATTAAGTCCCTCATTATATATCGACTTAATCGCCGAGGCCGATGGCGAGCGGGTCATTAGTTAATAGCGCTATTAGATTTAACAAACCTCACACCGTGTCGTCCGAACGGGCGTGTACTAATGGACTATGGAAAACTGTCAGTGATGATAGACACTGATGTAGGGCACAACTATTGTTCGTAGTAGTCGATATCATACCGTCTAGTAGTTCACATGGGGAAGCCCCCACTGATTATGGATATGGTTTGGGTAATGAAAAGGAACTGGTTAAACATACTTTCAACTACGGGGTAACCCCCATGGCAAACAAGCCAACGAAAGTCAAACCACGTTTTTCAGAAACAACTTAAAACTAAACAACCAACCGTGAACTCACTCAACTTTGTTGTTGACTCGTTGTTACATGCCTTACAGGTCGCTAGATGCTTATGGAGCTTGCACGAGGAGGAGGTTGTTGTGGGATGCGGACTGTTATGTCCCATGCTTATTAATTAAACTTAAAACTTATGAACTATGAACTTACGTTTTGAAGTTACGTTATATGCTTCCGTTGTTAACTTAAAACTGGTTACTGTCTTATGGTCACCAATTGTATTGTGGTTGGTTTTACTTACTTAATTTCGTTGTTCAATATGATTGGTGGCTCGATCCTGGTCATGTCACGCCTCCAAGCGGTGATACTCCGCAGGGTGGATTTTGGGGGTGTGACACATAAACCGTACCGAACGCGAAAAATGCATAACGGGTAACCAAATGAGTCATGAACAGGTTCACTAAGTTAATATGCTTAAAATGTGTTATGATATCAGTAGGTTACCTCCCATTATTCCCAAAAAATGAATTTAAAATCAATTTAAGCCACGTAGGGGTATTTTGGTCATTTTAAAGGTTATAAAAGGGATTAAATATAAATCTGAGGTTCTGGTCTAAAATGATCAGTAAAAACATTTATTTTTGCAAGTCATATCAGTAGGGTATTGCATATATGTGAAATTTATCATTTATAACCAAACTATGCGCCACAGGGGCATTTCGGTCATTTCACATAAGCCTTAAAGGTCAAATTTGGAAATCTGAGTTCAAAAACTTTTACTTACTGTTAAAGTATAAAAATTTCTTCATAACATCACTAGGTAACAAGCTTTAGGTGCCAAATTATGGTTTTAAACCATACTATGCGCCTAAATCGCATAACAGTCGGTATTTGGGTTAAATACGGAAATCTGAGATTTTGAATAGCCTTTACAGTTTAAAATAACTCATTTAATATATAAAATCAGTAGCAAAAGGTTTGGTATGTAAAGGATGTGTAAAACTCATTATATTAGCAAAAAGGGCATAACCGTCAATTACCGAGTTAATGCAAGAACCCTATGTTATGATTAGTTTAAAATTCAACAAAAATCTTCAAAAATCCCAAAATATTATATTATATCAGTGGGTAAAAATTTTGGTGTCGAAATTTGGGTTTAAATAGGCTTTATGCTAATAATGCCGTTTAATTAATAAAAAGCTTTCAAATTACGATATTAAGCATAACTCCTAATTTAGACCTCAAACTGATGTCAAATTTTTAGGACATTTTTATAAATCAGTAATAAAGGTTTTTGTCCTCTCACATTTTCAAAAATCTCGTTTTAATATCAAAAGGGCATAATGGTCAACTTTTAAGCATTTAATCGGAAACATGCAATGAACTAGGATTTCTAAGGAACCATGTTGTATAACCTCAGAGGGTTATACTAACATATAATACGGTCCTAAAGGAATCCTAAGGCATATCTAAACTAATCTAAATCGGGTTAGAACTGAAAGTCAAAGAAAAAGTCAACTTTTGCGACTTTCGGTTCTGAAGCGTGCCTAAACTCAGAATTGTTGGGTTTAACATGCCTAGACATGTTCAATTAATATTTACCAAGTTATTAAAGTGACAAAACTGATTTTATTGCTTTTACCTTATTAGTTATGAATTTTATTTAAAAATGACTCGTTTGACTTTTATTCTAATTACTTTGACCCGATAATTTACTAAGCAGACGTGGTAATTAGGAGGTGCCCTTTTGAGGGTTTAATACCTACCTAATTACGATCACGTAGCCATGTTCGTTGCGAACAATGGCGTGACCGATTAAAAGTCAAAGCGTTTATCGCAAACGATTGACTTTTCGGCTTTAATCACCAAATAATATTAACTAGTCACGAAAGGACACTTACAAGGGTCCAATGGACTGAAGGAGGTTCTCAAAAAAGCTCAAGACCCTATTAGAATCAGATGCATAGCAAATTTTGGAGAAATGGTGTGAAATGAACAATGAAATCCACCAATTATTTATAGTTTTCGGGATCTCATAGGATCGTGACAAGTGTCGGGAGGTATAACCAGATCATAACATGTGTAAAACCATCTTGCAATACCATCTAAGTGCCCCTAGAGTGAGCACACGGTTTTAAATAATGGAAGACAACAAGAAATCAGCAAAAAAATGGTTTTGAGTGTGAAAAACAAAACAAACAGCAATAAAACTGGCTGCTGTTTGCTGTACAGGGGACACGGCCCGCGTAGACAGCCTTAGTGGGCTTTGCGGCCCGCCTAAACTTTGGCCCAGATCTTCAAGTTTGCAGCAGTTGCAGTTTTGGTCCCTGTCTTCAATTCCGTGCGCGTAAAACAATTTTTAACAGCTGCAAACGCTGTTTTAGATGGCCAAGAAGTGCAGCCCAACGGTTCATGGTTCTTGACTCATGCCGGTTCCAGATATAAGTATGAGGTTAAGCCATAATAGACCAGATTAGCAGCAAGGTCACACCCCGAAATTTCCACGTGTCACCGGTGGGCCCGGTGGGGGAGTATCGTGACGTCATGGTTGGAAACGTAATAGTCAAACAACACAATATTTAATAATGCACAGCGGAAGCAATTGAAAATATAATACAACCGAATTTATTATTGTAATATTTAATGCCACAATATTCGGAAGTTTATCCACAGAAGGATCGAACATAAAAGTGGAAACAATTGTTCAACAGACTTCGGCATCCTAAGCTTGCGAGACTTTTAATGATGCTAAGGAGAAATCACAGCCAATTACGCTTAGTACCTGCATTTAATCTTTTTGGGAAAATACGTCAGTTTACACTGGTAAATACAATCAACTGACTCATTTTGAAAAATGATTGAAAATTGGTTTGAATGCACATGGCATAAACATTTTTATTTTAACTTGGGAGAATCATATAATATTATAATCTTGTGAACGAATTACATGTTACTTGTGCGTTCAGTCGCCCGGATCTTGTCCACGTTAAAGATCAATAGACACACCACAATCATAGAGTTATACACTGACAGGTGTACGCCTACACCCCGTGCTCAAGTCGTGGCCAATCTCGTAAGATGATGCCAAGGATATCCGGGACATGGTCATTAACCCCCCAAAGGCATTAAAGTAAACAAGACTGTTTAAACGAGCCGATCAAATTATTCAACTACCCACTAAGCGTGGAGATTTGATGCCCGATCAAGCGGTATGCTATATACCGTAACCCAAGCCCGTATAGGGAAAATAAGTTAAAAGTATTTACCTGAGCAATGTATAAATCACAATAAGCAAACGCAAGTAGCTTTTACTGGTTCTCCTAATCTGGAACGAAGGTTTATAATAACCTATTAGAATTCTAACGGGCCTTTTATTAAGCTTAAGCTTAGACCGGCTAGTTTCAAGATACGGTTCGTACGCACGATTAAGCGAAGACCGGATAGAATGTGATTCAGACCCGTCAAGTTTGAAGACTTGTTTAATATGGTTTTATTATTCGCATTCTGGATTTTGAGATAAAACCGATAAGGTTTGACCCGTTTCGGCTAATTTATGTAAGCTTGTTACATAAACCGAACCGAACGCGTAAAATGCGTAACGGGTATCCGCAAGAGCCATATACAGGCTTCCTAAGTTAATATTCTTCAAATATGTTGTGACATCAGTAGGATGTCTTTCATTATGCCCGAAATGAAATTAAACACAAACTATGCCCCGTAGGGGTAGTTTGGTCATTTTAAAGGTTGTAAAAGAGTTTAAATGTTTAACTGAGTTACAGGTCTGATGTAAACAGCAAACATACTCAATTTGATGAGTTTTAACAGTAGGCCAAAGCATACATGTGAAATATATCATTTATAACCAAACTATGCACCGAAGGGGCATCTTGGTAATTTCACATGAGCCGAAAAGCTCAAAACTGATGTCTGAGTTTATCCACCTTTGCTTACTGTTAAAATATCATGATTTGCCTTATATATCTGTAGGTATCAACCCGGGTATGTCTAATATGATTTTAAAACATACTATGCGTTAAAACGCTAAATAAGGCGATTAAAGGCCATTACCGGGTTTGATCCTTAAATCTGATATTTTTATATTTCTAGAAGGCTTAAAATAGTTTATTTATCATAACTAATCAGTGGCAAAAGGTTTGGAGTCGTTTAGATGTGTAAAACTCATTTTATGGCCCGTAAGGGCAAAACCGACAATTACCGAATTAAGCCTACGACTATGAGTTATGCTCAGCCTAAAATTAATTAAAAATCTTTAAAAATCCTAAAGTAATATATTACATCAGTGGGTAAAAGATTTGATACCAAAAAGTATGTTTAACTAGGCTATACGCTAATTACGCCATTTTATTAACATAAAGCATAAATTTTGCGATAATGAGCATAACTCTTAATCTACAAGTCAAACTGATGTCAAACTTTGAATACAAGTTTATATATCAGTATTTAAGGTTTCTACACTTTTACATTTTCATAAATCACTTTTTAAGGTAATAAGGGCATAACGGTCAACATATGAGCAATTAACGGAAACATGCATATTAATTGGATAACTAATGAACCAAGGTGTATAATCACAGAGGGTTGTTCTAACATGTAACCTAATCCAATTAAAGCTCTGAGGCATTTCTAAAACATGCCTAAACGGGTCAGAACTGAAAGTCAAAGTGAAAGTCAAACTAGGTGACTTTCGGTTCCGAACCGGGTCTAAACAGGAAATAGTCGGGTGGAACATGTTTAGACATGTCCTTACACTTATTACTAAGTTATAACAATGATCAAACAGGTTATATATGTTCTACATAGCTAATTATGCATAAATGACATTTTAAGCATCCTGTTGACTTTTTAATTATAAGTTTGACCCGACTTTTGACCTGGTTAGAGTGGTGATCAGGGGAAACCCTTTTGAGGTTTTATTACCCACATAAATACCAATCTATAACTACTTTTAATTCGAGATATGACTGAGCCATTATTGACTAATCTGGAAGTCAAACCGTAATTACGACGGTTTGACTTTTAGCTAATTAAACAAGCTAAACTCAAATAAAGAAGGACCAGTAGACTTACAAGAGTCCTATGCACGACTTAAGATCAGTTGGACCTGCTTGAGAGCTCCAGGAATGATCAAATTATGCAAATGAAGGTGTGAGGAGTTGTGTTGCACAAGGTGGCCTTTTATAGTGAATTACACACCACAATTGGGTGACACTTGGGTCTACAACTGACCACAATCCTTCAACACATGTCCCTAAGTGTTTAGGGGGTGTCTAGGGGTCAAGAGGAGTGTGGAGAATCGGATAAAATCGCGCATAACAGCCCTTGCAGCCAACAGCCGTTTTTCAGGAACTGGGCATAAAAACCTCGAATAGGCACTTGTTTCTTTTGCGACGACTGCAAAACTCAGCTTTGTTATCTTTTGCGATTTGGTCCTTGTCCCTTCAAAACTCGAATAGGCACTTGTTTCTTTCATGGTAAACCCTTATAATTGATCTAGTAAGGCCTTAAAACATATACCCACTTTGCCAAGACCCCGGGTAACTTTATTGTCACCCGAAAAGTCCTAACTTTCAACGTTTACGCTTTAACACTTCGCACACGAATTTGATCATAACTTTCTCGTACGTTAGCGAAACTTTATGAAATTTTTATGGTGCACTCTCTTGAGCATAATTAATATTTACAAAGCTTCGGGTTTGTCAAAAGGTCACTCAGAGGTATAATTTAAACATGTTGACACATTTGGTCCCTGTAGTTTGAAATCTCCCACTTTTAGCTTCGTATGATCCATGATTTATTCGTTTGAAGGTATGAGCATCGTGTAGGGTTAATATACATTATATTTATTCACAGTTGACACTTAGAATACGTATATTCACATACTTTCCATGTTTGTCAACTTTAGTCCTTCCATAATATTTCTTTCACACGTTTAAACTTTATGACACGTGTCAACACATTATAGGACGTGAATTTTCGAGGTGTTACAAGCAACTTTCAGAAGTAACCGATTTAGTCCCTGTAAGCTTGTAAGGCCCTTTTTAACGCGGTTATGGCCCATTAAGCCATTTTCAAGGCTCTACAATGATTCCTAAACATAGGGAACATAAAACATGCTCAAAAATATGCCGGATGTCGGTTCGTTTGGCCGTACGGTCACGTTGTTCGACTAATTACGACGAAACACGAACAGACGCGAAAAGCGATCCAAATTACACGACGAATGGAATTTTATCAAGCCAAACACTAAAATAAAATATTTTAGTGGTTACATAAATTTTTGGATGTCCGGATGTATTTAGAACGTAAGATATGTGCGAAAATGCAAACTTGTGCACTTTTTGACACTTTTAGTCCCTGCTTGACTTAAAAGTTTATTTTTGCGCACCAAACACCTCTAAGCCTATATCTAAGCTATGTAAAGGGTATTTAGGGCATGTTTAACTTATGATCATATTCCGAAAGGTTCGATACCCTACGAATAGGTATACTTTTGCAATTTGACGCAAATAGTCCTTTAATCGCACAAAGTAGCGAGAAATGTCGTTTAATGATATCCAAGCCTTCCATGGCCCATATTGGGTATTCCCAAGCATGTTTTTAAATTTTACTACACTCTTGTTCACTTAAATGGTCACCAAAAGGCGTAGATTCAAAAGTTGACGCTTTTGGTCCCTCTAATGCGCAAACTTGCGTATATAATCGTTTAATAGCATTGAAGCCTTATCTAATCCATATTAGGCATTCTTGAGAGCATTATTAAACATCACAATCCTTCAGGTTCGTAAAAAGGTCATTCAGAGGAATAATTAAACATATTGACGCTTTTAACCCCTTAAATTTGAAAAGTTGCGCGTAACGTCACTTATAGGCATAAAAACCTTAGACGGCCAATGATTGGCATTCCCAAGAGTATAATAAAATATCATGAAGCTCCCGGTTTGTTAAAAGGTCACTCAGAGGTAAGAATTAACATGTTGACGCTTTTAACCCTTCATCGCGCAAACTTTCAATTAATTACGCAAACGGCTACTCTTGATCAACAAGTGGCTGATATGTGAATAGGAACACTGTGTAACATCATTCTAAGGCTTATACTAAGCAAGTTGACACTTTTAGTCCTTTCGCATTCAAAGTTTTCGATTTTTCAAAAAATTAATCCCTTAAATTCAACGTTTAACTTTATTAGGGTTTATTACACGTGTCAATACATCATTGGACGTGATTTTACGAGGTGTTACATCCTCACCCCCTTAAAAGAAATCTCGACCTCTAGATTTGCTAAAATAATGAAAGTACTTTCTGACGTATCATGGACTTAACTTTCATAGCATATTTGGGCCTCTTAGGGCATCCCACTTAACCTGTCAATCCTTAATCGACACGGGTTTCGCATCGAACCATAAATTTTCATTATCTACATATCGTTATGTGACAATGCTCCCGACTTATCGGCGAAACACCTCCTTTAATCACTAGTGTGGGACACCTTGATTTCCATCAAGCTCCTCAAGTAAGTTTTAGCTTATAGGTTACCAGTCTTGATATGTTCGATTTCCTCGAATGATTCTATATATCAGAGCTTAACCAGTCTGTTAAATTAAAAATTCCGCATACCCCTTTTAGGGTGATACCTTCAATTTGAACCTTATTCCTTATTAAGGACTTAAGAGGGTTGCGACTTTCATCGATCATAGATCTTTCTGCCAATTACTGGCAGCTTCCAGACGATCATAAATTTATATGATCTTATCCGTCGATTCTAGTGTAACTTCCAGATCCTGTTGATTTGACTTACCAAAGTCCTATCCATCAAACAGACGTTTGTCATTCCGTTTATACAAGGTCTCCAAAGGAGCAGTCCTTGATACTTGTATAACAACCATTTGTTATAGGAGAGCTTATTTAAGGTGAGATAGTCGTTCCAACTACCACTTAAACCAATCTTAAAGAATAGCTAATCCTTATAGTTAGTCGAACAAGTCGACGATCCTGGGCAGCTGATGGCGATTCTTAATTGTTGCCAAAATAGGGTTGCGGTAACCAATGCATAACGAACCGTCTTTCTAAAAATAATAATGTCGGAGCTCTTAAAATGAAGCTTTATCTTGAAACTCATATGATTAGGGTCTCAATCTTTCCATTAATATTGGTACTAACCGATATGGAGCTTTTACAATAATGTAGCCCTAAGTGGGATGTTATCCTAAACTCTACTAGTCTCTCAGGAGATAACCAGAGTGGTTCCTCGGAGAAGATAACCACGATACACCGAGATTACCGAGGTATTTCTAAATCTCAGGCTTCAGTTCATCTATCGATACACGTGTCAGATAAATGACACATTTACTTTACGAATGCAAGGATGCCTTAATTAGCGACACTTACTTGGATACGTCTAGATTGGATATCTTCTTTGAATACCATTAGCCGACTCTAGTACTATATGACCATCGGGATATCTCAGTGGTTCCATGCATTAAACCTCCATACTGATCATGCATGGAAGCAATCTATGGGACACACTAGGATACGCCAATCCTAATATGGCTCTTTTATCAAGCATGGTCTAGCATTCGCAGTTGATAGAAATCGATGAGATAACAAAATAAAGTAACATATATTGTCGTACTCGATCTGGAGAAAGAGTACTTTAGATTTTTATGAATGAAGATTATTTGATGAAAATAGAAGGAAATGTCTCTATGATTTTCTTCGGCAAGTTTTACCTTATGCTTAATATCTGGAGTTCTTATGGGATAATTCTAAAAGTTTGCTAAGCTTATGGTCTATGAAAGACTCAATAGCACCTGAATCCAAACATGATTCTTAGTAATACCATCATAAAAAGGGATGTACCTGGTGTCATTTTTTATATGAACTGTCTCAATAGCGCTTCAATTCTTAGTTTCTCTATACTTAGCTATACTCTCTTTGACAGTTTTAGGGCAGTCTCAGCTTTGGCCGGTTTATTTCTTAACCTATAAAATGTAAGTGGCTGAGGTAGATGCATAATGGATTTATAAGAAGCAAGCTTTTAATATGCCTTCTTATTTCCGATGCTAAACCACCGTTATATAGTGCATTATGCTTGGATTTTTTTTTATTTTTTTTTTTTGATGAGCCAAATAGGACAGTATTCCAGACAATAAATTATAGTATGCAATATACTGTTGACAGTCTAGATCCTTCATGGTGGAAATCAAAAATTCTTATTCCATCATTTCTATTCCGTGTTACAGACAGGCGGTTTTTCTAATGAGTCCATAAACTTGGACCATCCTATATCGTATGAGGGCATCTTTCCTGTGGACTTTATTAACGTCCTCACCAATTAAGGGCATCACCCTTGAATGACTGTGATACATATCTCACCATGTCTTTCTCAGCACAATCCCTGATGTCTATAATGGTTTCCATTTCATCCAACAACTTTACGAAATCAATGGCTCCTTTTTCGCCATTGAAGTCTCTTGACTTGCAAGAGACAAAGTACTTTTAAGTACCCTTACAGGAACGGGGCTCCTCGCTATATGTCATCTTATTTGGTTTGTCCTTCGCATTCGGAGCGTGAGCAAAACTCTTCTCATGAGCAGGGAAATATGATTTAGAACAAGTAGCATTCGGCTTTTCGACCCTTTTCGGATCCTTTCTCATAGCCTTCCTAACAGCTGCGTTAATCACAGCTTGGAGATTAACTCCATTAATCTTGAGGTTCACCTTTGTTGCATCATTAGCTTTGGTCACATCATCAGTATTGCGACGGTTATGTGTCTCATTCAAGTTTGCCATACTTGAAGTTTGGCACTAAACACCAAAATTAAACAATTGCTTAATTGCATTTCTATAGCTAGTCATCGTCCTTACGACCAACATACATTAGCCATGGTTTCCTTAAACCATACCGGCTAATAGGGCAAGAACATTCCTAATGAATGTCATTTGAATGTATATCAGTATTTAGCCTAGGTCGCAAAAGGTCCATCAATGGCAATTAAGGTTTGGACCGAGTCCATTACCCTTTTGACAGGAGATCACAAGATCACAACTTTCTTTGTCATATTGAAGATTTTAGATAGCTCGAAGGCTTGCCACAATGGCTTTTACAATATGAAGCATGAGTCCGTCATGAAGGACATAATAATCATATGGCACCAAGGCCTTGTCGCAAAGGAGATTAAAAGATATGGCAACAAAATCCTGTCACGGAGGACATTAATTTATAAGCCGCAATCTTATTTGATCAGGGGCTTTACGATTCGAACATAGTTCTTCATCGTTAGACAGGGAGTCATAGACTACAACTGTCATCGTCTTGAAAGACGATTCATTTTGGCACATAGGAAAATCATAGGACATTACTAATGGATGTATACATATATATACATATATGTATATATATGTATATAACTATCGCAATTGAGTACATCAGTCATGATCTTATCGATCTTATAGACTATAAGGCTTGGGCATTGCCCATCACCTTTGACGATGAACCATAACGGTCACACTTGTCAATGTCTCTAATGGACAATATAGTATATAGCTCGTAGGCGGCATAAACTCTAATGGTGACTCAGGATAACGCCACCAAGGGTAATACAATAAACACACTTATATATAGGAAGTACCAGCGGCGTATCCACCATGTGTTTATTGTATTACTCTGGTTGCATCATCTAAATCACCGAAGATCTAAACATAAACCATAACTATCGAGTTATAAAATACTTATTAAAAATTTCACTATGAAGATAGGAAGGTCTAAGCCTGTTCTTCAGATATCTTATAAACTGATATGATTATCGTATCAGCTGATATTAGTCATGATCGCATTGATCATATAGACTATTATACTTGGACATAGTCCAATATCTTTAGACAGTGGGTCATAGTCCACAACTGTCATTGTCTTTTGGGACAACAAGCATAGCCTGTAGGCACTTCATCACTAATGAATGTTTATAACATGATCATCATATTAGATGATAGTAGTCATGATCGCATTGATCATATAGACTATTAGGCTTGAGCATAGCTTACTACCTTAGACAAAGGACCATAAAGATCACAATGTCAATGTCTCAAATGGACAATATGTTATAGCCCATAGGCAAAACATCACTAGGATGTTATATAATATGATCATCGTTTTAGATGATTTTAGTCATGATCGCATTGATCATATAGGCTTGGAGGCTTGAACATAGTTCACCACCTTTGGATAGGAGGGGTAACTCCTTTAACTATCATAGTAGAAGGAATAATTATCCTTAACTACTGAAAGTTTTTGGCCAATTAATGTGGACTTGCCACTTGGCAGGGGTAAACCATTAAGAAGATCTTTTGAACTTATTTAGCTGATCGATAAAGTTCGAATAAAATTTATACTAATGATTGATAAAGGACGATATGAGTACCTATATAAAATTTTTCAAAACCCCCAATAAATCATTAGGAAATTTACCATAGTGCCTCAAACAGGACTTTTAATATCATACTTGTCCATAGAGGACTAAAAAGGAAATTATAAGTCCGTATAGGGACTATAAAAATATCATATGTCCGTATGGGGACTATATTAAAACAGTTTGCCCATGAAAGGACTATAATGAACTATCTGGTCCACAAAGGTTATGATGAAATATCATGTCCACTAAGGGACTATAATGAAATCTCGTGTCCACGTAAGGAATATAATAGGGTATAATGTCCAGGAAAGGACTATTTGAAGTATAATGTCCTCGAAGGGACTATTATTAAAAGATAATATCCTTAAAGGGATTTTCAATAGGTAGACGTATATATTTATGGAGTCTTATCAAAAGAGGTAAGTCCACAAGGACTTTGATGAATTAATATGTCCACGAAGGACTACAATAATTAAATGCCCAAACAGGGACTTAAATGAAGAGAAGTATGATGGAAGGAGGGTCTTCTAATGTCTTCTTTCCTTTATTCTGATTGTTTGTTCATCTTTATTTGTCGTACGCAGTAGCGACTCTGAAGATTTTAGTGAATAAATAATATTTCAAATCAGGATCCATTGCAGAAGTAGAATCCAAGGATTCAATGATTAAAGGAATGACATGGATTACAGATTAGGTTTTGACTAGTATAGTCTAAGTTTGAAATTTGAAAACTCGGAGGTAAGAAATAGGGTTAAATGACACCCACATGTATCATCTTTAATATGGGAGCCTCAGGGACCTTCTGGTATGGACTTCGTAATCTGGATAAGGGTTTAAACAAGTTTGGTTTTTGGGAATAGATTCATAAAGGTCTTTCTTCCAACTGGTTGTACGCTTATCCTAGCCGTGGTACGAAGCTTGGCATTTCTAGGCTTCGGATGTGGAGAGTTTCCATCGACAGCTTCCTTGCCTGGCGATATATTCAAAATACATAAAATCGAAAGAAATGTTTACTTAATAGGGATGAGAGCATTCCTATGTTAAGTCTAGACTCACAAGGTCTAAGGAATGTGCTACTGTGTCATTTGAGATTTAACACTAAGGGCTAGTTGTTGGATCGTCGTGTGACCCGAATGAGTCGTTCAGAAGAGTTTTGAGTCAGAATCAAAGGCGGAATCAGTGATTCTAACTTTATACAACTTGATTCTCCCTAATTATCTTCTTATTAATGATTTCAAAGCTTTTACAGATCATTTGACAAACTGGCAGCACCTCGGCTCTGAAATCGAAAAGTTACAAACGAATAACCAGCTCAGGTATATATAGGGGTAGCTATTTCGTACGAAACCAACATGGCTATTTCGTGCGAAATCACTATGTTTCGAATCAGCAAGCATCGTCCTAGCCGTTTCAATTAGCATCCTGTTCTTTCTTTCAGCTACTCCATTTTGCTGCGGAGTGTAAGGAGCACTAAATTCTTGCAATGTACCTCTCTCATCACAATACTCTTCCATTTTGTTGTTCTTAAACTCAGTACCATTGTCACTCCTGATTCTTCTGATTCGGGTTTGGTACAAGTTTTCAATATTTCTGAACAACGTCATCAAACTTTCAAATGTCTTATCCTTTGACTTCAGAAATGATACCCATGAGAATCTCGAGTAGTCGTCTGTTACTACTAGACAGTAGAGATCACCAGTTATGCTTTTGACATTTACTGGACCAAAAAGATCCATATGAAGTCTCTCTAACGGTCTCGAGACTGAGTTAACCTTCTTTTGAGGATGTGATTTCTTCTTTTGCTTGCCTTTGACACAACTAATGCACTCCCCCTCAAGATAGAAACCTTTCACATGAACACCAATTACTAAGTCGTTATGCACCAGGTGATTCATTTTTCGCAGGAGTATGTGGCCCATCTTTCGATGCCACAATTGAGATTCTTTTCCCGTTGCTCTTGACATAAAACAGTGAGCCTTGCCCGTGGTAGTAGTTGCTACACTCATGTCCAACACGTACAGATCATTGACTCTAGGTGCTCTCATGATAACCCACTCTTCGGGAACAACAAATCCTGGTTTAAATATCAAACATTCCTTATCCGTAAAGTGCGTTGTATATATACGATCACAGATCTGAGAGATGCTCAGAAGATTGTTTTCAAGCTCGGCGATGTAGTTTACTCTTTCAAACATGACAATACCATTTGATAAAGTTCCTTCACCAACTATTCGACCACCTTGATTGCCTGCAAATCCCACATATCCTCCATTAAACCCTCGAACATCATATAGTAGGGTATTCTTCCCTGTCATGTGTCGAGAAGCTCCACTATCCATAATCCAACGCGAAACGGATCTTGGAAGCTCCTGCACATATCACACACACCTAGTTAGATTTTGATGCCACCCAAGCCTCTTTTGACTCAGGTAGCTTGACGTTGAGGTGAGTTTTTGCAGTGTATAGTGGCGGAAAATTCTTGTTATTCATCTTTAAGCTCTCCTCAGACCCAATCTCAACCTCTTTGTATAAAAGGAAATCATTTTTAAGAGGTTGACCAGATGATTGGTCTTTCTTTGGTACATACTTCTTCTCAGAAGCAGTAGACTTTGGTTTCTCAAGTTTCTCATAGTGATCCAAATGAACATTCATCTTTACCGAAGTGGTAGAGGATGATTGTTTTTCCGTCTAAGAAACCTTTGGTTTTGGAGAACTTGATTTCTTTTCAACTGATTTTGGCTTCCATGCTTGTTGAGGCGAAGCAACCCGTTTGTAAAATTTGTCAGTTTTAGTTACCACATTCTTTACAGATTCAGTTTTGAATTTGGTGTTTTCATTTTTTAAAACTTTCTTCTCAACAACCATTGGAGCCTTGCCTTTTGCATCAACTTTCCTTTTCTGACTCTCAACAACTTCAGACTTAGGGTTTAAGTTGGTGCACTTTCGTGCAATGTATCCAACTTTGTTGCACTTAAAGCATGTACGGGTGTCAGTTACCCGACTTGTGCCTTCGGTTCGAGGCTGTGAGGCCTTTTCTTCAAAAAAAACTCTTCATTTGATTTTGAAAAAATCTCAGATTCTTGCTCGGAATGAGAACTCGAGCTTTTAACAAACACCTTTTTCTCAACAAACTTCTTGTCTTGAAAATTCCTTCTTTGATAATTCTTACCACCCTTATAACCACCCGACCATTTGTTTTGATTGTCTTTTGGAGTGTTTCAAACCTTCGATCTCAGACACATCAATTTCAATCAACTTGAAGACATTTCTCAATTTACCAACATTCACATTCTCCAAAGGAAAATCACAATCTGAATACAACTTATCAGATCCCGCCATCTTGTACATCACAAGATTAGGTTCTTCATTTAAGTTGTTTTTGGATGTTGATTTCGGAATATATTTGTCCAAAAAGCATTCATCATCCTCAGTAGTGTCACTTTCAGACTTTAAAACATTTTCAACCATGCTTTTCACAACTTCAGATTGGACACTAACTTCATCGGAAGATGAAGTGAATGTGACATCAATTGTGTCTGGAAGCTTAACCTCATGTGTTTCATTATCATTAACCAACCCGGACTTTTTCTTAGAAAAATTATTTAACACTGGCGGTGGAACCTGATGATACCCAACCCCAGTTCCATCCGAGTATACATCTTCGCCTGCTTTGTTCTTCCCAATTGGTTTAGGAACGATATGTTGAAGAACAAAACTTGCGGATTTGTAACTGTTTAGTTTCAACTGGATGCGTTCGTTCTCAATTTTAGCTTCTTGAAACTGAAGCTTCAACTTAGCAATCTCATCCAATTGTTGATTAATTTGCTCTTCTTTTACCCTAAGAACTCCGGTCAGTTGAAGATTTTCTTTGTTTGTTTTACCGTTTCTTTCATCAGAATCTTTTACCGTTCATTTCAGCTTCTTGTGATTTTCTGAGAGTTGACGGTTTTCATGAATTAATTTTTCGTTTTCTTTCCTAATTCTTTCTATGTCAGTTTTATCATTTTCAATTTTCTCAGTTAATTCTTTTAATCTATCATTTGAAGCTTTTAACATTTTGTCACGGTTTAAGATTTGATCTTCAACATCTCTGACTCTTCCTGTCAGTTCTTCGGTCTTTTTACCGCTGAGATAAGCAAGTGTACTACAAACCTTGCAGTCTTTCATGCAATTTTTGCAGTCACTCTCAATCTTTGCTTTCTTACCTGAATCATTGGTTGCATCATTCGGACTGACCTTGCTTTTAGACTCAGTTCCAGAACCAGAAACTACCTCTAACTCTTTCGCTGCAAGCACTTTGTCAGCCATCTTCTTCAAATTTTCTGCATTTAATTCTTGTGACGTGTCAATAATCCCGTCATAAACTTTCTTTGGCTGTGACTCTTTCTTCTTTTCTTTTTCTTCAGCTTCTCCTCCTCCCCACCAAATTCTCTGTCTTGCTTCTTCTTCTTCAGCAATTTGCTCGGTGAGAGTTTCAACACTGACAGAATCTGGATCAACAGCTATGTTTCCGTTGGGATCTAGGTAACATTCTCTATCAGCATCCCATCTATTTGCCATTTTTGCTTCTTTCCATGTATGATAAATTTTACTTTTCATGTACTGAGTTTGCATCTTTCTGTTGATGTATTTCACTTCTTCTGTTCTAGAATCTTTGAAAGGAACAATCTTTGTCATAAACGCATAGCCCACTGCATCTTCTTCTGGTAGCAATTCGCTCCAATCGAAACCCTCGTCATCATGAATAACAGCAAGTGCTCTAGATTTTTCTTTGGGGGTATCTTCAAGCTGCTTCATTATGGGAGGTTCAGATTTGTTTTGATGGTAAATTGCTCTTTTGTAATAATCCTCTCTGAATGGATTTGCCGTATCATCAGCAGATGCGTTTCGACATTCACGTTTAAAATGTCCTTTTTGTTTACATTTAAAGCACGTGGCTTTTGATTTATCAAACCCAAGCTTTGTGGAAGGTCCGCCAATAGAATGTCTACCGGTAATCTCCATGTACCTTTGTGCCCTTCTGACCGCACTAGCCATACACCATCTGATATCGATCAACTCCATCTCTTCTGGGTCGATCCGATCATAGTCCTCCTTGGTGAGGTTAGTGTTTCCAATCTTACCTACCACAAGGCTCTCGTATGATTCTAGGACAGATGCTAAAAACACCATTTGCTGCTTTGCGGATTCTTCACTGAAATTTTGAGCATTCTTGAGATCCACAGCAATGTTACATTGGAACTGATTCTTTGGAACTGATTGACTTGGAGTAGTTGATGATGAACCTCCATGAAAACCACTGTTTGAACTTTCTTGATTTGAAATGTTAGAACTTTCTGCTGAGAAAGCTGTCTTAGGGGACACAGTCTTCGAGATCATACTTCCTCGATAATACAGCTCAACATTCTACTAGTATGAGGAATGATTGACTTTGTTTGATTTCTTGATCTCAAGTTCATGACTCTCCAATCTTTCGATTAACAGATCAACCGTCAGATCCTCCGACTTTACTGTGTTCTTCAGCATCAAAGCAAAGTACTGCCAGTCTTTCTCATCAGGCAGCGAGTCAAACAGTTTGTCAACCAATTCTTCTTGAGTGTACACGATTCCGTGTCTTGCAAGTTCCAGCTTCAAATGCCCGAATCTTTCAATCATCTTTGACACTGATTCGTTTTTCAAACATTCAAACAAACCGAATTCTTTTCTTAACAACTTCTTTTTGTTTTTAACAATTTCGGCACTACCCACACATTTTACTTTCAGTTTCTCCCATAGATCTTTCGAATTTGTGTATTCAATCAACGATATTATGTCATCTCTCACGGACTGATGAAGTAAAGCAATGCATTTTTGTTCAGCAATGAATCTTTCTACTTCATTATCTGCTATATTTTCATAATCCGATCTTCCCATATCAAAACCATTCTTCATGCTTTTCCAACTGAGATATGCAAAAGCTTTTAGCCAATCTTCAAACCGTTTAGCCCATCTGTTGTATTCTTCAATTGCCATCAGCTTGGGCGGTTTGTTGTATGTGCCATAGGCACTTTCTATACTCAAAGCATCAGAAAGGATTTTCTTCGCACTCGGATTTGGAGCATTTTCATTAGTGTTGTTTGATGTATCATCTCCTGTGCTTCCCGTGAAAGCAAAACCATCACTAAACGGATTCGGAAAATCATCCATCTTCAAGTACCTAAAACAATCAACAAACACTTAGAAAATTTTTGGATTTTTGAAAACAATTTCAAACGAAATAGTTCACGCGGAATGAGTCTCAAGCGAAATAGACAGTCTTCAAGCGGAAAGACTTCAAACGGAATGGATTTCACGCGAAATGAGCTTTCACACGAAGAGGTCTTCACACGAAATGAGCTTTCACACTAAATGACTATTTCGTGCGGAATAGCCAAACGAAATCACCCTCTTCAAGCGAAATAGCAGTTTTGGTGCGAAATAGCGACTTTCGTACGAGATGAATGTGTATTTCGTACGAAATGAGGTACAAAATTTTGATTTCCTGCGAAATGACGTTCCAGATGTTGATTTCGTGCGAAATAAAGTTCCAGGTGTTGATTTCGTGCAAAATGAGATGTTGTTTTCGTGCGGAATGATGCTGACGTCACTCAATCGGCCACCATTTTGTCCAATAGATCTGGTTTTTGGTCGATTTTAGGTCCAATTCTTTCAAGGATTCGTTAAAGCAGTATTTTACGTGATATATGTGAAATTCAAGCCATTTTATCCGTTAAATCCTGATTAATTTTGAAAAGAAGGTGTAGAAGTGAGAAATTCTGGTGAAAACAAGCTGAACTAGTATGAACTCTTCCTCCTGAGCTCTGATACCACTTGTTGGATCATCGTGTGACCCGAATGAGTCGTTCAGAAGAGTTTTGAGTCAGAATCAAAGGCGGAATCAGTGATTCTAACTTTATACAGCTTGATTCTCCCTAATTATCTTCTTATTAATGATTTCAAAGCTTTTACAGATCGTTTGACAAACGGGCAGCATCTCGGCTCTGAAATCGAAAAGTTACAAATGAATAACCAGCTCAGGTATATATAGGGGTAGCTATTTCGTACGAAACCAACATGGCTATTTCGTGCGAAATCACTATATTTCATTTCGTACGAAATAGCTCTTGCTATTTCGTGCGAAATACCCCTTTTACATATAAACCCTAATTTCTATCCTGCTAAGCACTGGTTAATCCTATCTAGATACAAGACTCTATAAAGACGAAGTTAACAGACATCTATGCACCAACACTAGTGTTTAATTCACTCAAACGTTGGCTCTGATACCAACCTGTCACACCCCGATATTTCCACGTATTACCGGTGGGCCCGGTGGTGAGTATCGTGACGTAGTTGATATCATCATAGACAATTTATCACAGTTTAATACACAGCGGAACTCGAAAGATAAAATCATTACAAACCGAATGAAAGTAATATCAATTATTACAAAAACGGTTGTAAAGGATCCACAGGCGGATCAAGTAAAAAGGAACATTGTTCAACATATTTATAAACATCTAAGCTTGCAAGACTCTTTATTGATGCTAGGAGTAGCCAGCCCATTTCGATTAGTATCTGCACTTAACCTTTTTGTAAAATACGTCAGTTTTCACTGGTAAATACAATTAACCGACTTGTTTTGAAAATGTTTAAGAAAATTGATTTGAATGCACAAGGCACAATTAATCTTTTATAACTTGGGATAATTATTTAAAAATAAACTTGTTAAAGAATTACATGATATAATCCCGCAGCGAGTTATTCTCGAACAGGCGGTTATATCTTTTTATATACGCACCGGCAGGTGTATGCCTACACACCGTGCTTAAGTCGTGGCCATTTCAATGAATGAGCTGAGTATATCCAGGACATGGTCATTAACCCCCCCCCCCCCCAAGGCTTAGAATAAACAAAAAAGATTAAACGGGTTATCTCAATAATTTAACCTTCATACGATTAAAAATTCAATACCCGACCAAGCGGTATTTTATATACCGTATCCCAAGCCCGTATAAGGGAAAATAAGTTAAAAGTATTTACCTGAGCAAAATACAAATTTATCTCAGCCGTATAACAATTCAGCAAGTGCAAATATCTTTTACTGGGTTCCTAAATCTGGAACGAAGGTTTTAATAACCTATTAGATTCCTAACGAGTCTTACTTAAGTTTAAACTTAGACTGGTTAGTTTTAATGAAAGGTTCACGGTTCAAAACGCAAGATTAAGCGAAGACCGGATTAGAATGTGATTTAGACCCAACAAGTATGAAGACTTGCAAAATATGGGTAAACCAAACACATTCTGTATTTTGAAGTGAAAATGATAAGGTTTGACCCGTTTCGGTCAATTTATGCAAACTAGTTACATACACCGTACCGAACGCGAAAAATGCATAACGGGTAACCAAATGAGTCATGAACAGGTTCCCTAAGTTAATATGCTTAAAATGTGTTATGATATCAGTAGGTTACCTCCCATTATGCCCAAAAACGAATTTAAAATCAATTTAAGCCCCGTAGGGGTATTTTGGTCATTTTAAAGGTTATAAAAGGGATTAAATATAAATCTAAGGTTCTGGTCTAAAATGATCAGTAAAAATATTTATTTTTGCAAGTCATATCAGTAGGGTATTGCATATATGTGAAATTTATCATTTATAACCAAACTATGCACCACAGGGGCATTTCGGTCATTTCACATAAGCCTTAAAGGTCAAATTTGAAAATCTGAGTTCAAAAACTTTTACTTACTGTTAAAGTATAAAACTTTCTTCATAACATCAGTAGGTAACAAGCTTTAGGTGCCAAATATGGTTTTAAACCATACTATGCGCCTAAATCGCATAAAAGTCGGTATTTGAAGGTATTTGGGTTAAATACGGAAATCTGAGATTTTGAACAGCCTTTACAGTTTAAAATAACTTATTTAATATATAAAATCAGTAGCAAAAGGTTTGGTATGTAAAGGATGTGTAAAACTCATTATATTAGCAAAAAGGGCATAACCGTCAATTACCGAGTTAATGCAATAACCCAATGTTATGATTAGTTTAAAATTCAAAAAAATCTTCAAAAATCCCAAAATGTTATATTATATCAGTGGGTAAAAAGTTAGGTGTCGAAATTTGGGTTTAAATAGGCTTTATGCTAATAATGTCGTTTAATTAATAAAAAGCTTTCAAATTACGATATTGAGCATAACTCCTAATTTAAACCTCAAACTGATGTCAAATTTTTAGGACATGTTTATAAATCAGTAACAAAGGTTTTTGTCCTCTCACATTTTCAAAAATCTCGTTTTAATATCAAAAGGGCATAATGGTCAACTTTTAAGCATTTAATCGGAAACATGCAATGAACTAGGATTTCTATGGAACCATGTTGTATAACCACAGAGGGTTATACTAACATATAATACGGTCCTAAAGGAATCCTAAGGCATATCTAAACTAATCTAAATCGGGTCAGAACTGAAAGTCAAAGCAAAAGTCAACTTTTGCGACTTTCGGTTCCGAACCGTACCTAAACTCAGAATTGTCAGGTTGAATATGCCTAGACATGTTCAATTAATATTTACCAAGTTATTAAAGTAACAAAACTGATTTTATTGCTTTTACCTTATTAGTTATGAATTTTATTTAAAAATGACTCGTTTGACTTTTATTCTAATTACTTTGACCCGACAATTTACTAAGCAGACGTGGTAATTAGGAGGTGCCCTTTTGAGGGTTTAATACCTATCTAATTACGATCACGTAGCCAAGTTCGTTGCTAACAATGGCTCGACCGATTAAAAGTCAAAGCGTTTATCGCAAACGCTTGACTTTTCGGCTTTAATCGCCAAATAATATTAACTAGTCACGAAAGGACACTTACAAGGGTCCAATGGACTGAAGGATGTTCTCAAAGCTCAAGACCCTCTTAGAATCAGATGCATAGCAAATTTTGGAGAAATGGTGTGAAATGAACAATGAAACCTACCACCTATTTATAGTTTTCGGGATCTCATAGGATCGTGACAAGTGTCGGGAGGTATAACCAGATCATAACATGTGTAAAACCATCTTGCAATACCATCTAAGTGCCCCTAGAGTGAGCACATGGTTTTAAATAATGGAAGACAGCAAGAAATCAGCAAAAAAAAATGGTATTGAGTGTGAAAAACAAAACAAACAGCAATAAAACTGGCTGCTGTTTGCTGTACAGGGGACGCGGCCCACGTAGACAGCCTTAGTGGGCTTCGCGGCCCGCCTAAACTTTGGCCCAGATCTGCAAGTTTGCAACAGTTGCAGTTTTGGTCCCTGTCTTCAATTCCGTGCGCGTAAAACAATTTTTAACAGCTGCAAACGCTGTTTTAGATGGCCGAGAAGTGCAACCCAACGGTTCATGGTTCTTGACTCATGCCGGTTCTAGAAATAAGTATGAGGTTAAGCCATAACAGACCAGATTAGCAGCAACTTTCAGAAGTTACAGATTTAGTCCCTGTAAGTTTGTAAGGCCCTTTTTGACGCGGTTATGGGCCGTTAAGACATTTTCAAGTCTCTACAATGATTCCTAAACATAGGGAACATAAAACATGCTCAAAAATATGCCGGATGTCGGTTCGTTTGGCCGTACGTTCACGTTGTTCGACTAATTACGACGAAACACGAACGGATGCGAAAAACGATCCAAATTACGCGATGAATGGAATTTTATCAAGACAAACACTAAAGTAAAATATTTTAGTGGTTACATAATTTTTTGGATGTCCGGATGTATTCAGAACGTAAGATATGTGCGAAAATGCAAACTTGTGCACTTTTTGACACTTTTAGTCCCTGCTTGACTTAAAAGTTTATTTTTGCGCACCAAACACCTCTAAGCCTATATCTAATCTATGTAAAGGGTATTTAGGGCATGTTTAACTTATGATCATATTCTGGAAGGTTCGATACCCTACGAATAGTTCTTTAATCGCACAAAGTAGCGCGAAATGTCGTTTAATGATATCCAAGCCTTCCATGGCCCATATTGGGTATTCCTAAGCATGTGTTTAAATTTTACTACCCTCTTGTTCGCTTAAAATATCACCAAAAGGCGTAGATTCAAAAGTTGACGCTTTTGGTCCCTCTAATGCGCAAACTTGCGTATATCATCGTTTAATAGCATTGAAGCCTTATCTAAACAATATTAGGCATTCTTGAGAGCATTATTAAACATCAAAATGCTTCGGGTTTGTAAAAAGGTCATTCAGAGGTATAATTAAACATATTGACGCTTTTAACCCCTTAAATTTGAAAAGTTGCGCGTAACGTCACTTATATGCATAAAAACCTTAGACGGCCAATGATTGGCATTCCCGAGAGTATAATCAAATATCATGAAGCTCCCGGTTTGTTAAAAGGTCACTCAGAGGTAAGAATTAACATGTTGACGCTTTTAACCCATCATCGCGCAAACTGTCAATTAATTACGCAAACG
Source organism: Helianthus tuberosus (assembly GCA_030545235.1). Taxonomy (NCBI): domain Eukaryota; kingdom Viridiplantae; phylum Streptophyta; class Magnoliopsida; order Asterales; family Asteraceae; genus Helianthus; species Helianthus tuberosus. The sequence continues at coordinate 193,242,092 of CM060445.1, forward strand.
GCTACTCTTGATCAACAAGTGGCTCATATGTGAATAGGAAGACCGTGTAACATCATTCTAAGGCTTATACTAAGCAAGTTGACACTTTTAGTCCTTTCGCATTCAAATTTTTCGATTTTTCGAAAAATTAGTCCCTTAGATTCAACGTTTGACTTTATTAGGGTTTATTACACGTGTCAATACATCATTGGACGTGATTTTACAAGGTGTTACAGCCAAGCACATATTTATTTCGACATAAACGTTTTTTAGTATCCCAAATAACCAAATCTAATACGTAATATATATAATTTTTTTAAATATTAGGGGCCCTACCCAATTGTCTCACCCCTTGAGCCTATAAGGTCGGCCTTGGTTCCAGCAAAACCAACTTGAGTTCTAAACAGGCTAATGTATATAAGCTAACAAATAAGATATCTGCCATGAGCTATTTGGACAGCCGATCTAAAATCAATCTCTACATATATAATTTTATAGGTGTTTTAATCTTTTATACACCTAACTAATCCAAATATAAAAACAAACATTAGTAAAAATAAAATAAAGAAAATTATCGAAAAAATGCCACCAAGGCTGTTCCAAAGATCTCGTGAATCCTTTAAGTTTCCTTTTGAACCCTGCACTTTTTATTGTACTGTAATGCTCACCAACTGTATGTTGAAATGCTCATGCCAATAACTCGATTTTATGGGCAGTTGATGTGTGCAAAATGCAACATATAAATTACATCAAATGAGGCATAAAACTAACCCTTTTTTTAGTACTAATGTTGGAAAAAGTGTGCTTTTGTCTTCCTTTTGTATTTTCAGGATTAAAAGAGCTTAAATGAACAAAAGAAGCAAAAATGCAGCCAAATTTAACAATAATACAAGAAAAAGAATAAACGTGGCGTGCCCGACCCCTCGACAGCATCTTCCAAGCAAAAACAAGAAATCAGAAGGATGAACACGCCGCGTGCTCAATGAGTACGGGGGCGTGCCCAAGTGTTTGCAGAAAAGACAAAGTTGTAGAAGCTTCTATCACCCAACACGGGGGCGTGTCCACCGGACACGGGGCCGTGGTCAACGCAAAGATTCGCAGAATCTAAGAAAATCTTGATAGTTCAGATACGCTTCTACACACGGGGTCGTGCCCAGCGGACACGGGGGCGTGGTCAACTAATGCGAACAAACTGCATTTAATGAAGAAAGAGAAGATGGGTGGACACGGGGCCGTGTCCGGGCTTCTGTGAAGGCTATAAATAGGGGTGCTTGGCTCACTTGCAAACCATCCCTTGGCAAACCACCTCTTTCACACTTCACCCACCCACCACCACCATCACACCATCATCCACCACCATCATCCATCATCCATCATAGAGTGTGTGTAGTAGTCTCGGGATCCAAGATTGATAGTAACAGTTCTTGACAATCAAAGGCCATGTTTGCCTAAGTCTCTTACATCACTTGGTGAAGACAAGCATTTAGTGTAATACTTTTATTTTTAATCTTATCGCACTTTTTATTTGGTTATGTATTAATGACTTTAATAACTAGTTTCTTATGTTGAAGGTGAAACTTCCTTATCATTTGTCCGTGGTGTCTTGGCGTTATTTTACTGTCTATATAAAATAAAAGATTTACACCATTCATATCTCCACGATCTATATGGAGATATGTTGGCTACCTGGTCGGGGGTTAAGGGAATGGTTTGGTAAGCGTCTTGCCTTGTTCAGTGAATCGATCATGCAAGGACCTGGGTCAAGCTTAGTAGGACCTCCTTCAATACCCACTGGTATTGGATGGCGGGGGTTCGAATTTCTTGATCCCCTCATATGTAAACTACTATTAATACATTAACCCGGCTACTTAGGATTGTATCTTTGCTGACTCAAACTACTTAGCCGAGGGTAACGTCACCTTCAAAAGAGGGGCCTACCACATTACGCATTAATAACTTAATTAATTATCTTTCAATAATCCAACCCTTTAGGATTGTATCCTTGCTGACTCAAACTACTGGGTTAAGGGTAACGTCACCTTCAAAAGAGGGGCCTACTACTATAACTAAGATAATCTCTTAAAAAGTGCAAAGGTGTGGAAATAATCAAAGGTTACACTAAAGGCGAGTCGGATCCAAGTGATTCATCTTGTCTATCTGTTCTTTTTTATTTTTATTTTTCAGCATTTTTAGTTTTTATTTTCTTGTTTAAACCTTTTTCTAAACTTTTGATTTAATTAGACGTTGAGGATAAACCGGTACTAAAAGCTCTTGTGTCCTTGGACGACCTCGGTATCTTACCAACACTATACTACGCTCACGATGGGTACACTTGCCCATATGTGTGTTTAGTGTTAGTAGAATATCGTGTTTTATAAATTTAAAACTTGACTAAAGTGTTAAAAAGGGCTAAAAATATACATAAAAATATATAACACTACACACGCATCAAGTTTTTAGCGCCGTTGCCGGGGACACAAGGATTTTAAGAAAGCTTAAAATCGACGGCCTAATCAGTGTTTCAAAACCTTTTTAAAACGCGCGCTTATTTTTCTGCATTTTAGTTAGTTTTGCATTTACAGTAGCCTGAATACGGGCTGTGTTCACTGAACACGGGGCCGTGCTGCATATTTTCTTAGAAACACCCAGGTACAGAGTTTGAACACGGTCCGTGCTCACTGAACACGGGGCCGTGTTGCACAAAACCAGTAACTTTTATTAAAACCCAGATACAGACTCTGAACACGGGCCGTGCTCACTGAACACGGGGCCGTGTCCAGCCTCTGTTTCCGTTTTTATTTTTGTTTTCTGGTCTCGAGACTCTGTTGTGGTCTGCTGAGAGATTCTTATGGATCAATACTCAGGAGATTACAAGTACACCTATGTTGTGGTCTCGAGACTCTATTGCACCATTTGTGGTGACCCGCACTCGGTACAATATTGTGACTTATTTCAACCATTCACTTCATACACCTACTATGAGGAGCCCAGGTACGAGCCATCAACTTCATACACATCCTATGAAGTCCAAAGGTATGAACCTCCTCCCTCATACTCATATTTTGATGAACCAAGGTATGAGCCTTCATACTCATACTTTGAGGAACCAAGATATGAGCCACCACTTTCATATGCTTATTATGAGGAACCATGGTGTGAACAACCCACCTCATATGAGTATTATAAAGAACAAAATTACGACCCTTATCCATCATATACTTACAATGAAGAACAATGGTGTGAACCATCTACTTCCTATGAGTACTATGAGGAACAAAGGATCGAACATCCGGATTCAAGCTTTGAGGATCCTGATCCTTACTCTATCACCGACATAGCCGATAGGATAATAGAAAAATTAAAACTATCGAACGATGCATAAAAGAATCTCGCGCAAGGGAAGAGGTCTCCCGCGCAAGAGAAGAATTGAATATAAAAGAGATAGTTGAAAATGTAAAAATCGAAGAACAAATAAGTGAAAAACCGACACATGAGTTAAACAACGAAAAAGGTGAGTCCAATAACGTTAAAATTCAAGAAGAGTCTAATTTTGAAGAAATTAATTTCTTGTCACCTTCTTTCGAAAATCATTGTTTAGTACCAACTCATGCTAAGTTTTTAAAAGAGTTAAACACTAACACTAAAATTGACGAAACGGTAAGCATTAGGTTAACAAATTGTTAGACCCTAAATCGTACATGACAAAAATCGCAGCGGAAAACACGAACCATAAAATTTCTTTTATTATAAATACTTCAACTTATTTAAAATTTAACTTTAACATAGCTCTTATTCATAAATCCGTCATCCTCTTATTTACTAATTAAAAACATAGCTTATGATTGCTACATTTTACATTCAACGTCCCCGTACAATCTATCTTGTGACTCGATCTTCGATCTCTAATCCTTGTTATATTCGCCCGTTATCCCCACAACCTGCATTCACCACATACATTCGAAACATTAGCACACGTTATATAAACAAGCTCATTCATGTACACTTCCCATTTCGTTCTTTAACAAACTTTAAGCATTTCATCTGCGTATCCATATCCTGATGAGGCTTCAATAATGTACCTGCATACTTTTCGTTCTCAAGGTACACCATTAAAAACGTTAACACTCAACGTGTTTAAATCATGCTTACATACGTACTTACATACAAACATACATTCACATCTACATACATACATATCTTTCCTACAACTTTACATACATGCATACACTCATACATGTCTTTACACATACATACATACACCATTACATACGTACATACCTTTCCTACAACTTTACATACATGCATACACTCATACATGTCTTTACACATACATACATACACAATTACATACATACATACCTTTCCTACATCTTTACATATATGCATACACTCATACATATCTTTATACATACGTACATACACATCTACATACGTACATACCTTTCCTACATCTTTACATACATGCATACACTCGTACATACCTTTATACATACATACATACACATCTACATACGTACATACCTTTACGAACACGTACTAGATCACGCGTACCTCTTACATAATCATACATTATTTACATGGGTCTTAGACTTAGCTTTATAGTGATCTAGGCTTGTTTGGAACACCCCGACGTTCACTTTAACATGGAACCAGCGTTTGACAGGGAAGTATGGGCGTTTGGGTTTCTGCCCGGCGTTCCATACTCCCAAACCCGGCGTTCCATACTCCGGGTGCAGATACAACACGCCCACTAAAACTCGCATAACTTTTAACCCGATTGTCCGTTTAACCTCACGTTTCTTCCTACATGCTTGTAAATTCACATTCTATCATAAGAACTTAAAATCCCACATATGGATTAAGGAAATTCTTAACTTACCTGCATTCGGCTTATTATTATCTTCTAATTATTTGACCCGTTCGTGCATTTATCAACATATTCTGTTTATTTGACCTCAATCTCATATGAACTTAATAATTTCATTGACGCCTATCATAAAAGATTAATTTCTCGGACGCCTAGCAACCTCTTAACCCATTTTCGCTCAAAAGCTTATTTTGACCCGTTATGGGTATTTGCGCAGTAAATGGTCTATGACATACAAAACCCTATACTTCGCTTTCATACTTGACAAAGGCATTACTCTAATCGAATAGCTCATTTCCAAATGACTTTTAAGGTCGTTTTCCCGAAATACATATCAAGGGCGTTTTTGTCAACATTACTCTATCCTTAAAAACAAAGGATTTCCTTGCATAAGTAACCAATCCTACTACTTAGCTACAATTCCTAATCACACATACCTTGCTCGGATCAAAGCTAAGATCCGTTTAATTCTTCATCGATATCATACAATTCATTCCTCCTTGACCTCAATTATCATATTTCATTAAATTGCATATAACTTTACATAAACAACTATGAAGTGATTACGGAATCACTTACCTTGTGCATCCGCGTTCGTAACATCTTCCTTGCCTCATCTTGACCCGTTAGCCTTCCATGCTTGGTCCGTGCTAGTGTGGTTCCTATTCTTTCATGCCGTCATGCCATGATTATGTTAGTATTCATGCTTATTCATATTAACACATATTTTCCAACTTTTATCTATTTGACTTTCACTAACATGCATATGACATGACTCGTCAATCACATAGTTCAATATCTTCGAAATCTAAATTCGTTATCACACGTAACACATAATTGGTCTAACACGTATTCCATGATCTCTCGATTCTTATATTTGTGTCAAAATACCTAACCATGTTATAAATTCTCGGTTGACTTTCAGAAAGTCAACCTTTTAGCATATAACTCCCAACTTATGAACACGCATTCATGTTGATATAGTGGACCATATTAATGACATGATATTCATTTCATACATAATGTTGTATGATACAAACAACTACATGATCGCCTATTCACATACACAATATACACATACTTATGCTTTCATGATTCTACATTTGACAATCACATAGCTAAGTTAGACAACTTAACGTAATTCATAACATCACCCTTTACTAGTATGGTCATATGTTATACATTTAATATACATTCACTTCTTAATCGCAATTAAGTGATTAATAGAAACACATGGCGAGCATCGCCCATTCAAGCATAATGTACAAGCCTCTAATGCATAATCTTGACAACACATACATTCAACCCGAATTCTTGTACTAGTTCCATCTAAAGCACACTCTTTAAGTTAGTATACCACTAATTACATCATTATCATACATCATTCATATATGTCAAGCCACTTCCTAAAATCTCACATCTTAACTTCACTTTGACATTTTATCATACACTTGGTGTGCATACTACTTCCTAAGCATAAAGTACAAGCATTCTTTGCATCTTCTTACTAGTTCATATCAAGATCATCAAATTCCCACTAACCTCACATAACCTTCATCCTAAATCAAGGTCATTAACAATAATCCACAATATTCAACTTCATATACATCAAAACCATACTTGATTTAACACATGCAACATCATCATCTTCATAACATTACTACTAGAAATGGGTTTCACCATTAAACATCAAATTAACCTAAACCATGCATATTCCATGTTATATATGATGATTCTAACACATACCCATTATCAATTTCATACAATTTCGCAATTTACATCATAACCCACTTCGTGAAAGATCACCAATCTAACTTTTAAAACATACCTTAGGATCCCATTGAGAAGGTGATCGTTAATCCGTACTCGGTTATGGATTTAGACTTCATTTACCCTTCCAATTTGAGGATTTTTGTGAAACTAGGGTTTGAACCTTGTTTCTTCTTCCTGGATGTCGACACACACACACACACTTGTGGTGTTTTAAGTTTATTTTATAAAAATCATGTTTCCCCACTTAACGGTTTTGGTCCCTCAAGTTTCATTTTAATTATATAAGAGACTAAAACTCACTTCTTTATATTAACCGGGTTCTAATTTACCAAACCCGTTTTTGGGGTGTTACACAAATGATCAAACTTCACTAATAAAAGAAGACCCATTTGAAATTAACATTAAACCGATTCCATATTTGTTTGTCACAGTTGATAAAGATCTTTGTGTTAATATAAGGGTTATTGGATTTTATCATCCGCAACAATTGGCTATTGGCCGTTGTCACACTCAACTATTACTTTGACGCCCGTCACCCCCAACTTAACATTTAGTGTGTTCTGTCACCACGTCGTTAACTAATCACTAACTTTTGATCTTGTTACTAGACTTTTGGGGTGTCCTAAGATCCCTAAAACCTTCCTAAGATCCCTATGACACCCCCAAAAGTATAGTACCAAGATCAAAAGTTAGTGACCAGTTAACGACGTGGTGACAAAACACATTAAGTGTTAAGTTGGGGGTGACGGACGTCAAAGTGATAGTTGGGGGTGGCAGCGGAAAATAGCTAATAGTTACGGGTGATAAAATCCAATAACCCTTAATATAATGCCAAACTACATTTTCGAAAAATTAAGTATTAGTGATTTTTCTCCACTTCAAATACCCATTTTTCTATCCAATCGAAAGGTAATAAAATCAATAGGGGTAGTTGAGGATGTCTTGGTCCAAACAAATGAAATTGTAATCCCAACCGACTTTGTCATCCTTGATGACACTCCTCTGGTGTTGGGACAACCTTTTGTAAAAAACCCGCGAAGCTTTGAAAAACCGGAAGTACAACAATCTATCTATTCAATTAGGGGCATTTAAAAAGAGTGTCGATCTTGAGCGTTCAATAAAATATTCATTCGGAAATAATGACCCCCTAATTGAAGATGAAGATGAACCACCCGATACAAGTGAAGAAATTGACCACTTTGTTGAAGAAGGGGTCGCCATAGAACAAACTTTTGTGGTTCTTGATAAAAATGAGCAACCAAATAAGGAGTCTCCAAAAGACTCACCTCTTGAGCTCAAAGAACTTCCGAAAGGTTTGGAATATGTTTTTCTAGACAAAGATGGTAAATTACCTGTAATTATTTCGTCTAAATTATCTAGCTTAGAAAAAGAAAAATTAATTCACTTTTGAAAAAACACAAAAGTGCGATCGCATGGAAGCTTGTAGATATCAAAGGAATAAGTCCTTCCATGTGCACGCACAAAATTTTAATGAACGATGACTACAAATCGGTGATACAACCACAACGTAGAGTAAATCCAAATGTCCAAGAAGTGGTTAAAAACGAGGTCATCAAATTACTTGACGCCGGACTCATTTACTCAATCTCCGATAGTCCTTGGGTAAGTCCCGTCCAAGTAGTTCCAAAGAAAGGAGGTATGACGGTAATAACTAACGAGAAAAATGATTTAATACCAACGAGAACCGTCACAGGATGGAGAGTGTGTATAGATTATCGTCGATTAAATGAAGCAACAAGGAAAGATCAATTTCCTTTGCCATTCATTGATCAAATGTTAGAAAGATTATCCGGTCATAAATTTTATTGTTTCTTGGATGGTTTTTCTGGTTACTTTCAAATACCGATAGCACCCGAGAACCAAGAAAAGACAACTTTCACATGTCCCTATAGAACTTTTGCTTATCGACACATCCATGCGGTCTATGCAATGCCCCCGCAACTTTCCAACGTTGCATGGTGGCCATCTTCTATGACATGATAGAAAAGACTATGGAAGTCTTCATGGACGACTTTTCTATCTTTGGATATTCATACGACCAATGCCTCGATAACCTTGAACGAATGCTATCCCGATGTGAGGAAACCAACCTCGCCCTTAACTGGGAAAAATGACATTTCATGGTAATGGAGGGAATAGTACTCGGTCACAAAATCTCAAGCGAAGGAATGGAGGTTGATCGAGCAAAAATAGACACTATTTCTCGATTACCACCCCCATCCTCCGTTAAAGCTATCAGAAGTTTCCTAGGGCATGCCGGATTTTATAGACGATTTATCAAAGACTTTTCAAAAATTTAAAGACCTCTAACAAAATTACTTGAAAAAGATGCCCCTTTCATCTTTGACAAGGATTGCAGTCAAGCATTTCTAACACTAAAGGAAATGCTAGTCAATGCACCTATGATGATAGCGCCTGATTGGAAATTACCTTTCGAAATCATGTGTGATGCAAGTGACTTTGCAGTTGGAGCCGTCTTGGGACAAAGAAAAGAAAAGCATTTTCACCCAATTTATTATGCTAGTAAAACACTTAACGATGCACAAGAAAATTATACAACAACAGAAAAGGAATTACTAGCCGTGGTATTTGCTTTTGATAAATCTCGTTCTTATCTTGTTCTTTCTAAAGCAATAGTCTATACAGATCATGCAGCCATTCGATATCTCTTCAAGAAACAGGATGCTAAACCACGTTTGATTCGGTGGATTCTACTCCTCCAAGAATTTGATATTGAAATCAAAGACAAAAGAGGAACAGAAAACACCGCAGCAGATCATCTTTCGAGCCTAGAAGACCCAGCTTTGAAGGCAACTAGGGACGAGCAAATAAATGAAAATTTTCCAACGGAGTCCTTGTAAATGGTGAAATATCGAGAAGAACCATGGTATGCCGACTATGCTAACTACCTAGCTAGCGGAATAGTCGCAAAAGTGTCGCAACCCCCGATCCCTTATCTGTCCCGGGAACGGGCGGCCGCGAGCCAGTTTTGGTGGTATCGTGTATTGTCTAATTTTGGCAGCGGAATTTTCATCAGGACCGTAGTTAGGAAATATTTATCAGAGTAAAATACCACATTTTCATACATTGAACAAATGGGTTAAAACCCATGTTTTTATTACAAACTAATTTATAGGGATAAATCCCATTTTATTTGAATTAAAACGCCTTCTTTGTTTAGGTAACTTTTATAGCCACTTTTCCAAGCCTTCAGTGCTGTCCAGCTGGCTTCTAATTGGCTTTCACATTGTGTTACCTGAAACGCGTTTTAAAAACATTTGTCAGTGGGAAATAGTGGTGAGTGAATCCCAGTTTAATCAAGGAACATTAATTTAATTTAAACTTAACAGTATTGAGGGCGATTACAATGTTTATATCTACCCAATTACTCATTCAGTACTATCAATCCTGACTTGTGGGTCATATTACACATTGGCTAACTCTTCGTCCAATGGTAACGTTACTCACATTTTGTATACAAAACCCCAACATACCGGCAGTAATCGTAGAATTACAAAGACTCAATCACTGCTAAATTGCATTGTAAAATAGTTAAGGTTTTGTAAAAACAGTTTACAAAAAAGAGATTACTCACATTGCTTTCTTAGATTTTCCGTAAGGGTTTCCTAAGAATTATCTATAATTTACACAAATGTACACGCGTTAGTATAATAACCCATTTTAACATTAGTAATACCCTCCCCGAGACGGCATTCCAACGACTACGTCGGGCAGAACCACGACAGCCGTTACGGAACCCTAGATCAATCGGGCAGCGTATCTAATACATATCCAGGGGTTATAATACTTACAACGGAGCAGAACTTCGCTATTTAGGGGGGTATAATACCCGCGTATGCCTAATATTCAGATTTTGAGATTGAGAAAAGAAAGATGGACAAACAGACTGAAGATCCGATGGCTCCTTTATATAGGTGTTGAATCTAGTTCTATCGCGGCCCGCGTAACACAAGGGCAGGTACTACGCGGCCCGCGTTGACTCCAGGTCAACTCGTAGCTGGGCTGGGTCATCACATAGGTCTGCCGGGTGTTGGGCCACGTGGCCACACCGGGCTGCGCCATGTTTTGAGCCTCTCGCGGCCCGCGTAAGGGTTATGGGGTACCTTACGCGGCCCGCCTCAACTTAAAAATTCAGTTTTTAATTATTTTAAATACTATTTAATGTATTTGGGGCCCGTTTTCACGTATGGGGTGTATTTTAGGACATATTGTGATATTTTAAAATATTTTGGGGTGTCGGAAAATATTCGAGGGTGTCGGTTTATTGAGGATTGTTATATCCTCCCCACCTTGTTTTAGAGCTCGTCCTCGAGATCTACTGGAACAAGTGTGGATATTTCCTTTGCATTTCAGATTCAAGCTCCCATGTGTACTTAGGTCCTCTTTTGGAGTCCCACTTCACTTTGACCAGAACTAATCTCTTATGTTTGAGATTCTTGACTTTCCTGTCTTCAATCTGTAGAGGCCTCACTACAAACTTAAGTTGTTCATTTACATCTATGTTTTTAAGATGTACCATTAGCGATTCATCAGCTAAGCATTTCTTGAGATTAGATACATGAAATACATCATGTATTCCTGCCATTTCCTCTAGCAGTTGTAGCTGATAGGCTACAGGTCCTATCTTTCTAATAATCTCAAAAGGTCCAATATACCTTGGACTTAGCTTTCCTCTTTTGATGAATCTTACCACTCCTTTCCAAGGAGAGACTTTTAACAATACTTTATCTCCTACTTGAAATTCCAATGGTTTGCGTCGGTTATCAGCATAACTCTTCTATCGATCACGTGCTGCTTTTAGTCGTTCCTTGACTTGAATAATCTTGTCAGTTGTTTCTTGCACTATCTCAGGTCCAGATAGTTGCTTTTCCCCAATTTCTGCCCAACAGACTGGGGTTCGGCACTTTCGTCCGTAAAGTGCTTCGAATGGTGCAGCATTGATACTTGTGTGATAACTGTTATTATAAGAAAATTCTATTAAAGGTAAGTGATCATCCCAATTACCTCCAAAATCAATTACACAAGCTCTAAGCATGTCCTCCATTGTCTGAATTGTTCTTTCGCTTTGTCCATCCGTTTGAGGATGATAAGCTGTGCTCAGATTTAACTTGGTTCCCATGGTTTTTTGGAAACTTGACCAAAAGTGAGAGGTAAATCGACTATCTCTATCAGAAACAATTGATAAAGGTATTCCATGTAAAGAAACGATTTCATTTACATATAATTCAGCTAATTGTTTCATACTGAAAGTTTCTTTCATTGGTAGGAAATGAGCTGACTTGGTTAGTCTATCTACAATCACCCAGATTGTATCATTACCTTTCCTTGTTTTGGGTAATTTAGTAACAAAATCCATTGTTATTAATTCCCATTTCCACACTGGCATTTCTAACTGTTGCAATAGGCCTGAGGGTTTCTGGTGTTCAGCTTTAACTTGTGAACAAGTTAAACATTTAGAAACATAGGCTGCTATGTCCTTCTTCATTCCTATCCACCAGAAATTTTTCTTTAAATCCTGGTACATTTTATCACTTCCTGGATGCATCGTATACTTAGACTTATGGGCTTCTTCTAATATACGATGACGTAGGTATCCTAATTTAGGTATCCATATTCTCATTTTATGGAATCTCCAAATTCCATCTGTTCCTTGTTCTGATTCTTTTAGCATACCTTTTAATTTTTCAGTATCATCCTTGATTACTGATTCTTGTGCTTTTCTGATTTGATCATTTAAATCTACTTGTAGATTTAATTTAAAAGAACGTACCCTTTTTGGCTTTTCATGATACTTTCGGCTTAAAGCATCTGCTACTACATTTGCCTTTCCTTCATGATACTGGATATCACAATCATAATCACTAAGCATCTCCATCCAACGTCTTTGTCTCATATTCGACTCATTTTTCCCGAAAACATACCTTAAACTCTTATGATCAGTAAATATGGTAAACTTACTACCATAAAGGTAATGTCTCCAAATCTTTAAGGGCAAAAATTATAGCTCCTAACTCTAGATCATGGGTTGAATAATTCTCTTCATGATTCTTAAGTTGTCTAGATGCATATGCTATAACTTTTTGACGTTGCATCAATACGCATCCATAACCTAACTTAGAAGCGTCACAATAGATTACAAAATCTTCAGTTCCTTCTGGTAACGCTAATATGGGTGCATGGGTTAATCTTTGCTTAATAATTCTAAAAGCTTCTTCCTGTTTTGGTCCCCATTCAAACTTAATGGATTTACAGGTTAACTTAGTTAAAGGAATGGCTATTCTAGAAAAATCTCGAATAAATCTGCTATAATAACCGGCCAATCCTAAGAAACTTCTAACCTCGGTTGGTGACTCAGGGGTTTTCCATTTAGTTATCGCCTCGATCTTTGTGGGATCCACATGAATTCCTTCATGATTAACTAAGTGTCCAAGAAACTGTAACTGTTCTAACCAAAACTCGCACTTTGAAAATTTAGAATAAAGCTTTTCCTTTCTTAATAGACTTAAAAGTGCGTGCAAATGCTTTGCATGATCCTCTTTACTCTTAGAGTAAATTAGAATATCATCTATAAAGACAATTATGAATTTATCCAAATATGACTTACATAATCGGTTCATCATGTCCATAAATGCGGCTGGGCATTGGTTAAACCAAATGGCATGACAGTAAATTCATAATGGCCATACCTTGTTCTGAAAGCGGTCTTAGGAATATCCTCTTCCTGTACCTTTAATTGATGATATCCTGACCTTAAATCGATTTTAGAGAAAAATCGAGGTCCTTGTAGTTGATCAAACTGTTAATCGATTCTCAGTAATGGGTACCGGTTCTTAATCGTGACCTTGTTCAATTCACGGTAGTCAATGCACATACGCATTGATCCGTCCTTCTTTTTAACAAATAAAATCGATGCTCCCCAAGGCGATGAACTTGGTTGTATGAATCCTTTTTCCAACAATTCATCTAATTGTTTCTTCAGTTCCTGCATTTCTGCGGGTGCCAAACGGTAAGGTGCTTTGGCAATTGGTGCTGTTCCTGGCAATAAATGGATTCTGAATTCAACTTCTCTGTCTGGTGGTAGTCCTGGTAATTGTTCTGGAAATACATCTGAAAACTGAGACACTACTGGAATGTCTTTTAGTTCTTTTCCTTTAGTGTTAGTGATTATAGAAATCAAATACACTATAGAACCTTTTCTTATATAACTTGCAGTTTTCATCACAGAGATGAATTTTATGGATCTAGATGGTTTATCTCCTTTAATTGTGATCTTTTCACCCTTTGGTGAATTTACTTGAATTGACTTTTGATCACATAAAATACTGGCTTTATTGGCTATTAACCAATCCATTCCTAAAACGACATCAAATCCTTCCAGGTTCATTGGGTAAAGGTTTGCCATAAACTATTGATTTAAAATTTCTATTCTTGCTCCCTGCAAGATTTTAGAAATCTTAATCGTTTCTCCATTAGCTGTCTCTACGAGACATTCTTGTGGTAGTTTAGTTAATGACTGATTTAGAAGTTTGTAAAACGAAGTATTAATGAAACTTTGGTTTGCACCAGAGTCAAATAATACCTTAGCAAAAACATCATTAACTAAAAACGTACCAGCTATGACATCTGGAATCATCTTGGCTTCATCTGCAGTCAGAACAAATGCTCTAGCATTTTTATTGTTCTCGTTGTTCACAGCTGGAGCCAATTTTGGACAGTTTGGCTTGATATGACCTTGTTCTCCGCAGTTATAGCATATCCTGTTGTTGGCTTTCCTCCTGTAGTCTTCTTCCTTGTGTCCTGATATTTTGCAGAAATTGCAATATATGGAGCATCTTCTAGAATGCTTCCTTTTGCAATACTTACAATAAGGTGCAGATGTGGAACCTACATTTTTCCCACGGTTGGAATTTCCAGATCAGAATTCCTGGGTAAGTCTTTGAGCTAGGTTTTTCCTCTGGTCTTCTTCTCTAGTACGGATTAATTCATCTGTCAAGGTATTTGCTAGTTCTACAGCTTCTTCTATAGTTTGAGGTCTAGCTGCCTTGACTACATGCCTAATCTCTCCGATTAATCCCCAGATGTAACGGGAGATTAATACTGGTTCAGGTGATGCAAGGGTTGGTACTATTCTAGCATATTCAAAGAATGTGGTAGTATACCCCTTACTATCTACCCCGGTCATCCTAAGGTTCAGAAACTTATTAGCTATCTGTTCCTTTTCATTGGGAGGGCAGAATTTCCTTTCTACCATATTCTTAAATTCCTCCCATTCTATGTTGTAAACCTTATCACTTCCTCTTGATTGGAGGATAGTGTTCCACCATTCTAAGGCTGAGTTCTTAAACAAGTTAGAAGCAAACATTATTTTATCTTCTTCAGCACACTTGCTTATTTTTAAAACAGCCTCAGTCTTCTCTATCCAGCGTAGAGCTGCAATGGGTCCTTCATTGCCCGAGAATTCTATTGGTTTGCAGGACCAGAATTCTTTGTAAGAACAACCATAAGGCATGGTTCTTCTTCTTTTGGGAATGGGCACTTGAAGTACAGGTCCATTGTTCACGCTGTTTTCTGGTTCAATTGGTCGCTTACTGCTATGTTTACTTTTATTATTCGCTTCTTGAATCGTTTGAATAATAAATGGCATAGCATCTATGATTCTTTGTGCCACTATATGTTGAACGGCACTATTATCCATTTGGTTTCCATTGTTATTAGTGCTCGGATTCTCATTAACCACGTTAATGTTACTCTGGTTATCGTTATTCAGATTTCCTTGATTTCCTTCATCGGCCATCTGAATTTTAAACATTTACCCCGTATTAATATCACAAAATAATATTTAATATAGTCAATCACCTGACACGCATTTTTGCCAAAAGCGTCGATCATTGCGACTTTACTCTATTTCCAAATACTAGGCATCTATTACACACCAGTATTGAAATAAAAATTACAATACCGACTGAAATTAATAATAGTAGGCATCCGTACACACATATTATATTATTTTATTATTATTATTACTATTACCGTCTCTACCATCACATTTACGGATATGGATTCATCCAGAAATCCATATTGCGCTCGTCGTATTTCCAAACGAGTCGCTCTCCCACCTGTCTCATTCGTTCACTACTCTCTAGAATTTCCTCACCAAAAGTCCTAAGTTCTTGTACGTTTTCTGCACTCATTGGGGGTGCAGGTTCTAGGACTGGGTTCGGAATCTGGGGTGTGGGTTCTTGGTATGGGGGTGTAGGTGCCTGGAATCGGTAAGGATCTTCTAAAATCTCCCTAATGTATTCATCATGGTAATAGGGATCGAAAGGATCCATACCTGGGTAGGCTCCTATGTTCTGCATGGGTGTGTCTTCATGTATCGGGTAACGTTGCACATAGTCCCTAACTTCATCTTACCAGGGATCGTAATTTGGGTCTAGGGGGTTTGGTGCTGGTACCCTAGGGATTTCTTCTGGATTGAAGTCATGCATCTCTACTTGGTTTTCAAGGTTTTCTATCTCCATGGGTTGGTCAGGGATAGGTGGTTGTGGTTGGGGTGCTATTAGTTGTTCCAGATTAGGGTCAGCTGGGGTGGTTGCTATGATGTGGATGTTGGATATACCCCTATTTATCATATCCTGGGCATAGGCATTTGTCTCTCTCTTGGCTGCTGCTAGTACCCTCTGGTCTTGTAACTTTTTCATACGTTTCCTACGCTCGTGTGCCCCTCTACTGAACCATCCCCTCTATTTCTGAGGAAATGGCTCTTCTGACTGAGCCTTAAACACAAAGATTCCTTCTTCCGTATCAGCAGAGTACCCTGAGAGGGCAGGCTGAGAAGAGGAGGTGCCTTCGCTTCTAGGCGAACCAGACAATTGACGATACGTGTCAGATGGTCCTTGGTCGCTCATACTGTAAACTAACAGATAGTCAAATAACACATAACAATAAATACAGTTATGCACGTATTCCCGTAATTTATTTCCTAACACTTTACATTTTGATGTCAGCAGAACACCTCTGTGGCTGAATCAGTGGCTTAGCTCTGATACCACCTTCTGTCGCAACCTCCGATCCCTTATCTGTCCCGGGAACGGGCGGCCGCGAGCCATTTTTGGTGGTATCATGTATTGTCTAATTTTGGCAGCGGAATTTTCATCAGGACCGTAGTTAGGAAATATTTATCAGAGTAAAATACCACATTTTCATACATTGAACAAATGGGTTAAAACCCATGTTTTTATTACAAACTAATTTATAGGGATAAATCCCATTTTATTTGAATTAAAACGTCTTCTTTGTTTAGGTAACTTTTATAGCCACTTTTCCAAGCCTTCAGTGCTGTCCAGCTGGCTTCTAATTGGCTTTCACATTGTGTTACCTGAAACGCGTTTTAAAAACATTTGTCAGTGGGAAATAGTGGTGAGTGAATCCCAGTTTAATCAAGGAACATTAATTTAATTTAAACTTAACAATATTGAGGACGATTACAATGTTTATATCTACCCAATTACTCATTCAGTACTGTCAATCCTGACTGGTGGGTCATATTACGCATTGGCTAACTCTTCGTCCAATGGTAACGTTACTCACATTTTGTATACAAAACCCTAACATACCGGCAGTAATCGTAGAATTACAAAGACTCAATCACTGCTAAATTGCATTGTAAAATAGTTAAGGTTTTGTAAAAACTGTTTACAAAAAGGAGATTACTCACATTGCTTTCTTAGATTTTCCGTAAGGGTTTCCTGAGAATTATCTATAATTTACACAAATGTACACGCGTTAGTATAATAACCCATTTTAACATTAGTAATACCCTCCCCGAGACAGCATTCCAACGACTACGTCGGGCAGAACCACGACAGCCGTTATGGAACCCTAGATCAATCGGGCAGCGTATCTAATACGTATCCAGGGGTTATAATACTTACAACGGAGCAGAACTTCGCTATTTAGGGGGGTATAATACCCGCGTATTATGCCTAATATTCAGATTTTGAGATTGAGAAAGGAAAGATGGACGAACAGACTGAAGATCCGATGGCTCCTTTATATAGGTGTTGAATCTGGTTCTCTCGCGGCCCGCGTAACACAAGGGCAGGGCCTACGCGGCCCGCGTTGACTCCAGGTCAACTCGTAGCTGGGCTGGGTCATCACATAGGTCTGCCGGGTGTTGGGCCACGTGGCCACACCGGGTTGCGTCATGTTTTGAGCCTCTCGCGGCCCGCGTAAGGGTTATGGGGTACCTTACGCGGCCCGCCTCAACTTAAAAATTCAGTTTTTAATTATTTTAAATACTATTTATTGTATTTGGGGCCCGTTTTCACGTATGGGGTGTATTTTAGGACATATTGGGATATTTTAAAATATTTTGGGGTGTCGAAAAATATTCGAGGGTGTCGGTTTATTGAGGATTGTTATAAAAAGGATGGCCACATCATCAAAGAAAAAAGTTCTTTGCCGATGTAAAGCATTATTTTTTGGGAAGATCCTTATCTTTTAAAAATGTGTGCCGATCAACTCATCCGCCGATGCGTACATGATAGTGAAGCAAGAAGAATTCTCCGCCATTGTCATGAAGGTCCATACGGATGACATCATGGTGCCGCTAGTACCGCACGAAAGGTATTTGACTCAGGATTTTATTGGCCAACCATTTACAAAGACGCCCAAAGTCTTGTCAAGACTTGTGATGCTTGCTAAAGATCAGGTAATATTTCTTCCAAAAATGAAATGCCACAAAATGGCATTCTTGTTTGTGAAGTTTTTGATGTGTGGGGACTCGACTTTATGGGACCTTTCCCATCGTCAAAAGGAAACAAATATATACTTGTGGCAGTAGATTACTTGTCTAAATGGGCCGAGGCCGAGACACTTCCAACAAATGATGGAAGAGTCGTTGTAAGATTTCTGAAAAGATTATTCTCTCGTTTTGGAACACCAAAAGCATTAATAAGTGATAGAGGTACCCATTTTTGCAACCATCAACTTGAAATTTTTTTAACAAGGTATGGGGTCTATCACCGGGTCTTAACGGCATATCACCCTCAAACAAATGGACAAGCCGAAGTGACTAATAGAGGTTTAAAATGAATACTCGAAAAACCGTAGGGTTAAATAAAAAAGAATGGGCTGACAAATTAGATGATGCTTTATGGGCTTTTCGAACTGCTTATAAAACAACAATAGGTACAACCCCATATAAGCTCGTCTATGGAAAGAGCTGTCATTTGCCAGTAGAAATTGCACACAAGCCCTACTGGGCAATTAAAAATGTAAAATTGGATTTAGAATTTGCCGGTAAAAATCGATTTTGCCATTTAAATGAATTAGACGAATTAAGAAATGTTGCATATTCTAACTCCGAAATTTATAGGGAAAGAATGAAAAAAATTGCATGATAAACACATTAAACCTAATGAATTTCGGGTAGGAGATCAAGTTCTATTGTTCAATTCACGACTTCGATTATTTCCTGGTAAATTAAAGTCTAGGTGGTCAGGACCTTTTTCCATCACCCATATTTTCC
Source organism: Helianthus tuberosus (assembly GCA_030545235.1). Lineage (NCBI taxonomy): Eukaryota > Viridiplantae > Streptophyta > Magnoliopsida > Asterales > Asteraceae > Helianthus > Helianthus tuberosus. The sequence goes on from CM060445.1 coordinate 193,261,285, forward strand.
CACACGGTGCAGTCGAAATTAAATCTCGGAATGGAATTCCATTCAAAGTCAATGGCCAACGGCTGAAGCTCTATCAAGGATTCATTGAGGATGAGGAGGAAGAAATCTCGCTTCAAACGGTCGAAGAATGAAAGCATCAACATCATACCTGGTAAGTTACGAACAAGCAGGGTGACATCTAAATCAGTAAGTCCTCTAACCTAGTTTTTGGGAAACAGGGCACTCACACGAGCACTTAAAAAAAAGATTTTAAAATTTCCCGCCCACGGGGCCGTGTCCACTGGACACAGGGCCATGTCCGCGCAACTGTCGGGATAAAACCCCCATTTTCAACACAGTTTCTTCATTCAACACGCCCCGTTTCCCCGAAAAATCTCTGGTTCAGGCGATTTTTCTGCAAGATTTCAACGTCTCCTCTACTTCTAACAACATCAAGGTATGATTCTATCATCATTAGTAATTAGATTAAGCACTTGCATGTAGTTTAACATCAAAAATTTGGGGAAAAATCTAGGGTTCTTGAACTTGAACCGGATCGAACTTCAAATTTTTGCTTAGATCTGTTAGCATTAGTGTAGATACATGTTATAGGAAGTAAATCAACTTGTATTGTTTGTAGATTAGCCTGATTTCTCACAAAAACCTCAAACCCTTATTTTTGGACCGTAAAAGATGAAATTGAAGGGGTAAACGGTTTGTTTTGGGAAAAAATAGCACTTGGGGTTTCATTTTCGGGGAAAACCACCCCTACTGGACCAAAAATTTTCAATTTTTCGGGACCGGGTCAAAAAATGGGTTTTTTGGGAAATAGACGTCTGGACACGGGGTCGTGCTCGCTGAGCACGGGGGCGTGTCCAGCCAACGTCAGGCCAACTCGGGGCGTGTCCGCTGAACACGGGGTGTGTCCAGCCAACGTCAGGCCAACTCGGGGCGTGTCCGCTGAACACGGGGCGTGTCCAGCCAACGTCAGGCCAACTCGGGGCGTGTCCGAAAATTTCACTGTTTTTGTTAATTGTTTGGTGTTTTCTTTCAGATAGCCAAGAAGTTCACCCGATTCAATGCTAACGAGTTGGATGCTAAAGCAAGATACGATGTACTAAGAACTAGGCCGGAAGAGTACCCACGACAAGTATGCAGGGATCTTCTAGAAACAGTGAACCAGCTGGACCGATTCAACAACATTGTCACCGGCCCACTAAGAGCCGCCCTGTGCACTCGGCTTCGCTCACTGCACGAGTACAACATGGAATTCTACAGTACATTTGCTTTCAAGATAAAAGCCGATCCATTCGACAACAATGGGGTAGAGTTCCGTGGTGGGGGAACTGTGTACTCAATCTCGATCGCACAGTTCGAGGCAATAGTTGGGCTGTACGCGGAAGAAGATGCAGGAGATGAAGAAAACACTGGCGGTCTACGAGAGATTCAAGAAAATCATCACCAAGCTGCTTCGGCCCAAATCGATGAAGGTCTCTACAACCCGAGCCAAACCAAGAGTACACAATTGAGGGACCCTCTTTACCGCTACATCCACAGGGTCCTCACCTACTCTCTTAGCCAGAGGCACGACAGCAGCGGGGTTGTAGGGTTACGAGATCTGCTAGTCCTCCACTGCATTCACACCCGCACCAACCTTGATGTTCCCTACCTGGTACTCCGCAACATGCATTGGAACCCACTCGCTACTCCCCCAACTCCTATCTTCTTTGGAGGGTGGATATACCGTCTCTTCAAACACTTCGTGAACATGCCAAGGTCTTTCCAAAAGAGCCCATGGTCGGGAAGAGTGGACATGGTCATCTGCCGCTCCATGAACCTGATTTATGAAGCAGATGACGGGACGGTCAGCTTCCAAAGATTCCACGGGCATGCATGGAACCCGCAAGAAGCACTCGTCCTCCACGCACCTCACATCCGTCCTCCTCCTTAGTACCACTACCAGCCCCAGGGTGATCCGGGTCAATCCTCCTCTTAAGGAGGCGGTTTTCCTAACTTTCAAAGTTTACATGATTTATTGTAGGAACACCTCATGTGCACCAGGAACACCCAACATGGCCAACAACACATATGCCCGGGTCGGAGCAATAGAGAGAAATATCTCCGATATGCAAGAGGACATTGGAAACATCCGGGAATATATGGCGGGCCACGGAGGAGGTGATGATGATGAAGACGAGGACATGGATTGAGCGGGAGGAGTGGAGGTAGCATCAGAAGGTTGGAGGTCTCACAGGTTAACCCCCCTTATCTTATGAACAATTTCCGGCCTGCGTGCCACTTGTTGAACAATTTACTTTCTCTAACACTTTTTAATTTCCGCATTTCTTTTTTATTTTTTAACTTATGGTATGGATGGTTGAACAATGGTAATTTAGGATGTTGGCTATTGTTTGGTGTGGTATTTATTAGTTAAACAGGTACATACGAGGCTTAGAGCACTAAACATTAGTGCCATTAAAGCCGGGACAGCAAAACCGAAGCCAGAAACCTGTTTTACCCTTTTGCAGTCTGTCTACACGGGGACGTGCTCAGCCGACACGCCCCCGTGCCCATCGCCCAGACCTGCTGTTTGTTTAAATTATGCAGACTTTCACCAGACACAGGGCCGTGTTCACCAGACACGCCCCCGTGTCCACCTTCTGTAAGTTCTCATTACTGGCACTCTGACCACGGGGTCGTGCTCAGCAAGTACGGGGCCGTGTCCAGACGCCTAGTAACATAAATTTCTGCTTTTTCACATCTTGTTACACATTCAATCAACCTAAAAACTTATTTTTGGGACACATTGAGGACAATGTGTAATTTAAGTGTGGGGGGGATGCTAAAACCTTGAATTTTGCAAGTCCTAATTACAAACCTTACACAAAACTCTATTGGAACCGCTAAACACCCCAATTTTTTTTCAAAAACTTTTCGTTTTTTTTACTTGTCTTGGTTTAAATTGGGAATAAACAAGTTCTAAAAATGTTATATTTTTACAAATTTACAACCGATAGCGTCGTGATAAAAAAACTAACATAAGAAAATTATAAAACGGCATAACAAATCTAGTTAAAATTTGATTATATATACTTGATCACATAAAAACCCATTCCCACAAAAAGTGAGTTTTGAGCCTTTATTGAGCATACAAATACACATCTTTAAATTAAATGCTCATTTTTCGTTTCTTGTGTGAATAGCCGCTTGGTTTCTTACGACTCTAGAACTTGCCATGACGATACATTCCCGGTCCTTACCAACTTAAACCCAAGTAAGTAAATGATGGATGCATTAGGACTAACCCTTTTTATTTCAACACCATTATTATTATTATTATTTTTTACATCTACCCAAAATCCCCCTAGTTAACCCCTTTGAGCCTAAACCTTTTATTTCTAAACCCAAAACAAACACCCTTTTACCTACCAAAACCCTTTTTTCATTTTAAACCCTTTATTTTAGTAAAAAAGCTCGGTTTTTCATGTGACATTCCTTATAAAAAAATAAAATAAAAAAAATAATAGAAAAGAAAAGAAAAATGAAGTTAGCAATAAATAAAAAAAGCTCATCAAAAGAAGGCTTGTTTGAATAATGCTTCATTGAAATAAAAAGTCACAAAAACAAAATGTTTTACGAAAACCGACGCTTTGTACGCCTTTCGCCCTTTTCTACTAACCACTAACCCAACCACCTACCTTTAACCCAAGCCTAACCCTTCCCCAAAGTCCTCCTGATATCTACAAAGGTTTATAGTTAAAAAGGAGGAGGATTGATTGCTTGGCAAGCATATGGTAGAAGTAAGTTCCATGCCGCTCTCGAGTGTTTCACAAAAATACATCTTCAGCCGAGTGTTGAGTGATCTCCCGTGAGGTATGTGAACTTGTATATAAATGGAATTTTAAAGAGGCATGTTATACCCAAATAAGTGATTTCTCTTATGTAATGTTCTAAATAAATCTTAACGAATAGGATTGTAAATAAAATAAAAATAAAACCTAATAAAGAATCTTGGAATCCTGACACTCTATGACAAGCCAAAAACCTTCTCTTCTACCCATTCCATTTGGGTGTGTAAGCCATAAAATAAAGAGTTTTGCTTGAGGACAAGCAAAAATGATTCAAGTGTGGGGGTATTTGATGTGTGCAAAATGCAACATATAAATTACATCAAATGAGGCATAAAACTAACCCTTTTTTAATACTAATGTTGGAAAAAGTGTGCTTTTGTCTTCCTTTTGTGTTTTCAGGATTAAAAGAGCTTAAATGAACAAAAGAAGCAAAAATGCAGCCAAATCTAACAATAATACAAGAAAAGGAATAAACGTGGCGTGCCCGACCCCTCGACAGCATCTTCCAAGCAAAAACAAGAAATCAGAAGGATGAACACGCCCCGTGCTCAATGAGCACGGGGGCGTGCCCAAGTGTCTGCAGAAAAGACAAAGTTGTAGAAGCTTCTATCACCCAACACGGGGGCGTGTCCACCGGACACGGGGCCGTGGTCAACGCAAAGATTCGCAGAATCTAAGCAAATCTTGATAGTACAGATACGCTTCTGCACACAGGGTCGTGCCCAACGGACACGGGGGCGTGGTCAACTAATGCGGACAAACTGCATTTAATGAAGAAAGAGAAGATGGGTGGACACGGGGCAGTGCCCAATGGACACGGGGCCGTGTCCGGGCTTCTGTGCAGGCTATAAATAGGGGTGCTTGGCTCACTTGCAAACCATCCCTTGGCGAACCACCTCTCTCACACTTCACCCACCCACCACCACCATCACAACCATCATCCACCACAATCATCCATCATCCATCATAGAGTGTGTGTAGTAGTCTCGGGATCCAAGATTGATAGTAACTGTTCTTGACAATCAAAGGCCATGTTTGCCTAAGTCTCTTACATCACTTGGTGAAGACAAGCATTTAGTGTAATACTTTTTATTTTTAATCTTTTCGCACTTTTTATTTGGTTATGTATTAATGACTTTAATAACTAGTTTCTTATGTTGAAGGTGAAACTTCCTTATCATTTGTCCGTGGTGTCTTGGCGTTATTTTACTGTCTATATAAAATAAAAGATTTACACCATTCATATCTCTACGGTCTATATGGAGATATGTTGGCTACCTGGTCGGGGGTTAAGGGAATGGTTTGGTAAGCGTCTTGCCTTGTTCAGTATATAGATCCTGCAAGGACCTGAGTCAAGCTTAGTAGGACATCCTTCAATACCCACTGGTATTGGATGGCGGGGATTCGAATTTCTTGATCCCCTCATATGTAAACTACTATTAATACATTAACCCGGCTACTTAGGATTGTATCCCTGCTGACTCAAACTATTTAGCCGAGGGTAACGTCACCTTCAAAAGAGGGGCCTACCACATTACGCATTAATAACTTAATTAATTATCTTTCAATAATCAACCCTTTAGGATTGTATCCTTGCTGACTCAAACTATTGGGTTGGGGTAACGTCACCTTCAAAAGAGGGGCCTACTACTATAACTAAGATAATCTCTTAAAAAGTGTAAAAGTGCGGAAATAATCAAAGGTTACACTAAAGGCGAGTCGGATCCAAGTGATTCATCTTGTCTATCTGTTCTTTTTTATTTTTATTTTTCAGCATTTTTAGTGTTTATTTTCATGTTTAAACCTTTTTCTAAACTTTTGATTTGATTAGACGTTGAGGATAAACCGGTACTAAAAGCTCTTGTGTCCTTGGACGACCTCGGTATCTTACCAACAATATACTACGCTCACGATGGGTGCACTTACCCATATGTGTGTTTAGTGTTAGTAGAATATCGTGTTTTATAAATTTAAAACTTGACTAAAGTGTTAAAAAGGGCTAAAAATATACATAAAAATATATAACACTACACACGCATCAGCAGTATGTTAAGAATTTTATCAATTGAGTTGTACCCATTGCATTTGCTGGCACCGAAAAGCTAGCTGCATATGGAGAGGTGATTTCAATTGGTGGATTGAATCCATCGGTCAATGGGAAGTTAAGTTTAACCATTGTGCATATTCTTCAAACAAAACTATCGGTTAATAGTTCGCATTTTTATATTAAGTTTGACGTTGAGATATTTTCTTCTTCTAGTTTTCATGGACTTATTGTACTAATGGTTCAAAATTAGGCGATGACATTTTGGTAAATATGAGGTTTGTGCGAAGTATAGGGGAAAATCTCATCCATTGATCTCATGAGATCAATGGCTCAAAATTAAGCAGTCACATTTTGGTAAATATGATGTTCAAAGAATTGAAGAAACAAGCAGAAAAAGGGTATTATGGTATTTTCTCATTGAACTCCTTCCCCTTGATTTTCAAATAGTTATAATTTTTTCACACTTGAATATTTAAAAAAAATTACACCGTATTAACGAGCATTTCATTATCTTTAATTCGAGCAACCTATTGCTATAGTTTTCTTAAAAAAATTACATGATTTTGAATACCTATTACGTGATTTTGGAATACCCAGTAAGTGACTATGTGATTTTGAATACCTATTATGTGATTACGTGAATTAGTTATAGTACTATATGTGCAACCCCACTAAGTGATTACGTAGTTGACTATGTATTATTACGTGACTATGTGATTTTGAATACCCATTTCGTGATTTCACTATTTTTTATGTGAAATCCGACTGAGTGATTACGTAAAAACAAAACATGTAATAAATAATATTTCATATGGAATACCTAATGTTTAGGATATGATCACGTATTAAAGATAAATTATATACAAAACATTAGCCAAATCAACCTATAATAACCACATATTGTCGTATATTAGAGATTTAATCACGTAATAAAGCATAAACAATGAAGTTCTTATTATTGAATGTGTAATCAAGTAATAAGCATAATTGTAATAACATTAGTTATAACAAGTCATATTGAATATGTAATCACGTAGTAAATTTTACATCGAATGTGTAATGATTTGTGTTAAATGTGTAATCACGTAATGGTATTCAAAAATCACGTAGTCATGTATTGGATATTCAATATCACGTAATTGGTACTGGGTATTCAAAATCACGTAATGGATATTCAAAATCCCGTAATTTTTTTAAGAAAATTGTAGCAATAGATTGTTCGAATTAAAGGGAATGAAATGCTCGTTAATACGGTGTATTTTTATTAAAATAATATTAACGTATGAAAAAATTAATCAATAGGGAAACTAGTTCACTTAAGAAAAGACAAAATTACCATTCCTGCCAATAACACTTGTCATTTCCTCTTTCTTACATATGCTTTGCACTGGGATTTTGTCTTGTGCGGGATTCTTTCTCTTAATATTTGTATAATAACTAGAAAACTCTAAAGGGTTAGCAGATTAAATAGCAAAGTGTTACCTCAACGTGATGAATCGTGGCCGTAGAAAACAACGATCGAGCAGCTAAGCAGTGGGCCGCCGAAGGTGTGAGGGACGGTGGTGGGTAGAGTAGATGGAGTAGTGAATGTAAATGGAAAACATAAATTAAAATAACCCTTAATACCAATCCAAAGTACAACAATCAAAAAGCAATGTAAAACAACAATAAGCACAACAAACCATTCAAGCACAATGTACAACTTGTTATACATAAATCAGTTACTAATTTATAATATATGAATATGAATATGATTCTTACAAGTTACAAGGAACTCCCTCTAAAGAAGGTTATGTTATTGATAGCTCTGGACTAAAATACCCTTACGAGAAAACAAACCAGGAAAAATCAATAAGAAAAATACTCCTTCATAACTAATAACCTAGGCCAAAAAGGTAAACAACAAAGAAAACAAGTTTTATTTATTAAAAAAGGACATTAATTAGGTGCTCATTGGACTTGAAGGATCATTTAGAGCTGATACAGCATTATGAATTTGCATCTTCAAGAACTCTATTTCTTCCTCGCTAGCCTGTAGAAATTATGGAGCATTGATTATGTAGATTTATACAAATATAATATAATATAATATATTTAACATATGTATTATTAAATTAATAAACATGTGTGATATATGATTTGCAATTTTGGAAACTGACAAGGATAATATTATTCGACACCTCGTTTATTATATGAAAGTTGTGCCATTTAGTTGTACCCTTCATAAGGCTAAGAATCTTATTTTGACTTTTGATGAGTGACAATCTAACATAAAACAACATGTAAGTTTTATAATATAAATACAAATTGATATATGCAAATGACCCTTTTGGAGAGACAAATCTTTTATGTCCAAGTTATATAGATAAGGCTAGCGGCGAAGCTTGAGATTTCCTACCGAGGGGTTGAAAACGTATATACCCAAAAGTTTCTATACAAAAACTACATACTTTCCACTACAGAACGAAAAGTTCGGGGGGTCGGCTGTCACCTCCCGCCCCACTATGCTACGCCCATGGATAAGGCCATGTTAAATAAAACTGGTTTAAGGTTAAGAATTAAGAAATGTTGTAACCATTTGTATATGGAAGACAATAACATTTGACAAGAGAGAGAAAATAAAGTTGAAAAAACGTCTTATTTAACACATTAAAAGCAGTTTTTTTTTTTTTTGAATGGCACATTAAAAGCAGTTGGTAGAACGTTTCTTTTGGTGCTGCACGTAAAAAGAACTTATATATTTTAATATCACTTTACATGGATGATAATACAATAATAGTATACGTTATGCAATTAAAAATTAATAAAGGATATGGTCGTGATTTAACCACGAATTAATAATGCAATACACTAATCTCTATCAATTATTAGCCACTTATCTTGTTTATAATAGTGAGACTTCTTTTAAATAATTAATTTCTTTATGAGTAAATTACGTTTTTGGCCCCTGTGGTTATATCACTTTTACTATATTAGCCCAAAATAAGAATTTTTAACATATCTCCCTCCATGGTCACTATAACTAACCATTTTGGCCCATAAGTCTAACCATGTTGGCCCCCATGGTCTCTATAACTAACCATTTTGGCCCCCATGATCTCTAGACTTAGGGGCCAAAATGGTTAGTTATAGAGACCATAGGGGCAGATATGTTAAAAATTCTTATTTTGGACTAATATAGTAAAAATGATATAAACACATGGGCCAAAAAATGTAATTTACTCTTTCTTTAATATACGTTTCTCATTTGCTGATCATTTATGAAACAAAGAAGTGTTACTTTTTGTGAGGGTGAATGTTTTGTTTAATATGTGTGAAACCACACTAGTATTATTTAGAGCAGACAAACATGTCTACATGACCATGTTGTTATTAGGACAAGATACAATTGTGTGTGTATATATATATATATATAGGGGAAGGATAAAACGAAAAACCACTTAAGTTGAGAAAACTCAAAAAAAAAATTTAGAAAAACCCCATGTAACATTTTTATTTTTCTAAAAAAAAAATCAGGGAATGTAAGATACATATATTTGGACATTTTTATAAAAAAAAACGGCCGAGTAGTTTATTTTTTTTAAAATGTTAAAAATTTCATGTTACATAATATATATGTCCAAAAAAATGTAACATACAAATTTTGAACATTTAAAAAAAAACTAGTAGGTGTCTTTTACATTTTTTTATAAAAATGTTCAAATACATTTATGTTACATTCTCTGTTTTTTAGAAAAAAAAATAAAAATGTTACATTTCTTGAGTTTTCTCAACTCAAGTAGGTTTTCGTTTTATTCTTTACCTTAAGTGGGTTTTCATTTTTGGCTTTACACATATAGAGAGAGAGAGAGAGAGAGAGAAAGACCTGAATGAAGAGGGTCATGAAAAGGGTCTCTGTAAAAGCAGTAATATTGGCAGTGAGAACACTGAGCTTCAATGATTCAAACACCTCACAAATCTTGGCCATTGTGTCTCTTCTTTTCCTACATTTTAAGCTAACCAACACTGTCTTCTCCCCCACATAACACACTTTTAACTGTCAACACCCAATTCATATATCATTCATCCCATCTTTTATCAACAATATATACAAGTTAATTTAATTCCAATAATAAAAAATTAATACAAGTGTTAAGTTACAAAAAGAAAACTCAAAACTTACCTCAATAATTTCAAGGGGAAAAGCCCTTTCACGAGAATCCAAAGACTGATCAACCCTTTTCTTTTTCGTCCAGTCTGTTGGCGCAATCACCGCATCCTGATCAAAATCAAACACCCCAGATTCTGCTTTCTGAGCCTCGAGTTCCCTTATTTCGTCTTGAATACGCTTCTCTTGATCATTCAAATGTTGAATATAATCAATTGCATCTTTAATTATTGATGCTTTATCCATCTAAAAACAAAAGTACACACAACTTTAAAACTTATAAACCATTTTGTAATTAATATAAAACCAAAGGACCAATTATGCAAATAATTCAAAGTAGTAAATAACTAAATAACGCGGAAGTCAACTGTTCATACAGTTAATAATCAAGTATGAGAGTCCACACCTTAGTTATGTTGGGGACCACTGCTCTAAGTGCAAAGAGCCTATCATTGAGCTTCTTCCTCCTGTTTCTCTCGGAAACAATGTTTTTCGAAGCCGCCGACGACTGTGGTCCGTCGGGAGAACTCGAGTCGTAGTAGCTGGAAACCGTGTCTCCTAATGCGCCAAAACTGTGTGTCGAGAATTCAGAAAAAATTAATATATGATTCGGTTCGGTCCAGTTAACAACAGATAAAACAAAAAGAGAACGACGTATAATGAATTAATGAATAATGAATTACCTATCTAGTTCTTCAGTTTGTAGAAACATATTGGTTTCCCAGTAGTTCTGATACTCGTCACCGATGTTGTTGAATTCGTCAATAATATCTTCCATGAAAAATGAAAACGGTGATATAGTGACTGACTGAGAGAGATTTGGGGGAAAAGGGATTTTTGTATTGTTATAATTATAAGTTTTTATTGCACATGTGGGCTATTTATAGGGGTTGTTTGGGTAGTGGGGTGGGGGTGGGGTAGGTTGAGTCATGAGTGGATGTAATTTCTCAATGTTTTATTTAATTCGTTATGTTTTTTATTCTTTTCTTAAGTATTAAAGAATTATATATCTTTACTATATGGATGGTGTCATGAAATTACACATATTATAGCAAATCATTTTTTTTAACGTCTAAGCTCGCTACGAAGACATCTGCTAACTCTGTTAGGGTGAGAACAAGCTCTTAAACTTTGCTTTGTGTTCGAATCCTTTCCAGTGGTGTTTACTCTTATTATGTAGAGATTGCACTTTGTAGGGATCGGATCGATGACCTCCCCAAAAGAAAATCCTTACAGAAAACCCACTAACCACCTCACCAAAGTGGTGATGGCTATTATACCATATATCTATCTACTCTCATAGTTTGTTTGTGATAGGATGGACTAGAAATTGTAACTCATTTGAGTAGGGGTTTGTTTGATATCGATGATTCAAAACTTACAGGAATATTTACCAGAAGTGATGGATCGTTTATTATACTGCCTTGAGGAACGTTGTCGCTAAAAGCTTACATGATTCACATCTCAGTATTTCTTTTTCGATAAGCCTCGGAGATAGACAAGACCAACAAATAGGAAAATATATTAAAATTTTAAAACAATAGAAACAGCTCTATCAAGAAGCTATAACTCATAATACAAAGTTAAATAAAAAAAAAACAAATTACATCAGTCATTTTAATCTAACTAGTGAAGTTTGGCTATAAGTTTGATCCAAAGAAAGAAAGTAACCTTGATATCTTCAAGGACTTTATTGGAATTTCTGTTGGTGTTGTTGAAGAGTTTGTCATTACTGGATTTTCAAATGGACCACTATGTGGCACTTACCCAACACAATCAATTAGATAAGGCTCTATACTAATTATATCCCCTTATTGTTGCTGCCTCTTTAAAGATCTCATGCACCGAATTCCCATCTAAAGACATAACCTTGCACCAAACCTCTATTCTAACCCAGTTTTTTTTTTTTTTTTTTTTTTTTTTTTTCAACAAACTTGCAGTTTACCAATAAGTGATTTTCAAACTTGTAGTTTACTCTATAGATGTTCAACTAAATCCGTTTGAAGATTCAAATGTGTTTCCCTGTCAAGAGCGAGAGTGTATGATTTTTATTATATTTTTAAGTACTTTTTTTACTCTTTTATAAAGTTTTAAAATTATAAAACACGATGAAACACTATCGTTGGCGTAGTATAGTGATGGTAAGATATCGAGTTCATCCAAGTACACAAGAGTTTTTAATAGGGATGAATAGGGCTGCAAACAAACCAAACGTTTGGTGAACAGTTCGTGAACTGTTCGGCGGGAAGTTCGTTTGTGTTCGTTTGTTTATTAAACAAACGAACACGAACAAGAAATTTCGTTCGTTTAGTTAAATGAACAAACATGAACAAAGGTCGCGTTCGTTTGTTTATGTTCTTAAACATTCGGCAACGTGTTCGTTTGTGTTCGATTGTTCATTAGTGTTTTTATTTTTTATAATTTATTTAAATACTTCAAAATTCCGACAAATAAGACAATGTATTATATATTCTGTTTATGAACGCTTGTTTGTATTTGTTTGTTTCCATTTATATTCATTAACATTAGTTTGTGCTCATGTGTTCATCATCATTTGTTTCCATTCGTTGCTTAAAGTTAACAAACAAACACGAACAAGTTCATTTCCTTAACAAACGAACACGGACATAAAATCTCGTTTGGTAAGTGTTCATGAACAGTTCGTGAACACACATATTTCTTAACAAACGAACACGAACAATGTCTTGTTCGTGTTCGTTTGGTTCGTTTGCAACCCTAGGGATGACAAAAATACCCTAGCCCAACGGGTATACCCGAAACCCAACACAAATGGGACAGGTATACCCGATACCCGACGGGTATTTGGCCGGGTATGGGATTAGTTTTAAAAAATTTCGCGGGTATGGGTCGGGTATGGGATTGAGTGATACCCGACCCGATTACCCGAAACCACATACCCGTTTACCCGAAATATATACCCGATCATATACCCAAAGTTTTTAATTTATATTTTTATTTTCCATTAACTCTTATCTATTGGTGATTTATTTTAGTATGTTCATAATGTGAAAAAATAAATTTTCTTTTAGCATATGTATTTGATGATAGTATTTATATTTTATATGTTGTGAAGTATATACATATAAGTGTATAACTATTATAAAGTTATTATTCATTTATGATAAAACTTATATATATATGATGTATATTTTTAATTTATAATAGTTGTTGCATAAATAAAATTATATAATAATTATAATAGTAAAAAATGTGTTTAGAAATATATCTTTTAACAAACTAATGGGTATACCCGATACCCGTGGGTATACCCGGTACCCGACGGGTAATTACCCGACAAATACCCTACGGGTATTGGGTCTGGTATGGGACAAGATTTTACAACCGGGTATGGGTATGGGATTACCAATACCCGACCCGAACCCGACCCATTGCCATCCCTAGTTTTTAATACTGGAATATCGTCGTCTAATCTAATCAACTTTGAGGAAAGATTTTTAATAAGTAAAATAAAGAAACTAAATAAATAAAGGAACAAATAGACAAGATAGAATCACTTGGCTCCGACTCATCTTTTATGTATCCTTTGATTATTTCCACACTTTGGGTATTTTAGGAGATTATCTTAGTTATAGTAGCATGTCCCACTTTTGGAGGCAACGCTACCCTCAGCCATATTGGTCTGAGTCAGTATGGATACGGTCCCGCAAGGCCGGTTTAAAGTTTTAATAGTAATTTATTTATAAGGGATTCAAGTCGTTCTTACTTCCCCCGATTTGATGCTATCTGCCTGAAAGGAAGTCCTAATAAGCTTGAATCAAGTCCTCGCAGGATCATGAGGCAAGAACTTTACCCATACCACCCTTCTAACCCCCTTCCAGGCAGTTAACGCGCTTTATATAGACCGTAAAGACACAAATGAGTGAATCAATGAAACATGAAGAGATGATAGAATAAAGTTCACTTTCAATATAAAAAACTAGTTATTAAAGTCATTAATACATACCCAATTAAAAAGTCAACCAAAGAATGAGAATCAAAAGTAATATATATATATATGACTTTTCTTCATCAAGAGATGTAAGAGATTAGCCAACCATTGCCTTTGTTTGACAAAAAACTCTTACGGTCAATCTTGGATCCCGAGACTACTACACACACTCTAGAGATGGATGATGGTGGTATTGTGGTGGTGGAGTGGTGGCAAGTGTGAGAGAAGTGGTTTGCCAAGGGATTTGATTGCTATTGAACCAAGCACCTCTATTTATAGCTGGAAAAAAAAGCTTTACATGGTCACGTGCCTTCCTTCTTCTCTGTCTTCATTTAATGAGCTTGTCAGTCCGGATGCTCACACAGCCCCGTGGCCATTATACTTGCCGTACTATTCAAGATTTGCATATCTGGAACTTGACCATGGCTCGTGTCCATGAGACATCGCCCCGTGTCTTTTGTATGCTTCTGTTTGTCTTCCTCTTCCTGGAATCTTGGGTGGGGCACGACCCCATGCCCGGCAGGCATGACTCGTGCTTGTCTTTTTGATTTGTTGTTTTTGGTCTTGGGATGAAGCCCGGAGTTTTGGTATATTGTATCAACTTCCCTTCTTTTGTATTCATGCTGGTTTTTGTCGTTAATTTGTTCCTTTTGTACATTTAAGCTTTTTTAATCATGAAATCAAAAGTATAGAAAAAAATGCACTTTTTCCAACATTTGTACTAAAAAGGGTTGTTTTTATACCTTATTTGATATAACTTATGTTGCATTTGGCGCATATAAGTATCTTCATTTGGATAGCTTCTTTCTTGGCGTAGTTAAGCAATGGGTTCATCGATTGAAAGGTATCACCGAAGTCGGCACAAAAGGCTCTGCATGTGTCCTACAAGATCATGTTATGTAAGATAATACACGTATACATTATTTTTCTCATTTTATCTTTTCAATTATATGCGAGGGTTGGACGATGATAGTCCAACGTTTCTTTAACACTCTGAATGCACGTTCGACATATTTTCTTGCCAACTCATGCTTCTTCTTGTAATTCACCCGTTTGACATCATCAAGACACGAAAGACTTTTCACCAACGCAGTCCACTCTGGATAAATACCATCGACAAGATAATACCCATATTATACTCCACGTTATTTACTTAAATGATGAATCTGGTGCAACCCGCCTATGACATCATATGATGAATCTTGTCACCTCGATGGTTTGCCATTTCCAAGAAGTTGGACAAGCAGCCCATGACCAATGCATACAGTCTAGGCTGTCTATCATCCCGGTATACCCATGTATTCGTTGGTGGGATTCGTATAAAAGTGGGATGTCGATAAACGTTGGATTCCTCAAATATCGCCTTCCATAGAGGTTGATAATTCCTGATATTATTAAAGTATTAAAAATTACAACAAAAATAATAATTATAATAAGAAATTTAAAGAGTGCCTTCACACAAATTGTCAAGAGTATCTTGGCAACATTCGCAAATACGCGTCCCATGCATCCGTTGCAATGTCGTACGTCAACTGACGAATTTCGGTTGTACATTTTTGCAAACTAGAGAATCCAAGTTGTCGTCTAGCATATTTTCTTGGGGAAATGGACTGTATCACCCTCAACTAAGCAAAATTGGCCAATACCACGCCCAACTTTCAAGTTGGCTCCCACCACCCCCAACTGGACACTTGGGTTGCTATGTCACCCTGTCGTTACTTAGCCACTAACCTGGTTAGTTTTTTATCCTACGTGGCATGCTGACGTGGATCTGAAGCATATCATTTTAGCTATTTATGCTTCAACAAAACAATAACACAAGGACTAAACATATCACTTAAAACATACTACAAGGACCAAATAGCAACTATTTCCATACATCTATTATTTCACCACTGATTTTGAGTTTCAAAATCCCCAAATTCTCGCACAACAAAATCCAATTTCTAGAGAGAGAAACAAACAGGTTCGTCCCCACCACCACGTCCTTCTCACCACAGCCACCACCACTTCATTCTCACCGCAACCAGCACCACCTTTGCACCACCGCCACCACCACCTTGTCACCACAGCCACCACCACTTCATTCTCACCGCAACCACCTGATCACCATCACCATCCCCTTTTTTCCCCAAAATCAAAACCCTATATTCAACTCTCGATCCACCAAATCCGCCCAAAATCAAAATCCTAAATTCAACCCTCATCCCCATTTTCCCCAAAATCAAAACCCTAAAGAAAAAGCAACGATTTTGCCTGGTTTTGACTCCATCGCTGCTGCCGGAGAACGAAAGCCAAAGAGACCATTTCCTGTGGCGGTGATGGTGGTTGTGGCTGTCGAAGTAGTTGCCGCTGCAGAACTAAAGCCAAAAAGACCACTTCCTGTGGTGGCCGTAGTGGTGGTTGAAGTAACTGCTGTGCCTGTTGGTGGTTGATAAGGGAGCCATGGTGGTGGTGGTGGCGGTACTTGAACATGGGAGTATGGTGGTGAGGTAGATGACATAGGAGGATGGTGGTTCTTGAACAGGGGAGTATGGTGGTGGGGTGGATGGCAGCGGAGGATGGTGGTGGGGTAGATGACAGGATAGTGGTGTAGGGTGGGGCGGATGGTGGTGGATGGTGGTGGTGCTAAGTGTGTATGAGAGAGAGATGGGTGAAAAAACATATATACACACCTAAACTGATTTGTGTCTATATATAAGAGTTTTTTTATTTTTAATTACTTTTTTTTATTTATTAAATATAAATAGCTAAAATGATATGCTTCAGATCCACGTCAGCATGCCACGTAGGATAAAAAACTAACCAGGTTAGTGGCTAAGTAACGACAGGGTGACATAGCAACCCAAGTGTCCAGTTGGGGGTGGTGGGAGCCAACTTGAAAGTTGGGCGTGGTATTGGCCAATTTTGCTTAGTTGAGGGTGATACAGTCAATTTCCCCTATTTTCTTTGGTTGAAATATGTATACTAGCTTTCTAAATCCCCTGAAATTCAAAAAAAAAAAAAGTTGGAGACTCGTATGAAAGCAACGCCTATCATCATTCAAAGGGTTTTGAACAAAATAATCAGTTAACAAACGTTGATGAGCACTTCACCGATCTCGTTCAAGGGGTCCTTGTCTTGTACGTGGATGAGACGATTCAACTTCGTATCTTAAAAGTTGAACTCTCTCCTTAGCGGCTTGGATAATCAAGTTGCCGAGCATTCCCGCGTCAGAACCCGATGAGTCGCATGGCGAGTCGGAAGACATTTTTTTTTACAAAAAGTAAAGAATCTTTAAAGTGTTTGAGGGTTTAGAATCTTTTGTGAGTTGTGATTGGGTTGTATATGGTTTGGTTGAATGACTTGTGTAATACATATAACGTTTGATTTTTTTAATTGACCATTGCCAACGATCATCTCCACATTTAGTTCATCATTTTACACGCTTTAGTGCTCACCACCCTCAAATTGAATCACCTGATAGCGCCTCCCTTTAGTTCTCAGGAATTGGTGTTAGGGGCACGGGACGCTAGCCTACACCGGGTGATCTTATTGTTGTTTTTCTTTACATTGTCCCTTTTTTTATTCCACTAGAAATGGTAACAATATGTCAGTATTAGTAGTAACAATAATAATAATTATAGTAGTAGTACTAGTAATTATAATTAATTATATGGTTCGTACTTCGTGCACGAAATGATGAAAATTTTACAATATTTCAGTGAATATTAAAGTAAGCGTTGTCATTCAAAAAAATGTTCATACTTCGTACACGTAATTTACCTATTTTGTAACTTTCATACCTATTTGTGAAAATTGCACCATTGCTATCTTCTAGAGGTTGTTTCATCATTAATACCAGTGGTGGTCCAATTGTGAAACCATTCTATATTGTAAAACTTGATATCAAGTGTAATTTTCAATAAATAGATATGAAAATGATAAAATAGATAAATTATAAGTACTAACCTAATTATTAATTTTAATAATAATAAATGCTATTCTAAACGTGTGAATGATAGAATAATTTTAAACACCGTTCACAATATGTGAACAATAAAGTGTAGGACATGAATTAATGCACATGAATACGATGTAAGGTTGACGTACGTGGATCACGTGATGAAATTTAATGGGTGATACTATTCCCACACCCCCCCCCCCCCTACAAAAACATCACATCCATCAATCCATCAATCAATCTTTTGCTTTTTGTTTTTAGTGTTTTTTTGTCTTTTTGTTGTCCTTTTAGTATATTTAGTGTTTTTTTGTTTTTGTTTTTTTTTTCTTTACAAACTTTGGGTGTAAAAAACTACCCCCTCGGGCTCGGCGTTTGAAATTTTTTTTTACGAATGTTGTTAAAATATACGGATCTAGTTATAAAAAAAAAATCGTGGTCAACGCCCCTCCGTGGCACGTGGTTCCCGAGGGGGTAGTTTTTTACACCCAAAGTTTGTAAAAAAAAAGAAAAAACAAAAAAATAATAAAAACACCAAACTTTGGGTGTAAAAAACTACCCCCTCGGGCACGCCGTTTGAATTTTTTTTTTTTGCGAATGTTGTTAAAATATACGGATCTAGTTGTAAAAAAAAAATCGTGGTCAACGCCCCTCCGTGGCACGTGGTTCCCGAGGGGATAGTTTTTTACACCCAAAGTTTGTAAAAAAAAAAAGAAAAAACAAAAAAATTTACGAACTATCAAGAGCAGGATTACACTCAAGAACCTGCAAGGCATAGTTCATTTGTGAACTCCCAAGATCATGATTACACTCAAGAGCCTTGGAGACATAGTTCATTCGGGTATCTAGAGACTGCTGATTATGTTGGTTACATCAGTCCAGACGTGAACTATCAAGTGCCTGGTGAAACAAGTTCGTTCATAAATCAAGATATTTACGGAAAAAACCATTCAAGGACGATCCTGGTGAACCAAGTCCGTTCATGACACAAGATACAGACGGACAAGGTTTTTTTACCAACCTTTTAAACACACCGGGATATGATTTCATGGGGTTGAACCAAGATATTGTCGGACAAAGTTCTTTCGCCAACTCTACAAGTGCGCCAGGCTATGACTTCATGGGGTTGAACCAAGATCAAGCATCACAGGTGATACACAACTATATTCATCTAATTCCAAAAATCTTCCATGCGTATGTTACACGCATACATAACGTGTTAGGTGATGGAAATTGTGGGTTTCGGGCGACAGCTTCTGCTCTCGGGTACGGTGAAGATGAATGGTTATTTATCCGGAGATCACTGTTGGAAGAGCTACTCGAGTTTAGAAATAAGTACACTAAGGCTTTCTTAGGCTCATTCAAAGATGTGTTCACGTCCTTGGCTTGGTCAGGATCGGGGTTTGCACCTGAAAAACACTGGATGATTATGCCAGAGGCAGGATTCTTGATTGCGAACAAGTTTAATGTGATCGTTCATTTTTTATCTCAAGAAAGTAGAAACAGTTCTACTTGTTTTCCGCTTTGGAGAGGCCCTCACGAGTTCCCAGAAAAAAAAAATAATTACAATTGCACACGTGAATGGTAACCATTTTATAATGGTAGAATTGCAAGAAGAGTATCCAATTGCCAGCACAAACAACCTATGGAAATTAATGAGAGAAAATGATGCAGCTGGCTGGGAGAATATATTTGAATCACGTCAAAATATGTATAAGTCTTGGATAGCACAACCTCCTACATTTGGGGGGTGTATCGATTAAACCTCTGTATGTAAATTATTAAATGATAAAAATTTTGTAAAAAAGTACTTATTTTTATATAGCTTTTGTTACAGCTATAAATATAATTTGATAAATTATAACAATAAAAACTAATAATAAATACTATATCATTACTACTACTAATAATAATAAATATAATAATAATAAATATAATAATAATAATAATACTAACTAATTAAATAATAAACAAATACTAATTAATAATAATAATAATACTAACTAATTAAATAAATGAATAAAAAAGACAACAAAAAGACAAAATAGGCTAGAAACAAAAACCAAGTGATTGATGGATGTGATGTTTTTGTAGGGGGGGGTGTAATCAGGAACTAGGGGGGTGGGAATAGAATGACCCAATTTAATATACTGACACGTAGACTTTCCAACACAGTGTATTTTTCAACAACATTCAAGACCCACGTAAAACAGTAAAAGTGTAAACACTAGAATCTATTACTTTTCCATTTTAAGCAATTAAAAATGATTTGCCTTCTTAGCATACCTTGAATAAATAATAAAACCCTTCTCAATAATTTAGAGTAAAATTTTATATTTAATTGCTCAATATGCCTATTTGTAGTTTGGTGACGGAAGCAAGATGCCTTCTAAAACATTTTTTGTTTTGTACTTTGTACGCTTGTGATTTTCGTCTTTCATAATTTGCATCTCTTCCATCACTTGAATGACATATTTCATTTAAAAATGTTGTGAAAATACCAAATTACCTTTTCCCGTTGCAATTGCGTCCTTATGGTTTTAATATTATTACACCCGTGGTTAAACCTCCGATCTCAGGTCCCACCTATCTCTCCTGATCCATTCACTTGGTGGTCACTTCAAATTCCTGTTTAATTTCCAACCATTGTCACCGTTGTTCATCCGATCTGCGAACCATCACCACAATCGTGAACAACCTCAGCCAACCCCACCGACACTCTACCTGAAAGCTTTCACGAAACCATCACATACACCACAATGTCACAACCTTCGTGCACCATCATTACGAGTAAAAGAAGAAATAAAAAAACGAGTAAACAAAGTTTTGTGCTTTCCTTGATAAGTCATAGAGAATGTCAGGAGATCAAGATTTGATTCTGAGAATCGTTGTTGTTTTATGTGTGGTGCTGCTGTTTGTTATTCTTCGTGAAACATAGAAAGAGAGAGAGTTAAAGAGAGGTGGCGGCAATTTTGTTTGAATTATTAGGGTTTATATGTGCTTAAGAGAAGGAGAGAAATAGCTATTTCTCCGATATTTGAGGGTTAAAGAGTTTGTCAAAGGAACCTCTTCGATTGGCTCCAAGATTTCTCAATAGGCTAATGCTTAACAACAAGGATAAGATTGAGGTTCTGTGCCCACAAATGGAGTAGGAAGGGGTCGTGGGGGCGGATTGGTATGGTGCGGTGGCGAGAGCTGGTGGTGGGAGTGGTGGGAGTGGATTGACGGAAGGGGGAAACTATGGGGTGGCATGATGTGAGCGGGTGTTTAGGGTTTTTTACATTGTGAAATTACCTATCTACCCGTCCACCGTTAAATGCTTAACTAAATATTCTAACTCTGTTTAATGGCAGGGGTGCATGGTGTGATATATGGAAAGCATGAGGGTGCAAAGTACAAAAAAAAAAAAAAAAAAACTTTTAGAGGGGCATCGTGCTTCCGCCACCAAACAACCTGGAGGCAAATTGAACTTTACTCTAATAATTATTATTGTGAAAGTTAATTTGACAAACAAGAAAATGGGTATTAGTTTTTTTGTACATGGAGCGTCTTTAAGGAAATAAGAAGAAGAAGCGTGAGGAAGGGGTTACTTACTTATACTTCTTTTTATTTAATAAGAGACGTATTATGTTAACTTAAGAAAAAAAAATAATAGAAAAGAGTAATTTACACAGTTGAATGTGTGCATTGGGCCAAAATTTTGTTTTCGTCCCACCGTTCATTTTCAGTGTTAGTCTAAATGGTTAACAATGTTAACTTTTTATTTATTAAACTGATGTAAGTTTACTCTTTTACCCTTGGTCTTAGAATATTAGTAAAAGAAGCACCTAACCATCCAACACCGTCATCGTTCATGTCTCTCTCTTTGGTCTCCCCCCCCCCCCCCCCCCCTCCCCCAACTCTCTATATCAAACTCAAAGAACACCCATCCCCCACCCCCATCCTTGTTCATGTCCCTGATTTCGTTGTAAATTGGCAATTCGGTTTGATCATTGAAATTTGAATATCGGTTTAGGCTGTCATTTTGGAGAAATACATTAGGATTGAGCGACCTTCATCAAATGATTCTTTTTTTTTCATTTGGCTCTCGTAAAAATTGAAAAGACGAGTGTGTTGCATCTTATTTTTTACAAACATAATAAAATAGATCAACAAACAACCACGACTCTTGTCTCATCCTTGTTGTTTGCCAAACTATTTTTGAGACCAAGTGAACCATTTTTAACTATTAGAGCAAGCGATTTGATACTCGGCCCCGTCTTAAAAATAGAATAATATTTAAGTTGGTAAACTACATACACTATTTTTGTTACGAATGTGTTTAATTTTAGCTATTAGTTTGGCCTTATATTTATTATTTTTCTGCAAAGTCAAATTTTCAGCTGACGGGATTATATAGCTATCACATGTGTTTTGTCATATTCCATTAATTGTTTCCGGTCCACGCGTCAATACCATAAAAGAAAAAAGGGAAATTGTATTGTATTTTTTTTTCCGGTCTACGCGTCAATACCATAAAAGAAAAAAGGGAAATTGTATTGTATTTTTTTTTCCGGTCTACGCGTCAATACCATAAAAGAAAAAAAGGAAATTGTATTGTATTTGTATTTGTATATACTTTTTTGTATTTTTATATACTAACAAAAAAAAAAAGTTAGGTCTATAGGACCTATCGCTTATTGGCTGATTTTTTTTTGTTATTTGTATTTTACTTCTATCCTTTAATTTTCAGTATTACCACTTATAATCTTAACTTTCTAAACATTTTGTAATCGAGTTTTATGTGCGTCTTTTTTTATATGTCTAGGAATAAATTCAAGTTAATTTATGCTTTGACGTAATTTTTTAGAAATGAGTCTAGTCAAATATAATACTTTTTTTTATTTTAATGTGCGTTATCAGCAGTTCTGCGTTTTGGAACAATATTTTTTTCCGAAAATGAGTCGGGTTAGTATAATACATTTTCATTAGACGGTCTAAATTTGAGTTCCTTTATGTTTTGACGCCGCTGCAAGGCGGCGTACCATTCTTTAACTATAAAAACATTATTTTTTGCATGCTTATTTTTATGTACGTGTCAGTATAAATTCAAGTTGAATTACGTTTCGACGTATATTTCTTTCGCATATAAGTCAGGTCAAATAGAATAAGTTTTCGTGTTTATTTTATTACGTTTTCAGTTAATCTACGTTTTGACGTATGTTTTGTTCGGAAACGAGTCGAGTCAAATATAATACGTTTTCATTAGGTGATATAAATTCATGTTACTTTACGTTTCAAAGTCGTCGCAACGTGCGAGAAAATTTACTGGTTCAAAACAAAACAATAATTGAAATTTCAAACATACTTCCTTCAGTTTTGCATCCCATTCTTCAATAGGATTGGTATTAACCTAGGTATAACAACCCTCCTAAAATACTTATAACATCTCTATACGTCCTAAAATACACATTGTATACTAAAAATAGGCCCGAAATACATTTAATTTAACAAAAATCAAATAAAAACAATATTTTATTGCGCTCGCGGGGCGCGGCAGCTTCAGGTAAGGCTGTCGCGGGGCGCGACAGCTTGGCCACCAGGCTGCTCCCTAGGCCGCCACGTGGTAGTATCGTGTCAAGCCTAGTGTCGAATCAGCCAAGCTAGGGCCTACCCTAGCAGGCCTCACAGGCCTAGTGGTCGACAGCGCCGTTTTTCCAGTATAAATAGAGGAGTTTGGCACTTGAATTTGGGCGTTGGTTCGACGTTAAAATTCGATTCGTACACCAAGATATCGTCTGATTACTATAAAAACACACACAATCACGAAATTCTGCCGCGATAACAGGGTAATAACTCGATCACTGCTACGATTTAATGTCCGATCGATAGAAACCAATCCGATGGATGTTTAAGTGCTGCCCAAACTCGGGTTATGCTTTGTCATTCGTCGTAAATTCGATGGATGTTTAAGTATCACACTTTGTCATTCATTGTGAAGGTTTTGATCTCGTGAGTTGTCGTAAAAGTTGGATTAAAGTTACTAACCTAGTTTTCGTGTGCATTGTTATTTAAATTAGGTTACAAGACTAATCATTAGGCTAAGCGCTGCCCGTTTAAATCTGCAATGTGAGTCATTCTCTTTTTATCAAATTGTTTTCTTAAAACTCTACTTGTTTTCAAAGTTATAATTACAGGGATTAAGTCTTTGTAGTCTTCAATTACAGCCGGTATGTGGGGTTTTGTATACAACGAGTTAGCCAATGGGTGATATGACCATAGTCACAGAAACAGGTCGAGTGACAAATACCGTTGGGTAATTGGTTGATATATAAACATTGTAATCGCTCTTAATACTGTAAGTTATAACAAAGTTGTAATTGCAGTGATTAAGTTTTTGTCAATCTTAAAGAAGCAAATGTAAAAACTCTTAATGCTGTGAATTATAACAAATATGTTTTTGTACAAAAATGAATGAACTCACCAGTATTTCCTGCTGACCAAATCTTTTTAAAACGCGTTTCAGGTAATTACAGTAGATGGGAATAAGAGTGATGATGCGGCACCGAAAGGCTTAAGAGAAGTGGCTTATTTTATCAATTGAATTAAATTAAGAAAACATGATTTCATATATTAAAACTACCTCTGTAAAACATGGGTTTTATCCCATCTATTTAATAAATAAAAATCCGGTGTTTTCTAAACTCTGATATTTTTCCTACCTTACGGTCCTGATGAACATCCCCGCTGCAATACTTTTCAACATAACCACCGGTACCACTTGGCTGTTCGCGGCTCCCGATTCCGTCCAGGGTGGGGTCGGGGGCCGTGACACAGTCGTTGGAGTTCTGTCTCGGGGAGGGTATAACTAATGTAAATTGGGTTATTATACTAACATGTGTGCAATGTTTAATTAATAGATTTTAACTAGGAAGTCACAAGGAAATAGCTAAATTAGCAATGTGAGTAATCATCTTTTTGTGAAACCTTTTTGCAAACTGTTTTTACAAAACCTCAAATGTTTAAATTATATTTCACAGTGATTGAGTATTTGTAATTCTACAATTATCGTCGGTATGTTGGGGTTTTGTATACAAAATTTGTTACTACACTGTGAGTAGTAACATTACCACCAGTCAGGATTAACAGTACCGTATGTGGTAATTAAAGTAGATGTAAACAAATGTAATTGCTGGATTGCCCTCAATGCTGTAAAATGATAAAACCTGTTTTGATTAAACTGGGATTCACTCGCCAGTATTTCTTGCTGATAAAATGTTTTTAAACGCGTTTCAGGTAATAAAATGTGAAAGCCAATTAGAAGCCAGCTGGAGAGCACTGAAGGCTTGAAAAAGGGGCTATAAAAGTTACCTAACTAAAGAAGGGTTTGCAAATATCGAGTACGATTTTTGTACTTATTAAAGATAAAGGACACAATTTGCAATAAGTAACATACATAAATGACGATTTTTGTAATTTACTCTTTTTTTTTGTCGTAAACTATACCGATTGCCAGTACCATAATGACAACGAAAAGAATTGGCCCAAAACCCACCGAACATCATCGGTACAATTATCGGTTTTATTTCCAGTGTCAGTATTCATTTATTTTTTGTTTTCGATTAACGTAATACGTAACGAAATCTTTTTGGCCATTCAACACTTTAAATTTATTGATTTTTTTACTTTCAATTGCAATAATAAATACCGATACCATTATAAACTGAAGCAAATCATTGATATTAACTGAATTTTTGCCGAGTATCTTAAAAATCATAGTTGTATAATATGTATGTATGTAACATGGAACCAAAACCAATCTGGATATTCTTTTTCCATCTCCAAAAAAAAACACGTGCAATTCGTGATGTTTTTTTAGCTCATATACCCCACACGTTTGTCATGGGACTAAATCATTTCAAAACCACTTGCGTGCACTATTCGCAGAGTTTTTCTTCCGTCAATCTTGAATCTTGAAGATAACTTTTTTTTTCTGCTTTATTTATATTAAAAAGTATTATTATTTTTTGTTGGATAATTTAATTTATAAATTATTTGAAATGAAAAATTAAGGAGTTGTTAACAACAAGATAAATATCATATCAGATGAAAAATTAGTAATAATAATTAACAAAGGCAATCCTTTTTTCGGAACCGCTAGATAGCTCGATCGTTTGAATATTTTAAACCGTCTTCATTTGATTGTTTGTAGGCCGGACTGATATAAGTGTGAATTTTATGTTTACTGATTAATATACCACTCCATGTCACATATGTTGTTTAGCGGCGCAGCTTGTTGCCCATTTACCAACTATATCAATGTAATTCAAACTATATGTAATTACAAAAGATGAAAAGTATTAGTTAATTAAATAAAAATCGAGATTATGCTTCATTAACATTGAAAATCCACATCTAGTTTCATATTTACTTAATTTAGTAACACACATATATGTGTGCGTGCGCACACGCACGTGTGTTAGAATTTTAAATTCTTTTTGACGTAATCCAAATTTTAAAATTGATCTTACACGTAGACCAGTAAAACGGTTGGTTTTATTAAGAGTGCACCTATCAAAACATCAGTTAAAGATATAATTAAGATAAATTCCGAACATAAAAGGCATATTTAATAAACACACGAATAATTCTTCAACTATTACTAGTGGTTTGTTTATCTATTAAAATATAAAAAGATTATGTAATTCATAAGTTATAACTATCAATATATCAATTACAGTGTTTTCGTTTAAATATATAAATTATAATAAAATTAAAAAAAATATAAGTTTTCTATATGTATTCCTTTTGGACTTTTTTAGCTGTTTGTGCACACGTAGTAGTATCTATGTTTTTGAGACACGTGACATGACACTAATAGTGATTCCTACGTTTTCTAGAACTTTTTATGGTGGATTTATTCTCTAAAATGGAGTAGAGATAAGACAAAAGTAATCAAAGCACGTGTTTTTTTTGGCTTGTTTGTTTTTTCGTGATTATAGTTTTTTTTTTGTTCGTTGTTTTTTCGTGATTATAGTTTTTTTTTGTTAGTAAATTAAATTACTTCAAAGTGGTCAAGCATTAAATATATACAATGAAATCAAATCAACACTCAAGAGACTAAGAATGGTAAACAGAATTTTCGCCACGGTTAGTGTGAGAAAAAATATGATTGAATATCTGAGAGAACTATTTTTCTTTTTCGTCTTTTGAAATTTCAAAAACCAACTTTATTGATTTTCCGTTTACACACAAAGCAGTCAAGACATATATATGTATACGATGGTATTAAAGCAAAAATTTAAAGACTAATTAAGAACCGTAGAGACTTTTTGAAAGTTTTAGTATGAAAATGATATGACCAAATAATTGAGAAAAGATTTGTTCTTCGCTTTAAGTAATTTAATAAGCCAACTTTGTTTTTCTATAACAACCCTCAATAGTAAAAGCGTTTATATTAGCCATGGCTCTCTCGTGTATGACTCTTTGTGACCTCACAAACTCATCGACAAACACAAACAACAATTTTTAAATGAACCAACTTCTTATTTTTTATTTGTTAAACAAGTAACTCCTTTCATCTTTATTTTTTTTATTCGATCTCCTCCTTCTGACTCTTGCTTAAGCCAAGTCGATTTTTCAATCCACAAGCTGGCTCAAGTTGTAAATGAGTCAAGTTTGATCTCAAATATCAGTTGGCTAACGATATTTCAAATAGGGTCGAGTTGCATGCTATAGTTTCGAGCTAGAATCTGAATTGAGCTTATCTTAATTCGTGAACAATCCTAAACTATGTTGAATGTTGATTTTATATATTTTAAGAATACAAATGTATATTATTGAATAATCAAGGGTTAACTTTAGCAATCCCGTAAATTTGAACCTAATCAATATCATTTGTTATATTTTTCAAATAAAACGTGCTTGTTTTTATGTGGTCTTTGTGGCCTACATCCCTTTTCACATTTTGTTTTAATTGTATTATATCACGTGTCCACCCTGTAAGACAATATTGTCCCCTTTCACATTTTGTTTTAATTGTATTTTATTATTTATATATTCAAATAATATCACGTTTCTGTTTGTTTACCCTGCAAGATAATATTGTCACTTTTCACATTTTGTTTTTAATTGTATTTTATTATTTATATATTCAAATAATATCACGTTTCTGTTTTGTTTGTCAAAAGTTTTTAAAATAATATTAAACTAATATTTTTACCCTTGTATCTTTATTAAAAGTAATAACTTTTGTACGATAAAATGTTAATTAAATTAAAAAATAATATAATTCATTATCATATAATCCAACCAAACAAATTTATTACTTTATGACATAGGAATCTTGTTAAGATTATGACGTCGGATGAATAGTAAATTATGACGTACCATATTAAATGACGCAAAAGTAAAATATACATTTTTAAAACGTGGTTATTCCCAAATATTACACAAGAATCATTTATTGACAGAATATTCTGTTTCTGTTGAACCATTAAAGGAAAAACTGAGTAGGGTGTTAGAAACATTTTTTTTAAATAAACTTAATTAAAAACACACCTCCAATCCAAACGGGCAAAAGGTCAAACAAACAACACCCTCGACCCAAACGGGCAAAGGGCAGAAGATTACAACATGTACAATGGGTCGCCCAACTAATATAATTACATGGGGATCTATTCTTAACCCAAGCATACCCTCTCGATTTTAACTCCCCTGTGAAATCTTGCGGACTACACTTATTCTGATTAAAAACCACTTCGTTCCTTCATTTCCAAATGCACCAACAAGAAATTATTGTCAGCCCGTATATGATCTTCTCCGCCTTCTTACCACTCTTAATAATCTTATGGATATCTAAAATGTCTTTGAACTCAAAAAAGAAAAGCGGCGGGATATTGCACCAAGCGCTAAAAGCCGACCACACACGAATCGCCACCGAGCAAGCCGTGAATAAATGGTCCACCGTTTCCTCGTATTCGTCGCAAAAGGGGCACATGACCGAGTTAATATCAACGTTCCTTCTTCTTAAATTTATTCTCGTAGGGAGCCTATTTAGATTGCCTCTCCAAGCCATGATGTTACATTTGATGGGCACCCAATTACACCAAACAAAATTAGGAGGGTGACTTGTGCCTCTATCCATAATCACAGGGCCGGCCCAACTATTTTAGTGGCCCTAGGCGAAAACACAACTTCGAGGCCCTTTTCCACATGTCGTTGTTTTAACTGTACTCTTTTATCTGGGTTTGAGTTATGCACACCTTGATGTTGTCATTTCATATTAGATTTATTATCATAACCTTCTCCTCTAACATCATCTATATCAACCTCTTTTTGTGTGATTCGTCTAAGGTTTCTAGTTTACCTTTTTTCCTTTGTATAAACAACATGATTCGTACTTTCGATTTGACATAGAACTTAATCATATTTCCACCAAGGGAAGAGCGATTGAATAGAACTATAGGAATACATATTAGATATTACATAACTAATTGATTTTAGGCCGATTGAACAATAGTGGTGGCCTCAAGTCGTTGATTAAATCAAGCGAGAAATGAAAGCGTTTAAATTTTGCACCTTGTGAGTTGTAACAAAGAAAAGAAGATTGTCAAGCATCTTATTTTAAGATGGAAAATTGCAATATGTGTTCCAATTTTTTCAATTCTTTCCGTAGGTTAAGATTTGTTTAGTATAACATTGATTGTATTTGCAACATGGGATTCGAAAGTCACTAAGAAGAATGAGAGTGGGTCTTTAGATGTGGAATTTTGGATTGCTCATATATCTAAAAATACAAGCCTAAAATGAAGTGGTATAATTTTTTGGATAAATTACACTTTTCGTCCTTAATGTTTGTACCATATTGTAATAGATAGCCTTTAACTTTAATAATTACAGTCACAGTCCTTTATTTACAAAATTCATTACACATTTCGTCCTTTTACACTAACCAAGTTAAAATTTTATGTTAAATTAGATCATGTGCATCTAATGCAAGGGCATTTATGTCATTTTACCCCTATGATCCTAAAACCTAAATAAAACTATCTTTCACACCGTTCATCCCCAAATCAATAACCCCACCAACATTAATCAAAGCAAAAAATTACCAAAAACTATATATCAATTCTAACACAGTATACTCAGATAAACATTCAATCAAAGCTAAACGAAAAACTTTCTGTGTAATATCATCAATCAATCAACCAACCAATTAAGTGTAAGCTAAATCATCAATTTCAAGTGCCTTATTTCAAAGACACAACACAACATTTTCACTGATCAACTCAAAAAAATCTTCAATTTGTTCAAGAACTCGCCGGTTTCTGTTCTTCCGCCCCTGAATCCGATGCTCCGGCCACTGGCACCGCCGCAGCCGCCTCTTTCTCCTTCTCCAGCCACCGACACCGCCACATAAAAATGAGTTAAGAGAGAGAGAGAGAGAGAGATCAGTTCTTTGAGTTTTTAGAGAGAGGGAGATGGGTTTTTTTTCAGATCTAGAGCAGGTGGCTTTTCAGATCGGAATGAGATGAAGATGGGTGGGAATACGGTGGTGGCGTCTTGTCAGTGGGAGAGACTAGTTGTTGCAGAGATGGTGGTTGTAGGTGGTCGATTACGACGGTGGTGGCTACCAGTGGCGGTGACTGGTGAGGGTTTGTTGAAGAGAGAGAGAGAGAGAGAGGGGGGGGGGGGGGGAGCTGGGAGAGTTTATATTTTTCATATATTGTATAAGTTTATTTAAAGCGGATTTCTTTTTGTATAATTTTCTGATTTCTTTTATTGTTTGATATTATTTTAGATAAATAAAATAAGTAAAATTACCAATCTACCCTCATGTACATATCACATGACATATTTAACTGAAAATTTTAACCAGGTTAGGGTCAAAGGACGTAAAGTGTAATGTGTTTTACAAATAAAGGATTGTGACTGTAATTATTGAAGTTAAAGGTTATCCGTTGCAATCTAGTACAAACATAAAGGACGAAAAGTGTAATTTACCCTAAATTTTTTTTGAATTGGCTGATTCGAGGCCCCAAATTTTGGGAGGCCCTAGGTTAGAGCCTAGTTTCTTATAACTTAGGAGCCGGCATTGCATAATCAAAATAAACTAGTAAAATAGTTATATTTAAATGTTAATAATTGAGTCGTTAAGTCTACCATCAGAGATTAAAATTAGCGGTGTAAATAAGTTGAGTTGATTTTCTGATTCTCGGACTCGAAGGTAAAAGCCAAGAGCTCGAGTTCATCTCGACTCAGCTCGAGGTAATTTGGGAACAATTTTAAATGAGCTAAAAGCTCGGCTCGAGCTTGTTTTGAACTTTTGATAGTTCAAACGAGCGAAAGCTGAGCTCACCAATGTTAAATATTAGGTATATTATATATATAAAGATAATATAAAATTTGTTTGGGCTCGTTTAGGCTTG
Source organism: Helianthus tuberosus (assembly GCA_030545235.1). Classification (NCBI taxonomy): domain Eukaryota; kingdom Viridiplantae; phylum Streptophyta; class Magnoliopsida; order Asterales; family Asteraceae; genus Helianthus; species Helianthus tuberosus. Next base: position 193,292,628 of record CM060445.1, read on the forward strand.
AGAGGTTAAACGAGTTTTTGTTTATAAAGCTCGTGTTCGATAACCAAACGAGTCGTGTTTTAGCTCGAGCACGGGTTTTGGCTCGTTCGGGCTTTTTATCGATCCGATCTCGAGTAGCTTTCGAGCCACTCCACCTTCTTTACAGTTTACACCCCTAATTAAATTTTATAAGCAATCGATCTTACTAAAAGCAAAAATATATATATTTTTGAGTAAATGTCAATTTACGTCCTTGAGGTTTACACCAAAACGCAGGAACAACCCTCATTTGAAAAAAAAAACGTAACAATCAAGTCTCTGTGGTTGTCGATTGTGTTCAATAACGCCCCTCCCTATATTTTCCGGTTTAAATATTGTGAGAAGACTAAATTACCCTCAAAACTTTCATGCCCATCTCGATCCCTGCTGTAAAATTTGTTAACTTCCATCCATATTCAAAAAGTTTCCAAATCTAATTACCAATCACCCCAACAAATCAACAACAACAAATGTGTGTAGCAACAACATGAATAACAAATGTGTGCAAGAACAACAACAACAACATGAACAATCTGAACTGACTGCAGCAACAACATGAACTACATGACTGCAGCTACAACATGAACAACATGAACAGACCCTAAATGAACGGACTACAACAACAACATGAACTATCTGAACTTACAATATTAATGCAACAGTCTGAACTTACAATCTGAATGCAACAATCTGAACAATCTGAATGCAAGTGAATGCAACAATCTGAACTTACAATCTGAACGCAACAAGTGAATGCAACAATCTGAACTTACAATCTGAATGCAACAAGTGAATGCAATAAGTGAACGCAGAACTCAAAATGAACCTGAAGGTGAAACTGAATGCAAATGAATCCAACTGAAATTGAAACTTATGCACAACATGTTCAAACACCAACAACAATAACTTAACTAATGCAAGTGAATGCAAGTCTAATATGTTCAAACACCAACAACAATAACATAACCTAATGCACAATAACTAAGTTTAAGTTAATATCATAACAGTTTAAGTTTAAGTTAATAGTCATACAAAAGAAGGGTAAACGCTGATCATCAACACCAAAAACCCAAATATGATCAGGATCAGTCCAAAATTAACCCTTATAGTTATCCTAATAGTTACATATTTAATATGTATAGCTAACCAACCACCATCGGAGTCATGGTTGCCGGCTAAAACAGAGGTCAATCCTTAACCCTCTTCCACCCCTCAAAAGGACCCGATATTGGATCCTAATGAGTCGTCGAGTGACCTGCACTCGAAATCCGACTGGAATTCGAAAAAAAACCAACCCACATTTCAGATTATACGACGGTTACTGTAACGCCTCGTATTTCCGCATCTCTATATTTTTAGGAAATACGTCCTCGTTTTTATTTTTTTTCTAGAATTCACAGCTGAAATTAGATCGAGAAACAGAAAAGAAACGACAAACCGACATTTTAAGCCCTTTTAACGAAACCGACAAACGAACGCATCACAAATCAATTTCCGACATCATTTCTGTATTATGACCCTAAAACAAAGTCCTACGGTAGTTCACGATGTCCAGTTTTGAAAACAGGTTCAGAACCGTAACGGGCCGCGTAAGACACAAGAAGCGGGCTTGTGGGCCTTGGGCCAAGCCCACTTAAGAACCCTAGTATAAAATACCTTGCTAAGGAGAAGAAATGTTGGTATCTCTGACCCGGTGTGCCCTCTTTGTCGTATGGATGAAGAAACAGCGGACCATCTTTTCATCGCTTGTTACATAGCTTCGCATGTTTGGAACGCCATAAGTATCTAGTGCAAATTACCCAGCATCTATGCATTTTCGACTTGTGACCTTCTGACCTTTCACAACGTCAGTGGGTTACCGGATAAGAAAAAGGAAGTGATTCTGGGCATCATCATGACTTCTTGCTGGACCATTTGGAGGGTCAGGAACAATGTCAAATTCAAGAACGGTTCGGTTTGTATTAACAGTATTGTTTCTGAGATTAAGGCTATTAGTTTCTTTTGGTATTCGAAAAGATCTAGACATAAAGAAGTTGAGTGGAGGGATTGGATCAATTTTGTAAATATGTAATCTTGGTTTGTTTGGGCGGCCCGGTTTGGGTCGTCGTGCTCTTGTGAATGAAATTTACCTTTCAAAAAAAAAAAAAAAAAAAAACTCAAAACCCTCGTTTTCCTTTCAAATGTTTCAGCCGACACATGTGTCTCTCTAAACCTGGTTTCATTCATCACCTTCCCTAGCATTCACCTTCAATTAAAAACCACAGGCCTCTCACCTCTCTCAATCACCTTTACAGACAAACACCACACGCACACAACACTCTACACCCTCCTCTCCTTCATCTTCTAGCAAGAGGCCATAAATCAAAAAGCTCAGACCTAGTAACACCACAGGCACCAAACCTCATCTCCCATATTGCTCGATTAGATGGCCGGCCACCACCATTTCTTGGTGGTGTGCGGCGGCACGTGTACAGACGGGAGAGGAGAGAGACGTCGGAGAGTGAGAGAGAGAGAGAGAGAGAGGTGCGACGGTGGTGTTCCGGCGACGAACCGCAGTTGGCGGCAGAGCCGCGGTGGTGGTAGTGCTTGTTCGGATATAATTGACGGTAAGACCCTCAACTCCTTCCTTCATGATTGGTTTCTGTTTTGTTGTTTCAAAATCTGATAAAAATGGTGAAGATGGGTGAAGATGGTGATGACGGCGGCGATGCGACGATCACAGGCGGCGATGGTGGTCTCATTGCTCCGATGGGTTCTGTTCGGAGGTCCTAGTTCGGGTCAGATTCATGGCTCGGGTCTCGACATCAGTTGGTTCACTATTCAGAATCGGGTTTGCTTCGGGTTGGGTAACGGTGGTTCCGGGCACTAGTACAAAATAAGTTTGTCGTTCAAAAAAAAAAAAAAAAAAAAAAGTACAAAATAAGTTTTTTGGTGCTCTATTTTATGCTTTATTTTATGTTGTACCATAGAGCACCAATAAATACACCACCAAATAATAGGATTTGTTGGTGCTGTTCAATAACAACACCATTAAATCTCCAAACACACCACCAAAAACTCAATGATGAAACACAAGTCCCACCACCATTAAATCTTTAAACACACCACCAAAAAATTAATATAGAACTACCACGTGTCAATTAATAACAAATCTCCATAGCACCAAAAAACAAATCTCCATAGCACCAAAAAATAAGACAAGAAAAAAAATATAAATTTTTAATATTTTTGCAAAATTCCAGAATTTTTAGTAATATTTCCTAATAAAATTCCAATTACACACAAATGCACATGCTCACGACAAAAGTTAACTAGTATTAAACAACCCGTTCAAGTATACGGAATTACAAAAGTATGAAACACAAACTAATGCTTACAAGATCAAAACATCTTTTTAAATAAATCCGAACATTAAATCTACCATTAAATTCTCAATTTGAGATTCTTCAAAAGACCCTTCTTCATTCCAAAGCTAAAAACAAATAAATACAAAAGTTAGATTTCAAATATATATAATTTAATGCAATAAACAAAGTTTATGAATATTTACAAAAACTCACTCGGTTAACCAAATCATGTTGTATAGAGTCGATAAACTCTTTCATATGTTTGATTACCATATACCCACATTCCCAACTGCCTTTCTGTTGTTTGCACTGTATCATATTCACAATGAATTATTTTGATTAGACTATTTTAAACAATAAAGTATTCACATACCTGTACCATGTGCCACTTAAAATTAATCTCAAAAACTTCTTCAATGATCTTGACGAGCTTGTAATTTTTAAGGGTCTTCCCATCATTTATAGAATCAACAATATAGCCGAATTTGAAGTCCGGGCAAACAACTATAAGCGACCAATGTTTACTACAAAAATAAAAAATATAGAACATATTAAGTATGTATTGTAAGCGTATGTGTATGTATGGTGAGGAATTTATATTACCCGACTAAGTATGGTGCAAGATAGAACATTTTTTTAGAATGAAGCTCACGTATTTCTTTTACGTTTTTTTTAACGTCTTCAAGAAGTGTTTTACACCGTGATCCAGTGATTTTTTGTGGATTGAAAAAAGCAAACCTAGAATTGGGCGACTCAAAGAAATGCCTAAAAAAATGTGACAAAGTTAGTAAATTCAATTCTATCTAAACATATTATGGTACCATATAATAAAGATAATAACAACTTACATGGCAAACCAATGTAATATTGTGACATCAAGCCAACCCTCCAAGAGCATGTTTAACAATTCGGAATACAAGATGTTCTCATAAACCGACCGGGGATACATCCCGTCAGGTGAATTGACCCGAATGAAAACTTTAGTGCGTGTTTCATCTGGGACACACAATCCCGAATGTTCACCAACAACAGAATGAACCTAAATTTTGATACAACTCTCATTCATAATCATATTTGGAGGGGTTGGCCATGCCATACCTTTAGCCACCGTCACTTCCTCGCGAGCGTGATAGGGAGACAGCAACTCACATTTGGTCAGGTTCTGCAAAACCATAATTTATTTTTTAATATATATATAACATTTTATTGAACAAACTATAATTATATATTACCTCAATGGGTGGATAGTCGATAAACGGTCCACCAAGACTCGTGTCCACCTGTGGTGATGGGACTCTATCATGGTTCACATCGACACCTGAGTCATGCTTTCCTTGTTTTCTACCAGTTTTCTTCTTCTTCTGAAGCTTTGTTGCACCTATAAACTCAATATTGAAACTAGAGTTAATTGCCAAAATCGTACCTGAGGTTTGGACATGTTTGTCATTTTCATCCAAAATAACTTTTTGTACCAAATAGCCCCCCACGTTTGTAAATTTTTAAAATTTTCATCCAATTGCCTATCTGGGTTAGAAACAACTGTTTGATGAGGGTTTTATTTTTTAAATTTCCCACACAACTAATGAAGACAAAATGTAGATAGATGCAGTTTCTTTACACACACATTCCAAGAAGAGGACACTATGTACACCCTATATTTATACTAGCTAACATTTTAAAACAAATATGAAAAAGTTTCTAACGTTATTCGTCCACATAAAATAGATTATGCATCTCTATGGAAATGATTGGTTCTGAAATGGCCTAATATGTTCTCTATATACATGTGCCCATCAACGTTAGGTCTGATGTAAATTAAACACAAGTAGATTATAAGAAACTGAAAATATAAGAAACATGATCTTATGCTTCTACCTAAGCCTACCAAAACGGGTGGGTCGGTCAGGTAACGGGTGTAAACGGAGTCTGAGCAAAATTGGTTCGGGTCAAAACCTGTCGTATGGTTTGAGTTGACCCAAACGAACTCATATGCATTTTTTTCATATGAATTTGAATGAGAATTTCTTTGGGGTCATACCTTTGGGCAAAAAAGCTAAACGTTAAGTGAACCATCACCAAGAATAGCCAAGATTCATGTTCAGGTTTACCATTTTAACCTGCCAACCCAAAACCCGTTAATTTGCCAATAGACAATCATACTGAAAAGCAAACCTGGTGCCCATGCCTTTTAGTAGTTGTATACGACTGACGTGAATCACTCAAACCTTGAGATATAAGAATTCCACTTTTTTAGGTGTAGGTGTTCCTACAACATAATCAGAACATGGCATGAGAAATGGAAAAATAACATATTTGTTAGAGAAACTAAGCACATTGAGCCAGCTGATAAGAAAAATTCGCTCCAAGAAGGGAAGAGCAAGTATGCCAGAGAGTTTCTATGTACAAAACACAAGAAAATTCAGCATTGTTTGAGTTGAACAAAAGTACAAAGCATGTAATCGAAGGTAGAATACTAACCAAATTAGTAATTCACACAACATTTTATATACGAATATTATTGTGCATCGTCAGTTAAACAACTGTTTTAACATATCAAGCCCATAGTTACATTCCATTCAATAACATATTTTACTAAAAGAATTATACAACCTACATGGATCTCCTTTTCTAGATAAAAGGTCTTATGGTTCACTCAAATCGTAAACAAGAAGATGAAGTATATATATAACTTCCACTCAATAGCAATAAACTACAAACTACAAATACAAAAAAACTTAACAAACAGGGGTCCCTAGAGACGGAGGAATTACCACATGATCACAGTAATTTTAACTATCAAATTACCACAGTAAACAGTTTGGTATTACTTGCAAGTTTCCATTCAGAGGAGTAATTAAAAACCAAAATACGAACCTAATCTTTACCGAAGAAGTGAATGCCCCGACATGGCGACATATGCCCTGAACGCATTGTTTCATTCTGCGAAAAAATAAATCGACTTATAAATGTACGAAACATATAAAAAATTAACACCAATTAGGTTATTAAATTCAATTTAATTCTACACAAAAGAGATGGTATCCACAAATACCAACTTCTACTTCTAAGGCTACATAAAAGAATCTGCAAAACACAAGTTTCATCCAAAAATAATTGCCAGATAATCATTCATCAAGTAAAACATGTGAAACGGAAGTTTTTTTGGTTGATGCGTTTCATCGAGCAATTGGTATGCATCTTCAAACCTTTCTCATTTACACACCTACAAGAGAGGTCAATTGGGATGTGACATCAGTGATTGTAGTCTAGGTAATCCGGGGGAGCCGATTGTTGGTGTGAACGGCTACAAACAACTGCTATAAGAATACGAGAAGGGTTTCGGATGGCAGAATCAACACCCCGCAGGCCTATTAGATAAGAACTTTTAAATTTTAAATAAGAACTTTTAGTTACGAATAATCATAATATATAAAAATTACGTAAGATAAGTAACATATATAATAAAAACAAGTAACAACCCAAACTAAAATAACCCTGCGCCGGTACCGGTATTACGTTTCAAACCGGTATACCGGATTTTACCGCCGGTACAAACCTTATGCCGTTTCACTTATTTACCGCGGTGTTTCGTACCGAATTTACATCTGGAAACGGTAATACCGGTATAATCGGCCGACATTTACCGGTTTTTAAAACATTGTATATACCCATTCCCTATTCATATAACATAATTTAGCTTTGATTACCAACATAAAATTTATTTTATATAAATTAATAAATAATTTTTCATTATGTTATAAAAACAAATAATGATGTTGCTTTTAAATGGTTACTAACATCACGTAAAAATAGTAATAGAGCTTGATGCACGTTCACAACTATAAAAATATACAAATAAATTAAAAATGCAATTAAAGACTTCAGAGAAAACTAATACATTGGGAGGGAATTAGACTTGATGAGTAGGGCTGTAAATGAACCGAACGTTCAACGAACAGTTCGTGAACCGTTCGGCGGGAAGTTCGTTTATGTTCGTTCGATAAGCTTAACGAACGAACACGTACAAAAAATTTCGTTCGATAAGCTTAACGAACGAACACGAACAAAGGTCGTTCGTTCGACTGCGTTCGTGAACGTTCGGTAATATGTTCGTTTATGTTCATTCGTGTTCGCTCGTTTACGTCCGTTCGTGTTCGGTTTTTTATGTTTATTTTTCTAAAAGTTTTTAATGTTTTATTAACTTTTTTACTTTCCCCATATGTATTATTTCTGTAACACCTCGAAAATTCACGTCTTATAATGTATTGACACGTGTCATAAGCTTGAACGTGTGAAAGTATACTCTAGAGGGACTAAAGTTGACAAACATGGAAAGTATGTGAATATAAGGGTTCAAAATGTCAACAATTGATAAATAATTTACAATAACCCTACATGGTGTTTATACCCTTAAACGAATAAATCATGGATCATACGAAACTAATTGTGAAAGAAAGTGAGAGATTACAAACTACAGGGGTTAAATGTGTCAACATGTTTAAAGTATACCTCTGACAGGTACAAGTACGTGTAAGATTAAATATGTTACATATTAATATTTAATCTATAGCCATTATAATCATTTACATTATATAGATCAAAATATATAACAATCCTATTAAATAATTAGTTGGTAATTGTTGATGGACCATATTACCCTTATTAACTAATTAGGGTTTCCTCCTGGGTGCTTATATAAGGAGAGTTATGTGGAGGTTAAAGGGTTAGACAGTTACACATTAGACACAACCCTAATAACACATAACATCATTATTTCGACCTCCATCTCCATACCGATTCCCTTATCGGTTTTTCTTAGCCACCATCATCAGTCAGCACCCTAAGGAGGAACCAGACCAAGATGACAATCATGTCAACCCTCAATGGATTCTTTGCTAACCTGTGCTGATGCAACCAAAGGTATGTTTTCATGTTTTCCTTTATGTTCAAAACAGAACTGAACCAACATGTGGTATCAGAGCATATGTTGATTAGTCGGTTCTGTCTTCTATCCGTAAATCTGGATTAAAAACTGGAAAACAGGTTTTAAAACGATAATTAAAAATTCGTTTTTCATCATCAGAAATCATTACAGTTCAATTTATGTCATCTGATATACATCTCGGATCGTTATGTTCATTCGTGATTACTGTTCCGAAATCTGAAGTTTCAGAAATATGATTAAATGTGTAATAAAATTCCAGATTTCGGATGAATGTTTGAGTATTTTTTATTTAGGGTTCATCACGTTCTTAGATAAAATTCGAAATATCCTATAAGTTTTGGAGTATGATTTGAATTGTTATGTGTTTTTCCTTATTTTGATCTATTTTTTCTTTTAAGGATTTTCGAAATATGTTAAAGGGATAAACATATCATGATTTCGAAATTTAGTGATAAAAATAGATCAATATTATAATAGGAAACCATATCACAATTCATATTTTTCGAATTTTTTTGTTAAGTTATCACAACAAACAGCTATTATACAGAGGATTCGAAATCTTTAATGTTCAAATCGCACAAGTCCCTTAACAGTCGCACAAGATCAGATCAAGAAAAAAAAAAAATTGATCTGATCGCACAAGACTGATCACACAAGGGAATCGCACAAGACCTGTGGATCGCACAAGATAGTGCTGATCGCACAAAACTTGGGCCTGACTAATCGCACAAGTTTTGGGCCTTACTGATCGCACAAGTTATTGGGCCTCACTGATCGCACAAGTCCTCACTGATCGCACAAGGCCTTATCGATCGCACAAGACTTGGGCCTTATCAATCGCACAAGACTTGGGCCTTATTGATCGCACAAGGCATTACCGATCGCACAAGTGCATTACTGATCGCACAAGACTCGAAACCTCATTATTTCGATCCGCGCTAACAGGTGGTTTGCTATTAAATAATTGGTTTTGTAATTACTTAGCTAATTAATAAGGATCAAATAATGTTTTACAAAACCAAAATAGCTTAACTTGAATGAGCTTCTGATATATCATTTCTGGCCAAAGCTGACTTGATACATCTACTTATCATTCAAGTATTACGAAAGCTATGTTGTGTATGCATCATAAGCATGAATGTCTTAATTCTGGCCAAAGCTGATTTAATTCATTCATAGATGGCATACTCAACAAGTGCACAACTAAAGTGATTGTTTCAATTCTGGCCAAAGCTGATTTGTTACAACCACTTTGCACATATGCTTACATGATTACACTTCTGGCCAAAGCTGTTTTGTCTTCATTTAAGTAGAATTTTTTAGCTAAGTCTATTATTTTGATGTTAGTAATAGACATATCACAATCTCTTCACCTAATGATCCTTAGATTAATGATCCTTAATTATGTTTTTTATGATCATTTCGTCTGCCTTATTCTTAGTACCCATAATTTTACTCACTGTAATTTTTTTCTATATCTCATCCACTCTAATTTTTTAAACCTAAATTGTTTGCTTTATCTACAGTTTCTATTAGAATTAGCTCTTAAATTAAATCCTTGATTATTCCCTAAGACACGATAATCCTATTGCTCTCTTCTGATAAAGATTCTAAAGAAGAAAAGTTAGAGCATGATGAATAGGATAAATCGACCATGATGTCTATTATGATAATCAAGAACTCTCTAACGTAAATGCTATCACTAAAGTTATTCCAGATTAAGTCTTTCCTAAGACTAATCTATAATTATGGAATAATCACTAGAACTCCTAAGATGCATGCCTTAATTTGAAACTCTAAACTATAAAGTTAAGTGGTATATGTGAATACATTATAATGTACAAAACCATGACCCATAAAGTTAAGGGCTTACGCATGGAAATAAGTACATTTTTCCAGTACATTACATATTAAGATTTCACTTGTACATTTTGATGCCTTATAAATCAACTATAACACTCAAAATACCAAAGTATAACGAGTGTGTTGATAAGCAACATATGTACAAAGAAATAAATGTTTAAAGCTGGAAAATAAGTTGTTATTCACCTTACAACCACTTAAAATGTTTAAAGAGGATTGTTCTAAGGTCCATAGACAAATTACAAGTGCAAATTCCAACTTTAAGGTTCTTCAAGGGAAAATCTCACTGCATAATTATGTCATTAGACTAGACATAAGCAACGAGACTATCCATTATTCTAAATAACAGTTGGGTAAATTAATTAGATAGTCACTTATTAATGATATTTAAGTCTGGTAATTTCAATATTCCAATTAACACATGATTAGTTGACTCTAGTTCCATACGTTTCCTTCCCAGAACTTGACAAATAACTAACATGAGAGTTAGTGACAAAATTAATTGTTAACGCTATAAGAACTATAATAAGCAGTCTTCTAACAAAGCTTTTCGATACATTACATGTTCTGATTATTAATCAGAGTACAGTATCATTACTTAGGCTATGTCATGAAGGTTGTGAGGTTTGCATAGTCAACATAAAGTCACACTTATCTTAAACTCTCATCTTATTTGTTCTAAATATCTGGATAAAAACATTACTAAGATGGAACTAGATGATACCTTACATTTTCACAACTTTTGTCATCATGAAAATGAGAATTTGACAAAAGGAAAATGAGACTTATAAATTTCATCCATTATAACCGCAATTCATGAGAAATTATGACATGGTTAATGAGGATGATTATTCATCTAATCTCATTCTAAGTGATTTCAAATCATGGCGTTATAGCCCTAAATATTACTTGGCTTAAGGAATAAGTATGGGTCCATCATAAGTCATTCATTGACATTCGTGGAACTTATTCAAAATGGAATATTCAGACATAATTCATTTATCATTTAAAAGACTATCAACTTGTAGCTAACTTTTGTCGCATATGTCCCACAGTCTTAGAAGAAATCTATTCATATATATACTTAATTAGATTTCTATTAGATACGTCCCTAAATTTTCTTATGACATTTGGACGTTAAGGAAATCCAATAAAGTCTAACGTATATATGATAGGTTCCCACGTCACGTACCTCATTGAAATTTCTCTTGTAGCATTCTAGAGATATTAAAGATCAGTGGGAGCATTAAATGTCTTAATAATAACTTGCAATAGTTGCAAGAGGTGGGGAGTGAAAACTTTATATTACTTCAATTTACACCTCTTGTACAAGACACTGCTCCATCACGACACTGTTCTATCAAAACTTATCTCCTAAAAATCTAATGCTACTCTTACAAAAGTTTCATTGTTGCCTAATTGTGGGCGCACTTAGATTTCTTACATAAACTAATATAATCCTCAACAAGAGAAATCAAAACGACTAACGTCATTAATTTGTTTTCTCTATTAGAATCTGTTGGTCATTAAGTATTGACCCTAAGCATGCTGAGTTCCTAAAGATTTCTAAGGCCAGTGGGAGCAGCCAACGACCTTATTATGACTTGCAAGGAATACAAGAGGCGGGGGGAAGAGTGTCATTAAATTTCACTCCAAAATTTAACTCCGATTACACCTCTTGTACACCATACTGCTCCAACTCTTACAAACTTAGAGTGTCATGAAAATGATAGCAACCTAACCAAGAGCTAATCCATAAAACTGAAACTTCTAATAAACCCAATAATCAACTCAGGAGGTCATCCAGGTTTAAAAGCCTACTAACTTTGATGATTACATAACCTCCCTAACTGAAGTTGAAATGGATTTTGGAAATGTTTACTGATCCTATCTCTTCAAATTAAGCCATTAGTGTCAATCAATATTCTTAATGGAATAAAACAGTTTTCTAGTAAAACTGATTTTATGTGTTCGTATAACGTTTGGGATTTGATTGAATTACGTAAGAGTGTTCATAAGAAAATCAAATCCTAATATAAGCGTTAAGACACGAAGAAGCATGTTTGATTGTCAAAGGTTATACTTAGGAAGAGATAAATTATTAAAGAATCTTTATTACATATCTAACAAAAGATTTCTTTAAGGATCATCATTGTTCTAGTAGCTTATAATAGTTTAAAGCTACATTAGATGAACATTATAAACAATTTTCCATAACAAATGGCTGACACATTTACATGTTCATTAGATAACAACCTAAAGTTTCAAACTGAAGGTTAAAGAACACTTTATTTGTAAGCCAATAAAATCCATGTATGGGTTAATGCAAACATCATAATGTGATGAAATCTTAACGTAATCATTTTCATCAAGAATCCAAGTGGATTAATGTACCTACCTCAAAATGAGTGGGAGCAACTAAATTAAACTTGTTTATATAGATGATATTCTTTTGACAAGTATATGTTACATAAGTCAAAGCATTGTTAACACAAACTTTGATATAATAGATCTCAGAGATATCTCTTACGTGATTGATATCATAACATACTGAGATAGACCCAATGGATATTAGTTCCGTTCCATAAGTTTAACATTAAATGGGTCCTTACATATGTAACTAAACACTGCTCTCCTTTAGAGGATAATAGGATAAATGAGATTATTTTTTACGCTTCATTAATTGGAAGCCTTATGTAAGTTCAAGTCTATACTCGTTTAGATATTACTCACATTGCAACACACTAGATATGTCTAGATTAATGTGTAGCATCTAATGGAGTATTATAATATCTTTAAAGAAATGAGAGGCTATTATTTGAAGAAGAAGTGAGAATTAAAACCGGTTTATTACTCTAACTTTGAGATATTCAAAGATGATAAAATGTAATTTTGGGTATATCTTTATGTCAGCAGACAAAACCTATTTCATGGAGGAGTTATAATGCACTGATATTAACAACCTAAGTTATTACGACATAATATAGTCACTAAATGTTGTTAGAAGTTTATCAGTGGACTCATAAGTTTATTAACTCCATATAATGTTTTGAAGAATTAGTGTGATAAAGTCAGCTACCATGACTCCTTGAACAGTAATAGTTTAAGAGGTGCTGCATTAAGTTTCGATACGCAATTAATTATTCGTTTATGAACGAATTGAGGAAACTAAGTTTGTATCGAATTCATTCATGATATGCTTAAGGATCCTATAACTGAAGGGCTATTACCCATAAGTCTTATTAAGAGAGCTCATAGACGGGTATTAGTTTATGGCCATGCGCAACTGCATATCGTACTATGAATGACTAAGTATTAGTTAATTTTCCTCATCAGTTTGATTTTGTACGTCTCTAAGAATATGTCAAGTCGACATAATGGCATATAAGACAAATAAAGTTACAAATCAAACAAAGGGCTTATGCGTATTTTGATCATAACGATTAGGTTTTAAATTAAGGCTATAGTATGATTAATGGGGGTCCTGAGTCGCATAATGATTCAACGGCTGTATTTCTCTGCTATAGTACTTGTTTAAGGCTAAAATGAGTGTTAACTCCTGATCAGGCTTATCTAATACTCATAGTAAATGATTACTCGGCTAAGTGGGAGAATGTAAGATTAAATATGTTACATATTAATATTTAATCTATAGCCATTATAATCATTTACATTATATAGATCAAAATATATAACAATCCTATTAAATAATTAGTTGGTAATTGTTGATGGACCATATTACCCTTATTAACTAATTAGGGTTTCCTCCTGGGTGCTTATATAAGGAGAGTTATGTGGAGGTTAAAGGGTTAGACAGTTACACATTAGACACAACCCTAATAACACATAACATCATTTTTCGACCTCCATCTCCATACCGATTCCCTTATCGGTTTTTCTTAGCCACCATCATCAGTTAGCACCCTAAGGAGGAACCAGACCAAGATGACAATCATGTCAACCCTCAATGGATTCTTTGCTAACCTGTGCTGATGCAACCAAAGGTATGTTTTCATGTTTTCCTTTATGTTCAAAACAGAACTGAACCAATAGTACGTAATAGGCTGGAAGCTGCTCAGGACGTTAATAAGGAATCTTGCAAGTTCTAGGCGTCTAAAGTCTGTTGAACAATGTTTATGTTTTAAGATCCGCCTGTGGATCCTTTACTTTCCGTTGTAATACTTGATATTACTTTATATTCGGATTGTAATATATTTATCTTTTGTTTCCGCTGTGCATTGATATATTGTGTTATTTGACTATGATGATATCAACTACGTCACGATACTCCCCTACCGGGCCCACCGGTCAAACGTGAAAATATCGGGGTGTGACAATTTCCCTCTCTCTGGCCCTCTCCCACTTTTGATATCATGCTCCTTCATTCAGTTTATCTCCAATCGATTGAACCCAATATTATCCATCCCTTCAATCTTTAAATGGTTATATTTAACCACTTTCATTGCGTACAATGTTTAAGATTAATGATGCCTTTTTTTAATTTTCAAAATTAAAGTTCATATGTGTTCGTTTGCATTCGTGGTTAGTGTTCACGAACAACCAAAATTTCTTAACGAACGAACACGAACACAAACTTCTGTTTGTCATGTGTTTGCGAACGGTTCACGAACATCCAAATTTCCTTAACGAACGAACACGAACATAGCCTTGTTCGTGTTCGTTCGATTCGTTTACAGCCCTATTGATGAGTGATTTTGGTGAGAGATTTTTAATTGTGTTCAAGACTTTAGAGGAAAAGTATAATACATTGGGAGGGAATGATTTCTTTCGAGAAATTTTGTTAAAGTGTTTAGGTCTTTAGACCATCCGTAGTCATAAAGCCACTTGTGGGGCGTTATGCGACACGTGTCATGCCACGCTACACGGGGGCTTTATGGGGCGTTATATCACTAGAGCCCGTAGTCATAAAGCATCTACCCATCATTACCTAATTATTAATTTTCAATTTTATTAATTAATTATAAAAAAAACCTTGCTTTTTTGTGATTGGTCCAAATTTTGAAAAGAACCTCCACAACGCCGCGAAATGCATGGCGCCTCCCCCTTTTTTTGCCCCATAACGCCGCCCATCGCAGTGTGCGGGGCGCTATGGGGCGTTATGACCCAAAAAAAAACCCACTCTTCGCGCCCCACTACAGGTAGACTTAGGAGGGAAACTGGAAAAAATTTAAAAGAAATGCTCCAAAGCTTTAGTGGTATAGGCAAAGTATAATTAAAAACCTGATGAAAATTTTAGTGGCATACGCAAAGTGCCATTAAATACGTAACTTAGTGGCACAATGTTAAATGTCACTAAGGGTCTGTTTGGTATTGGGTAATGGAATGGACGAGGGAATGGAATGGATGGGGGTAATGGAATGGATGAGGTAATGGAATTGATCATTACCATTCCATGTCTTGTTTGGTTACCATGTGAGAATGAAATAAACCATTACTTTTTGTTGTTTGGTGTGTGAGAAACGACGAAGGAATAAAATCGGATGGCGGTGGTCAATGATGGGCGGCGATGGTGGGTGGTGATATGTGGAAGTTGTAGAGGCGGCGGTGGTGGGTGGAGACGGCGGCGATTGGAGACGGCGACGGGTGATGACAGCGGTGGTGGTGGTGGGTGACAACCAAGGTGGGTGGCGACGGTGGTCAGGGGTGGTAGCGGTGGCGACGGTGGTGGCGGTGGGTGGTGGTGGTTGATAGCGATGGCGGAGGTGGGTGGCGACGGCGACGGTGATCGGAGGTGGCAGCGACAATGGTGGCGGCGATGATCGAAGGTGGGTGGTGGCGGTGATCGGAGGTGGCAACGACGATGGTGGAAGGCGGCGACGGCGGTGGCGGGGATGGAGGCGGATGGTGACAATGACGGTGGCGGGTGGCGGCGGTGGCGGGTGACGGCGGCGGTTGGCAGTGGTGGCAACAGTAGTAGGTTGTGGTGTTGTTAATGAAGGGTGAAGAGAGAATGGAATGGAAAAAAACAGGGGGGGGGATGGAATGATTATGAGGGAATGGAATGCATTTTGGAATGGGCGATTCCATTCCATCGACCAACCAAACACTCTTTTCTTCATTCCCTCTTAGTGGTCCATTTCATGCTACCTCTCATTCATTCATACCAAACGCTACCTAAAAGTGTATGCTAATCAAATGTGAAATACATAAAGTGCTAATAAAAACTTAAATTAGTGGCACAAATGCTAAATGCCATTAAAAACGTATGCCACTAAACGGTTTGTATTTTTTTTTTTTTTTTGTAGCTAGAAGAAGAAAGAAGTTAGATTTTGATTTTGAATTTTATCCGTTAAAGTTAAAGATATTTATTTTGGTGTTTTGGTGCTATTTAAAAGTTTAGCCTAAAAAATCAACTTTATTTTGTATTTACGAGTAAAAAATCAATTTTATTGTGTATTTTGGTGCTATTAGCAACCTTAGCCTCAAATAATTAATTTTTTGGTGGTTTATAACTTGTAAGCATCTAATGGTGGTGTGTAATGTATTTTTAAGTGGTGTGTTTTGTTATTTGGTGCTTTCTATTATAAAATAGCACCAAAAACATGAAATTTACACCACCAAAAAATTGGTTTTGTACTAGTGGGGGCCGGTTCGACGGCGACAATGGTGGTCGGTGTTTCTCGAGTTTATCAGTCGGTTCAGCGGGTTCAGTTCTGGGTTTCGACTCGGGTTCGGCTCAACATCAGTCGCGGGTTTCGGTTCGGTTCAAGTTAGATGAACTTCAGTTTCGATTCAGGTTGGTTTTCAATTCCGTTTCAACCCGGTTTCGGGTTGGGCTCGGGTCAACGATGGTCAAACAGTCAACACGGGTCACTCGGTCAAGTTTCGTGTTTCGGGTCTCGTGTAGGGTCAAGTCAGTCAACAAACAAAATGGTAACAATTTGAACACGCTTGTAATATTATGTTTTACACGAACCGAATGTTATATAATTTGTAAACTCGCATAGAAAAATATATACGATTATATTGTTTCGTTTACTGTTGAATTTTGAAATTATAGACGACAACTTGCATCGTCGGGATCGTCCAAAAACAGAGGAAACTTTGCCCGTTTTTCGTAAAATATATGTGAAACGATGCACGTTTAATTATAAAACCAAACATATCGGATTCGAATAATTTTTATAACAATAATTATAAATGTATACTTATTTTGGCCACTTTTAAGATTTTCATATTTTTTAAAATCCATTTCTTTTCTTTTAGTTTCAAAATAAAACCTTTATAAATTATATTCTTTTAAAAGTTCTTCTAAAACCCTTTTAATCCTTAAATCCATTAGTAATTAATCGAGTTTTTATCTAAAATTCTTTTCTTGTAAGAATCTTTATAAACCGTAGATTTATAAAATAAATATTCTTTTCTATTTTATAATAAACTCCAAGAATAATAAACAATTCACTATAATCCCTTTTATAACATTAAGGGTTAATATTGAGATAAATTATCTAAATAAATTCATTTATTTAACTATTAAATAATAGCGAGCTAGTAATATTTTAAATATCTAGGTCAAACACTCTCGTTCGTTCTCTTGAATTGTTCCAATCTTTACTCGTGCGTTATTTTACTAGGAGTCGCAATCGCAACCACTCATAATCTCGAGACTTCGGTGTTCCTTCCTCTTAATCTCTTACACTCGTCAACATTTGGAAAATCGGAAGACTTAGCAATTTTGTGAGTATACTCGATCCATTTTTACTTTTAAACACTTTGGGTGCAACATGTATTCTATATTAAAATCACGAAACTTTGAAACTATTTGAATCACTCTCTATCCATATTTGAATATGAAACTATATGATGCTTGTTAATCTCGTATGTGATGTCAAACTTTTGTGTCTATATGCTCATTAACTTCGTACAAGCCTACCTTAACAATTATAGCGCTATAGGAGTAATGCACCGCCCACGATTCTTGGGGTATTGTTACGTCAAACATGTTAACCTCCCTTTATTCTAACAAGGGATAGGCTATTTTAACGCATTGGATTCTTGGGTTTGAACATATACTTGACACCGTTACGACATACTAGTAACTTGCATATTGTGAATCATGTTGGATACGAGCCTTAGACAATTTTAAAACCATTTTTATGCTATGTATTAAAACTTGTATACTCGCCTTTGCTTTTGCATTGAACTCTATTTTAATACATGTTGCAGGTTCGATAGACAAGATGATGCTAAGTGAAGAAAGAAGACTTAAGTGGACTTAGAAACACACTTAGATTAATCAATTTTGTATTATGTGTTTGGAAACAATGTTGTTCGTATTTGATTATAGTATTACATTTTTTTAGTAAATTTATGAAATCAAATTTAAATTATATTGTCACATAGTGTTATGAAGTCTCTTGCAATCTATTTCGTCTCATCCCGATGTTTCCTCCATCGGTTGGGGTGTGACAGATTGGTATCAGAGCCATAACTATAGGGAATTAGGAAATGTAGGAATGCTTTAACCTAGTCTATAGTTTTAGAGCTTTATTCTTATGTTTTGCTTGAAACTACTACATGATACTTTATTTGTTTCTTATTTATGCTCTTTTAATACATATATGTCACTTATGTGTAATATTTGACGTGTTAATCTTATGTATTAATACTTGTTTTATTATGTGTTAATACGTGTTTCATCGTTCGACTCTTTATGTGTTATTCTTGACATATTCCTCTATGCGTTAGTACTTGTTTTATTGTACCATTCTTTATGTACCATTCTTGATGTGTCTTCTTATGTGTTATACTTGTTTGTGTATTCCTTTAACATACGCCCTTTTCTAAAGCATCTTACTCGATTTTTCTTGAACTCGAAAACACTCGTATTGTACAAACGAGACGAGTCTACCGATATAGGCGTGAAACCCACAACTTGGTAAACGACTCTCATTCCGTTAAACTCTATTTTGCACGAAATTACACCATTAAGTTAGGAGTGAAATCCACATCTTAATGGAAATTTCAAATTTAAATTCGTCAAGTTAAGGTACGAAGTCGTCAAGTTAGGGGTGAAACCCGCATCTCGTCGACTAGTCCCACTCCTTGATTTTTATAAATCCCGCCAAGTCTCGAATTCTCGATTGAATTGGGACATGTAGTAACCGGAATGGTGAATACCGTTAACCGACTTGTCGGCGAGAGTACACCACCTATTAGGCCAAAGCATGTTCTCCATTTCAAAAGACCTTTCGACCACTTTGGTTAGTCAACGTTCCATTTTGGAACCATCCAAGTTTCTTTTATCAAGCTTACGCTTTATTGTTTTCGATCTTTTATGATGAAACTCTCTCTTGTCAATTTTGAACCATTATCGAGATTTCACTTTTACGCACACATCATACTATTACCTTTCATACGATTATACATTATTAGCGTGCATAATTTCACATAATTTTAGTTACACTTTTGTAACAATGAGTGGAGACATATCATCAAGATAGTAGTGATTTCCTTACCTTGACGATTAACTCCGCTTCTTTCCTCATCTTACAACGACCTCACCAACGGATTAGGGGTGATTTCCTTACCTAGGTGATCGTTACCAATGCTTTCTTTTAATAGATTATATTATGTAAATACGATCATGTTTATATTTAAATCATTTATCATTAGTCAAATCTCTAATTATTTCAAAATGCATTGTTTATATAAACGAACTTCATATCCTACAACCTATTTTCATATAGCTCTCACACACGAAATTCTTAACTTTTACCATAAACGCTTATTACTCGATTTTCAAAATTTCACGAAATGCTACTTATCAATCTAGTCGGTCTAATAAACTCATTGCCCACAAAATTTCGAATTCCACGTAATTACTAAAACACACTCATCTTGCATCATTATACTAAAGATTGTTATTTTTCAATTGATAATCAAACCAACTTTTCATACAAAATATTACAAATATTATCCGATCATTTATTAAAACCCTTTTCAAGAGCAACAAAATATTTTATTTAGAACACCTTTTACAATCACTAAGTTCGTATACCAAATTCCTTTTTCTAAGGATCAACTTTTTCACAAGAATCTATAAACTTCAAAATTTTCTAATACAATGTTACTTAAAACGATGCGGACTTATTAATTTCTAGAACTTTTCAAAACCTCACTCGATACGTCAATTAAATTCAAAACACGTGGGCAAGAAAACTTCATAGGAACCAATAAATTTCAACTATATCAATCTTTTAAAACCATAGTAGCATTTCCATCCTTTTTACAAGGTACGTATCTCGTAACCAATAACTGTTTTATACTCCCTTTACATTCACAAACTAGGTTTTACATTCCATGACAACTCAATCTATTTTAACTTCATGTTTTGCGCAAACAACTATACATGCATATCATTTTACACGTTTTAGTCAATATCTCACAACAATCTCACGCGTGTCACTCGTTCTCTTTTTCCTTCATACTCAAAACTTTTAACCTTTTACGCGCATAAACTCGTGTATTTCGATTTATACTATAAATCAAATCATTATCTCCTACATCCATACTTATACATTTAATGCCTTCACTTATGTTCACACTTACACATTTATGTTATACTCATGATTCAAAATTCATACGCTTTACGTTTATACATACACTCATAATTATCCATTTACGTTGTACTCACATTCACGTTTATACTACATTCATATTCATATTCATGATCATACATTTTATGTTTTCATTTACACTTATACAACTTTGTTTACACTCATATTCATACACATATTTGATTCATACTTAAACCTTCATGTTTTACACCTATATTCACGTTCATATCTATGCTCATACATCTTATGTTCACACTTATACTCGTATTCATACTCATACGCTTTGTGTTTATACTTATACTCGTGTTTGTACTCACATTTATACTCATTTTTTTCTCATACACGTTATGCTCATACTTGCAATCATACTCTTGTCATGCGATTTATGTTTATGCTCACATGCGTATTCATGTTTAAACTTATACCATGATCATGCTTATCGTTTTACTCAAAACTTATACAATCGCACCTGTACGCGAGCGAAACCCGAGGGATTTGCTTACGTTGGTCTTAAACTATTTGGAAAGCAAACATACTTACATGCTACATTTCTATACACACGAAGTCTTATTTTCAGAATTTATGCATACCTTAATTCATACGCAACTAGTACAAGCTATGCGGATCATGCGACGATCAATATAATCGCGGGTGCACACGGGATTATAGTGATGGGCGTATGCGAAACCACAGAATGTACTACCGTGTATGGTAAGACACGAGACGTAACATGACACCGAATATGAAACAGACGTAACGGGTCAAAACATGGTGGATACGCCGTTGGTACTTCCTATATATAAGTGTTTTCACCATGTTACCAAACTTTCGTAAAATGTGTCGTGAGAAATTCAGTGTCTTGCAGACCTTTTGGACCTAATTCAAACTTTAAGCAACTCACAACGCATTATGTCCGATTATCCACGACGTGACTTCATTCTAAACACACTACTGGTACTTGTGCTATTATTATACTCGCATTCGTTCATTCACCTTTATGCTCCCATTATCCTCCATTATCCTTTTCCTTTTAAATGAACTCTCTTACAAACCTATCTTTTCGTCCTTCAAATTTCACACTTTTCAAAATGTCCCAAACTTCAAGGCCTCAATTTTAAACAATCCTCTTCGGTTTGCCAAAACCCTTTCAAGTCTTCCTTCTGAATAAAATTTGAGACGAAATTTCCTAAAGCAGGGGAGATTGTAACGCCTCGTATTTCCGCATCTCCATATTTTTAGGAAATACGTGCTCGTTTTTATTTTTTTTTCTAGAATTCACAGCTGAAATCAGATCGAGAAACAGACAAGAAACGACAAACTGACATTTTTACGCACTTTTAACGAAACCGACAAACGAACGCATCACAAATCAATTTCCGACATCATTTCCGTATTATGACCCTAAAACAAAGTCCTACCGTATTTCACGATGTCCAGTTTTGAAAACAGGTTCAGAACCGTATCGGGCCGCGTAAGACACAAGAAGCGGGCTTGTGGGCCTTGGGCCAAGCCCACTTAAGAACCCTGTATAAAATACCTTGCTATAAACTCAAAACCCTTGTTTTCCTTTCAAATGTTTCAGCTGACACATGTGTGTCTCTAAACCTGGTTTCATTCATCACCTTCCCTAGCATTCACCCTCAATTAAAAACCACAGGCCTCTCACCTCTCTCAATCACCTTTACAGAGAAACACCACACGCACACAACACTCTACACCCTCCTCTCCTTCATCTTCTAGCAAGAGGCCCTAAATCAAAAACCTCATACCTAGTAACACCACAGGCACCAAACCTCATCTCCCAATGAAACTATATGATGCTTGTTAATCTCGTATGTGATGTCAAACTTTTGTGTCTATATGCTCATTAACTTCGTACAAGCCTACCTTAACAATTATAGCGCTATAGGAGTAATGCACCACCCATGATTCTTGGGGTATTGTTAAGTCAAACATGTTAACCTCCCTTTATTCTAACCGGGGATAGGCTATTTTAACGCATTGGATTCTTGGGTTTGAACATATACTTGACACCGTTACGACGTACTAGTAACTTGCATATTGTGAATCATGTTGGATACGAGCCTTAGACTATTTTAAAACCATTTTTATGCTATGTATTAAAACTTGTATACTTTCCTTTGCTTTTGCATTGAACTCTATTTTAATACATGTTGCAGGTTCGATAGAGAAGTTGATGCTAAGTGAAGAAACGAGACTTAAGTGGACTTAGAAACACACTTAGATTAATCAATTTTGTATTATGTGTTTGGAAACAATGTTGTTCGTATTTGATTATCGTATGACATTTTTTTAGTAAATTTATGAAATCAAATTTAAATTATATTGTCACATAGTGTTATGAAGTCTATTGCAATCTATTTCGTCTCATCCCGATGTTTCCGCCATCGGTTGGGGTGTGACAGTTACGCTTATCGAAATCATAGATTAAATTCAAAATTAAGACAAATGCCGTACCGAACGTGGAGGGTATACAACATCACCAAGTACTGCCTCATCATTGTCGGAATCGCGTCTGTTCTTGGACGAAATTTCTTCTCCGGTGAAGGAACAAGTGTGGAAGAAGGGGGGGGGGGGGATTTAAAATGAGCTTTTGAAAGAAGCTTGGGGATTAGTATTGGGTGGGGGGGGGGTTTACTTTTGGGTGAATTTACCATTTTGCCCTTTCAGTTATTAATTAAATAAATGGATAATAATTGGAAAATATAGGGAGGGATGTTATTGAATGCAATCGACAACCACATAGACTTGATTGCTACGTTTTTTCAAATGAGAGTTGATTCTGTGTTTTGGTGTAAAACTTAGGGACGTAAAGTGACATTTACTCTATATTATAAAGGAGGGTAGATTAAACTTAAGGGCAAAGATTTTTATAACTTATAGAAAATCCTATTAATTAAGTTGTTAAGCGTAAAAATAGTGAAGTAAATAGTTAACGGCTATTCACAGAAGTCTTAATCAAATGTGTATTTTAAGGACACGTGAACGTTTTTTTCGTTGTGAATAGGGAGAAAAAAAGGTGTTTGAGATAAGACTCATGATTGTCTTCTTTTTCGTTTTCGTTTGTTTCATTTTTTTTTGTTCTACATACACCATCCAATGACTGTTAACCAATGTCATTTTCATTCATATACTAGATGCATGCATGCTTATGCATTTTATTGAAGGTTATTATATTTAAAAAAGGGTAAGGTCTACGCATTTTATTAAAGTGCATGTACTAGATTGCATTTCACATATTGGGTGAGGTAAGAAGCTTTATCATATATCTGTTGTATGGTTATCTATGGTTATTATTCTTTTGACCATACACAAAGTACCCAGTCAATGGTCTAATGTTGACATAGAAATGCACTTTTACAAGTGGAGAAACAAGCCAGGACAATTCTTGTATGCCAAAAAAAAAAGCTAGTGTAACAAAGTTCGTGTACTAGATGAATGTCGCATATTGGGTAATGTAACAAAGTTCCACCATACATCACTTGTATGGTTTTGTATGATTATTATTATTTTTTTCGCCATACACAAAGTATCCGGTCAATGGTATAACGTTTACATAAAAATACACATTTACAAGTGCAGAAACAAGGTAGGACAATTGATGCATGCTAAGAAAAAAAAAACTAGTGTAACAAAGTCCATGTACTTGATGCATGTCACATATTGGGTGATGTAACAAAGTTCCACCATATATCTCTTGTATGGTTATGTATGATTATTATTATTTTTTTGGCCATACACAAACTATCCGGTCAACGGTATAACGCTAACATAGGAATACATTTTTAATAGTGTAGAAACAAGCCAGGACGATTCATGTATGCTAAGAAAAAAAGCTAGTGTAACAAAGTCCATGTACTAGATGCATGTCACATATTGGGTGATGTAACAAAGTTCCACCATATATCTCTTGTATGGTTATGTATGATTATTATTAATTTTTTTTGTCCATACACAAAGTACCCAGTCAACGGTATAACGTTTACATAGGAATACACTTTTACAAGTTGAGAAACAAGCCATGACGATTCATGTATGCTAAGAAAAAAATCTAGCGTAACAAAGTCCATGTACTAGATGCATGTCACATATTGGGTGATGTAACAAAGTTTAACCATATATCTCTTGTATGGTGATGTATGATTATTATTATTTTTTAGCCATACACAAAGTACTCGGTCAACGGTATAACGTTTACATAGGAATACACTTTTAAAAGTGGAGAAACAACTCAGTAAGATTCATGTATGCTAAGAAAAAAAGCTAGTGTAACAAAGTCCATGTACTAGATGCATGTCACATATTGGGTGATGTAAAAAAGCTCTAACATATATCTCTTGTATGGTTTTGTATGATTATTATTATTTTTTTGGCCATACACAAAGTACCCGGTCAACGGTATAAGGTTTACATAGGAATACACATTTAAAAGTGGAGAAACAAGCCAAGACGATTCATGTATGCTAAGAAAAAAAAGCTAGTGTAACAAAGTCCATGTACTAGATAAATGTCACATATTGGGTGATGTAACAAAGTTCCACCATATATCTCTTGTATGGTTATGTATGATTATTATTATTTTTTGGCAATACACAAAGTACCCGGTCAACGGTATAACGTTTACATAGGAATACACTTTTACAAGTGGAGAAACAAGCCAGGACGATTCATGTATGCTAAGAAAAAAAGCTAGTGTAACAAAGTCCATGTACTAGATGCATGTCACATACTGGGTGGTGTAACAAAGTTCCACCATATATCTCTTGTATGGTTATGTATGATTATTATTATTTTTTTGGCCATACACAAAGTAACCGGTCAACGGTATAACGTTTACATCTTATAGGGAATTAGGTTATTAGTAATGCTTTGACCTAGTCTATAACCTTTCTAGGACCCTAACGCGAGTTTACTTGCGTTTAGTCATAAAACAATACCGTCACCTATCCTTAGGCGACGACCACAACAAGAACATAAATTTCAAAACCGCTTTGAAAAAAAAAAAAAAAAAAAAAAAAAACTAATCATTTATTCTAGGATGATTAATTACTAGGTTTTGAACCCTTTGTTATAAGGTTTTGAACCCTTTGAGTTTTCAAAAATCTCGTCAAGGTTTTGGGTTTTAAATGATGTGAACACGTGCAAACTGGAAGGGTGAATGCCTGTATTCTGGGTTTTCTGTCTAGGCAAGCACTTCGTATACATCTCATCAGACGCGAGACCAGTTGTGCTTACCTGGGAATTCTTGGGATGAGTGCTCACTTATAGGCGAACATGTCTTCGCGATACATTATTTTTGATCCATTTACTTTAATTCAGTCACTGTGTGTCGTTTGTTGCTTTGTAGTAACAAACAAATGACCACTATCCTGGCTTTCATCAGATTTGTTCATCTCATTCTTTTCGTCTAATTCTCTCACTCGTTTCATTTCATGTTTCCTCTTTTAGAATGCCTCCTCGACGCGAAAATCCGGTATCTATTGACGATCTGGCAGCTGTCATTACACAGCAAATAACTGCTGCAATCCCAAACCTCGTTGCCCAATGTCACCAAGCTATCAACAACAATAATGCTCTCTGCAGTTTCAAGACGTTCAACTCGGCCAAGCCATCAAAGTTTTCTGGGTCTCAAGGAGCGACTGCACTTCTGCAATGGTTCGAGAGTCTAGAGAGCACTTTCAGGCATGTTCAATGTCCAAACGATCGAAAGGTAGATTTCGCATCCAGTGTCTTTGAGAAACGAGCTTTGACATGGTGGAACGGTGTGGTGAGAGATAGGGGTGCCGATGTGGCACTGGCCCAAACTTGGGAAGAACTTCGAGCACTGATGATGAAGGAATTCTGTCCTCGTCACGAGATCAGGGCATTGGAAAGGGAATTCGACGATCTTAAGCAAGACAGCGTTGAACATCGAGCATACACTGATCGATATGAGGAGCTGAGCCTGTTGTGTCCTACCATGGTTACGCCTTTGGATAAGGCGATCGAAAAATACATTGATGGTCTCCCTGACTTAGTTCAGGACATTGTTACCGGTAGTAACCCCACTACGGTTAGGCAGGCCATTGAGCTATCTGCAACGTTGACTGAATCTCAGATCAGGAAAGGTAAGCTTTTTCGAAAGGGTGACAAGAAACCAGTTGAGGAATCAAAGACCATGGATGTACAGACTGAATTCCCTGAGAAGTCAAAGAAGCAAAAGGCTTCTCAGAACTTCGCCATGGTTACTTACAGTGATCAAGCTATCCCTAACCAACCAGCTCAACCCCGTACTAGGAAGCCATACAATGGAACTTCACCCTTGTGTAACCGATGTGGCCTACATCATCATGCTAATGTGAAGTGCCGCGAATGCCAAATTTGTGGACTTAAAGGTCATGTGGCAAAAGTTTGCGTTGCAGCAGTTGCACCGAAGCAAGCTGACAACAAACATGCTCGAGCTCGCTTTCCACCAGGTTCTTGCAACAAGTGTGGTAAGATGGGACATTTCCGAAGAAATTGCCCAAGGCTTGCAAATGCTAATCCAGCACAGAGATGAGCATCTGATCGACTAGGAGACAACACTCTTTAGAAATAATCATATCTTATGTATTATTTTCTTTTGTTGTCAAGGTTCATGAAACAGTTGTTATCATTGTTAATAAATAAATCTTTTTATTTATATTACAATGTATTTATGTGGTTGTATGCATAAACAACATATCCCCTATAATACCGACAATCGAGGAATCGTATTCCTTGAAAAGCAAACTATCCCCAAAATTCTTCCATGTTACAATCTCTTGCGTTTTCCACAAAGATCCTAAGTACCCGTCTCTTGCAAAGAAACGAAGTACAAGGTACAAGTTATAATTCTGTACGAATACCCCAAGTACCACTATAAATTCTTAATAGGGTACCCAAGGGTATTTCCGTATGTCCTAAATTATTGTGTACCTTAATTCGAATATTGCGTTTTTCCTGAAAAACGGAAATCGAATTTTTGGTTGATCATCCTATCTTCATGAATGGATTCTTGAAATGATTAAAGTGCCAAATGAAATCCACGAATTGGATTCCTGGTGTACTTTAAGTATCCGCGTCCAAAGATAACAAATTAATAAACAAATTAAACAATTATGTGATTATGTGCTTATGTGTTTTCTTTTATGTTTTTGTGTAATCCAAGTTTTGTTATCCAAATCCTCGTAGAATCTTCCATATCTTTGTATAAGGAAATTCATAGTAGGATATCCAAAGGTACTATATTAAATCCTCAATGGGCTTCTACGTTGTAGTTAAGTCCCTCGGATTATATAGTACTACTCCATAATTAGACCCCTGAGTGGTCTAGGTAAACAGATTGATAAAAAAAAAATCTGGTTAGGAATATCATGTGATGATATAGCTGAAAGGACTCCTTGGTGGCCTAATTTAAAAGGATCCTTTGTCGATCTAATAAAAAGGACCCTATGGTAGTTTAGTCACACTCATCACAAGTTTGATTTTCCTCCCCTTTATATTACAAACAAATTGTGCGGACTATGCAAGGAATTGCATAATTATGGATGCATACATAATTATGAAATTCAGTGCACGGGAACCACAGCGAGTTTTGTCATGTGTCTAGAGTTCGTTCCGTTCATTTTTGTTTCTGAGGATGTAAAATGACTATTCCGTTCATTTTTGTTTCTGAGGATGTAAAATGACTATTCCGTTCATTTTTGTTTCTGAAGATGTAAAATGACTATTCCGTTCATTTTTGTTTCTGAAGATGTAAAATGACTATTCCGTTCATTTTTGTTTCTGAAGATGTAAAATGACTATTCTGTTCATTTTTGTTTCTGAAGATGTAAAATGACTATTCCGTTCATTTTTGTTTCTGAAGATGTAAAATGACTATTCCGTTCATTTTTGTTTCTGAAGATGTAAAATGACTATTCCGTTCATTTTTGTTTCTGAAGATGTAAAATAACTATTCCGTTCATTTTTGTTTCTGAAGATGTAAAATGACTATCCCGTTCATTTTTGTTTCTGAAGATGTAAAATGACTATTCCGTTCATTTTTGTTTCTGAAGATGAAAAATGACTATTCCGTTCATTTTTGTTTCTGAAGATGTAAAATGACTATTCCGTTCATTTTTGTTTCTGAAGATGTAAAATGACTATTCCGTTCATTTTTGTTTCTGAAGATGTAAAATGACTATTCTGTTCATTTTTGTTTCTGAAGATGTAAAATGACTATTCTGTTCATTTTTGTTTCTGAAGAGGTTGTGGAAAATGACTATTCTGTTCATTTTTGTTTCTAAAGAATGCCTGTTGAAAATAACTCGGTTCATTTTTCATTTCTGAAAAATGTTCGTTAAAGAGAAATTACATGATTACGTCTTGTTCATCTTTGATGGTTATTTAACACAAAGTCACAAATAGACTCCTACGAATTAATTTCGGGACGAAATTTCCTAAAGTAGGGGAGACTGTGACACCCGTGTCACTGCGACCATCAAACAAATGCCAAACCAATGAAATATTGTATTTCATACTTGGGATTTGTAAAAAATATGTGTATCGATTGCACATATCAACTCTTGTTTCGATTTTAAGCTCTAAATCGCTTTCTGGAAGGTTATACACGCACTGATGCGTAAATATAACCAGTTTAATGCAACGAACACTCCGGAATAGTGAAATAGTCTTAACATACCTTAAATAACCTTTACATAACTTATATATAAGTTTTGGAAGGTTTGGTGTGGTGAAATCAAGTTTAAATCGCTTACAGGGACTAAAGTTGACAAACTGCGAAAGTATGCCAATTTGAACTGTAACAGACATTCCGGAACATGACCATAAGTTAAACACACCTTAAATATCCTCTACATAGCTTAGAAATAGGCTTTGAGGGGTTCGGTGTGCTAAAATAAACTTTTGGGTCATTCAGGGACTAAAAGTGTCAAAAAGTGCACAAGTTTGCATTTTCGCGCATAACTTACGTTCTGAATACATCCGGACATCCAAAAATTTATGTAAGCATGACTATATTATATTTTAGTGTTCGCCATAAGAAAAATCCATTCGTTTCGTCATTTGGATCGTTTTTCGCGCTTGTGCGCATTCCGTCGTAATTAAGCGAACATCGCGT
This sequence comes from Helianthus tuberosus, assembly GCA_030545235.1. Classification (NCBI taxonomy): domain Eukaryota; kingdom Viridiplantae; phylum Streptophyta; class Magnoliopsida; order Asterales; family Asteraceae; genus Helianthus; species Helianthus tuberosus. Next base: position 193,322,523 of record CM060445.1, read on the forward strand.
TCGTACGACCAAACGAACCATCATCCGAGATATTTTTGAGCATGTTTTGAGTTCCCTATACTTTAACTTCATTTTAGAGCCTTGAAATGAGGTTAACGGGGTTCAAACGCATCGAAAAAGGCCTTAAAACACCACAGGGACCAAAACTGTAAATTTTGAAACTTTTCTGAAGCTGGTACATGCTAGCGTAGCGCGAGCCCTATAGGCTTTACCAGTCGCGCTACGCGACTGCCTATGCTGGACAGAAAACATGCAGAAAACTCAGTTTTGCGTTTTTGGGACCAGATTCGATGTATTAGCTGTTGTTTAATTCACAACCACACATTCTAACTTGCTTAGTCAGCGGATAAGGATGGAATTTTGGCACCATAACTTTGCAACACATGTATGGATGGAATTTAAACACCTAAACACCATAACTTTGCAACACATGTATGGATGGAATTTAAACACCCAAACACCATAACTTTGCAACACATGTACGGATGGGATTAAGGCACGTTTTCCATGAAACGATCTTAACGGTTCGGGTATTCCTATAAATACCCCATACCCCCCATTGCTAAAATCACTAGAATTCTGATTTGAGAACCTCTAAGTTGAAACCATTGTTTCATACCTGAGATTCTTGGATCGGGATTAGCATTCGGGGACCCTTCGTAAGTATTCTTTCGTTCTTTTCCTTATTTTATTGCTTTTCGAGTCCGAAAGTCAAACTTTGTTTGACTTTCAGCGTTGACCAGTAATGGTCAATGCGAAGTTCTTTTGAACTTCGCAACGTGAGTGTAATCACGTTGGTCATAGTCCCTTGGGACTATGCCCACTGATTACCACGTTGTCTAGGGTCGTAGGGTAAGCGATCTAATGAATCGCTTATACCTCGAACCCGACCCAGTTTGGTCGATCATTAGGATCCGACCAAACACATTAGGTGACCATAGTAGGTAGGGAATAACCTTCCGAGGTTATACCCTATGGTCACATCGTTTAAGTAGTTGTATGATAGGTAGTTTATATGCCTTAGGTAAATTACCAGAATACCCTTTTCATGTATAATTGGTAATTAAGCATATGTAACCTAAACCTTTGTCACATAACTGATTATGAAACATGTTTAGGCATATAACACTTGTCATAGGACTAGTTAGGCGGTCCGAACGCGTTTCACACGAACGACGCGTTAAAGTAGCATAAGCTACCTAAACGGGTCGTAATGGGTCGTAGACACTTAGGTTAAGTTTCATTTAGTATGTAGGCTTTGTTAAACCAAATGACACGAGTCTCTACACTCGTTTGGTTTACAAACCCTAATGCTACCCGATCTTCCGATTTAGGTCCGGTTTATTAATGTAGTTACCTATATTAGGTGCCGTTTGATATCCGCGATCTCTAGCATTGTTTGGTTGTTACTCAAGGACTTCTGAGCAATCTCAAGTGAGTACATAGACCCCTCTTTTACTGTTTTCCAAACTGTTTTGGGGTGGAACACATGTGCCTACTTGTTACTTTCATGCTTTCCTGTTTTCACATCATATACTGCTATGTTCGTTAGTACATTATAGTACATGATTTCATTACATTTCATGCTATGTATTGCCATTGTGTGCATTACTTAGTACATCGTTTTACATGACATTTTGACATAGACATTTCGACATAGACATTTTAACATGATTGACATTTGATCATGTATTTCCCACAAAACATAACTTTGATTTAAACCAAGTTTTACTTCAATACTTTGTTTTTGTGCATATGGTTTAGTTGAGACATTTCACTTGCCATACATGGATATTTGACGTAGACATTTGACCTGGATATTTGACATAGACATTTGACCTGGATATTTGACATAGACATTTGACATGGATATTTGACATAGACATTTGACATGGATATTTGACATAGACATTTTGACATGATTTACATCTTGACATGAATACTTTGACATATTATTCAATACATTTGACAATTGATTTAAACATAGACATTTTTCATTGTTTGGTTTGGTTTGATTAAGTGATTAAGTAACGATGTGTGTGTAATATGATACAAGCATGGTGGATACGCCGCTGGTACTTCCTATATATAAGTGTTTGTATGGTATTACATATCGTAGCGTTATTTGAATCATTTCAGTTTGATACATATAACATTTTATACAAATAACATACTTTTCACAATACATTGTTTTACAAACAACTTATCTTATACAAACTCAGTTTACAATGGTTATTCATTTAACCATACATTATTCACTTATTTATACATATCATCTGAACTCATTGTTTTTCAAATGATTTACAAGACAAAGCAAATTACAAGGTTCATGACTAAACATTTTCTCAAACATAAGTCATGAAACCTATTTTCAGAAAACCTATGTATCTCACAGGCATTTTTATGCTGACGTACCTATTTTCACATGTGTTTTTCAGGAGCTGTTGCATAAGATGATCAAGATACACATAGGCAGACTTGGGCTTTAGTGACAATAAAAGATGCAAGACTAGTTAATTATGTTGTATTTCTTTGTTTGTTAAGACATTGTAACACTTTTAATTAATAACACGAAACTTCAATTGCCATGGATTTGAAACATTAATTCTGTTACAACACTCCCCGATGTTTCCGCCACGTTTTGTATGTTCTACGTGGTCGGGGTGTGACAGAACCTGTCACACCCCGATTTCCACGTGTCACCGGTGGGCCCGGTGGGGGAGTATCGTGACGTGGTTGGCAACGTAATAGTCAAACAACACAATATAATAATGCACAGCGGAAGCAAATATGAAATAAGATACAACCGAATTTATTTATTGTAAACAAAGTCACAATTATCCGGTGTTTATCCACAGTAGGATCGAATTAAATAACATTGTTTATGGTTCAACAGACTTCGGCATCTTAAGTGTGCGAGACTTCTAATGATGCTTAGGAGAATCCCAGCCTATTTCGCCTAGTACCTGCATTTAATCTTTTTGGGAAAATACGTCAGTTTACACTGGTAAATACATTCAACTGACTCATTTTATAAAATGATTGAAAATTGGTTTGGATGCACATGGCATAAACATTTTTATTTAACTTGGGAGAATTATTTTAATAATATAATAATCTTGTGAACGATTTACATGTTACTTATGCGTTCAGTAGCCCGGACGTATCCGGGTTAAAGATCAATAGACACACCACTTTAAGTGAGTTATACACGGGAGTACGCCTACACCCCGTGCTCAGGTCGTGGCTATCTCGTAAGATAATGCCGAGGATATCCGGGACATGGTCATTAACCCCCCAAAGGCTGTAAAGTAAACACATCTGTTTAAAACGAGCCGATCAAATTATTCAATTAACCACCCAACGATGGAAGATTTGATGCCCGATCAAGCGGTACGCTATGTAACGTAACCCAAGCCCGTATAGGGAAAATAAGTTAAAAGTATTTACCTTGATGCAAAGTATAGTCACAATAATCAAATAGCAGGTAGCTTTTACTGTTTCTCCTAATCTGGAACGAAGGTTAAATATAACCTATTAGAATCCTAGCAGGTCTTTAATTATGCTTAAGCTTAGACCGGCTAGTTTCAAAGATACGGTTCGTACGCACGATTAAGCGAAGACCGGATAGAATGTGATTTAGACCCGACAAGTTTGAGGACTTGTTTAATATGGGTTTACTACTCACATTCTGGATTTTGAGATAAAATTGATATCGTTTGACCCGTTTCGGCTAGTTTATGCAAACTAGTTACATAAACCGAACCGAACCGAACGCGTATAACGCATGACGGGTAATCGAAAGGGTCGCGAACAGGTTTCCTAAGTTAATACGCTTTAAATATGTTGTGATATCATTATGATATCTTCCATAATGCCCATAACGAGTTTAATCCCTAAATACGCCCCGTAGGGGTATTTCGGTCATTTTAAGGGTTATAAAAGAGATTTATAATACTTCTGAGATACGGGTCTGATTTAATCAGCAAAATTATTAATTTTAACAGACCACAACAGTTGGTGAAGAGTCTCATTTCCCAAAATGGTTTTAAACCCAAATTATGCGTTTAATACGCGTATGAAGCCGTTTTAAGCGACGTACGGTTTAAAATACCATTCTGAGTTTTCTGATCAGCAAAACAGGCTCAAAACACTCTATTTATTATTTTAAATCAGTGGCAATTGGATTTGTATCAAACGGATTCGTAAAACTCGTTTTATGGCCTAAAAGGGCATATTCGGTATTAACCGAATCAATGCGATAAGCCTAGCTTAAGATCAGTTTAAAAATAATTAAAAATCTTCAAAAAATCCCAAAATATTATTTAACATCAGTGGGTAAAAGTTTTGGTACCGAAAATCGGGTTTAGATAGGCTATGCGCTAATCGCGCCGTTTAATTAATAATAAGCTTATTATTTACGCTAATGCGCATATCTCTTAATCTAGACCTCCGATTGACGTGAAAATTTACGTACATGTTTAGTAATCAGTAACTAAGATTATTGTACTTCCACATTTTCAAAATTCTCGTTGTACGGTCATAAGGGCATTACGGTCCAATTTAAGCGATTAACGGAAACGTGTGCATGCATCGGATAATCAACGAAACAAGTACAGAGACTTATAATAACATGCAACCCTACTCTAATGAAGCACTAAGGCATCTTCGAATCAAACTAAAACGGGTCAGAACCGAAGTCAAAGCAAAAGTCAAGGTTTTGCGCCTTTCGGTTCCGAACCGGGTTTTAACAGAAATTTGTCGAGTCGGGCAAGCGTAGACAAGTTTTCATACTTATTACCATGTTATATTAAGGTTAAAACAGGTTACACACCTCTCGGATCATTAATCGTGCATTAAATCATATTTTGTAATTCTGTTGACTTTTTCGGTCAACGTTTGACCCGACAAACGACCTAGTTAGGTCTGGAATTGGTACGCGCCCTTATAAGGGTTTAATACCCATATAATTACCTATCTAATGGTACTTTTAATTCGTGATACGACTGAGCTATCGACACTTAATCACGAAGTCAACCGTTAAGCACGATATATTGACTTTTAAGCTATTTATAAAGCTAGAATTAATTTAGAAGGGATTAGCAACTTACTAGATGATTAATGGATGATTAGGAAGGCCTTGAATCAGATTGTAAGCTCCTCCAATGCTCAGATGGCACTTGAATGATGTGTGTAGCAATTGTTGCAACTATGGTCCCTTATATAGTGCTCATGGACACCACAAAAGTTTGACAACCAAGTCTAGGACATCCCACAATCGATTAACATCTGTAACTAGTGTTTAGGGATGTCTAGGGGCCATGCACATGCAAGAGAAACCGGCTAAATGGGTCACAAATGCGCACAACAGCCAACAGCAGGTAATCTGGTCGCTGGGCAACCCTCGCGTGGCGCGAGGGTCCGTCGCGCTACGCGACGCCCTGCAGATCAGCTTTTGTTGTTGTTTGTTGGTGTTTCGAAAGGGCATCAACTTGCACGATTTTGGGACTTTATATCAACACTTTGGGACCCCTAAAACATGTCTTGAACAGTTCCTACCCTACCATTAACCAATGTTTCAAATGTATGCATAAACAAGACCCGAAAACATCGGTTTACCATTGCTTTTCTTCGTGGGATCAAGTCATGCATTATCAATTCCATTATTGGCAATGATTCTCTGAAGTGAGGGTATAATAGATGTGTAAAATATTATATCGGGTCTTGGGATTTACAATTGAGGTCGTTCAGAGGTAACGATTTAACATGACGCCACTTTAAATCCTACCGAAAACATCTTTATTAAATCCGGGTTTTCAACGCGTTTTTGTCTGACATGACACGTGTCGTTTTAATATTAATCCCGAAATTTTGAGGTGTTACATCCTCACCCCCTTAAAATAAATCTCGACCCGAGATTTACTGAAATAAATAAGGGTATTTTTCTTTCATGGTGGATTCAACCTCCCACGTGTATTCGGGACCTCTACGGGCATCCCATTTGACCTTTACAAAAGGTATATGCTTCCTTCGAAGCTTCCTTACCTGTCGATCTTCAATCGACAAAGGTTTTTCAACAAATTTTAAGCTCGCGTCTATATGCACATCTGTATGTGGCATGACATGTGAATCGTCAGCGGAACACTTCTTTAGATTGCAGATGTGGAACACATTGTGAATTCCACTGAGCTCTTCTGGTAAGTTCAACTTATAGGCAACTGACCCGACACGTTCGATAACCTCGAAAGGTCCTATATATCTTGGGCTTAGTTTGCCTTTCTTACCAAATCGCATCACTCCTTTCCAGGGTGACACTTTAAGTAGGACTTTGTCACCTACTTCGAAGTGAAAATCCTTACGACTTGGATCCGCGTAACTCTTCTGCCTATTCCGGGCAGCTTGGAGATTGTTACGAATCTGGACAATCTTGTCCGTCGTTTCGAACACGATCTCTGGTCCTGATAACTGGACTTCTCCAACTTCCGCCCAACAAACTGGCGATCTACACTTTCTACCGTATAATGCCTCAAAACGCGCAGCCTTTATGCTGGTATGGTAGCTATTGTTGTAGGAGAATTCGATCAATGGTAGGTTCTTATCCCAGCTACCTCCTAAATCGATCGCACATGCGCGTAGCATGTCTTCCAACGTTTGAATAGTACGCTCACTCTGACCGTCTGTCTGAGGATGGTAAGCCGTACTAAAGTTCAAACGTGTGCCCAAAGATTGTTGGAAACTCTTCCAAAAATGTGACGTGTACCTAGTATCCCGGTCAGAGATAATAGCTACAGGTATGCCGTGTAGGGCTACAATCTTATCAACATATAACTGGGCTAACATATCGGAGCTATAAGTCTCCTTGATGGGTAAGAAATGAGCTGACTTAGTCAGTCGGTCAACTATAACCCATATCGTATCATTTCCTTTCCTTGTCTTGGGTAACTTGGTAATAAAATCCATAGTTACCATCTCCCACTTCCACGTAGGAAGTTCAGGCTGTTGTAGCAAACCTGACGGTTTTTGATGCTCGGCTTTGACTTGCGCACATGTCAAGCATTTTGCTACATGGGCGGCTACAGACTTTTTCAAGCCTATCCACCAATAATTTGCCTTCAAATCCTGGTACATCTTATCAGCTCCAGGATGAACGGAGTATTTGGAACTATGGGCTTCTTGGAGGATGACATCACGAAGTCCTCCAAAAATTGGAACCCATATTCGTCCGTTTAACCGTAAAATTCCGTCCTTGCTAAGAGTTAACTGCTCCTCAGTTACTCCTAACTTTTCGTTAGGATAGTTAGCTTCCAACACAGCTTCCTTCTGTGCAGCTAACACCCTTTCTATCAAACTGTTCTTTATCTCCATACGCTTGGCGTTAATTCGAATGGGTTTAACCCTTTCCTTTCTGCTCAAGGCATCAGCGACTACATTTGCTTTGCCGGGATGGTATTTGATTTCACAATCATAATCATTTAAAGTTTCCATCCAACGGCGTTGCCTCATGTTTAATTCTTTCTGGTTAAACAGATGCTGGAGGCTCTTGTGATCAGAAAAGATCACAAACTTGATTCCATAAAGATAATGCCTCCACAGTTTTAGTGCGAACACAACGGCACCCAATTCCAAGTCATGGGTGGTGTAATTCTTTTCGTGCACCTTTAACTGTCGTGATGCATAGGCAATCACCTTGCCTTTCTGCATAAGCACACACCCCATGCCAGTGTGTGATGCATCACAATAAACTACAAATTCTTCCGCGCCTTCAGGTAATGTAAGCACAGGAGCGTTGCTCAACTTTTGTCGCAAAACATCGAAGGACTCTTGCTGCTTAGGACCCCAAACGAACTTTACTTTCTTCTTGGTCAGGGAAGTTAGGGGTGCAGCAATCCTTGAAAATTTTTCAATGAAGCGCCTGTAATATCCTGCCAATCCCAGGAAGCTACGAATCTCCGTAGGTGTCTTTGGCTCTTGCCAATTCATAACAGCTTCAACTTTAGCGGGATCCACCTGGATACCATGCTCACTGACCACATGTCCAAGGAATTGGACTTCTCGTAACCAAAATTCACACTTAGAGAATTTGGCGTAGAGCTTCTCCCGATGTAGGAGTTTGAGAATACAACGTAGGTGTTTCTCATGGTCAGCTTGATTCTTAGAATAAATAAGGATGTCATCGATGAAGACGATAACAAATTTATCTAAGTAAGGCTTGCAGACGCGATTCATGAGATCCATGAACGCGGCTGGTGCATTAGTGAGCCCAAAAGGCATCACTAGGAACTCGTAGTGACCGTAACGAGTCCTAAATGCAGTCTTGTGAACGTCTTCGTCCTTAACCTTCAACTGATGGTAGCCTGACCTCAGATCAATCTTTGAGAAGTAACTTGCCCCTTGCAGCTGATCGAACAAATCGTCGATCCTGGGCAATGGATATCTATTCTTGATCATGACTTTATTAAGCTCGCGATAGTCGATGCACAGACGCATCGACCCATCCTTCTTCTTGACAAACAGGATTGGCGCTCCCCAAGGAGATGAACTAGGTCGAATGAAACCCTTAGCTAGCAGTTCATCTAGCTGCGTCCGCAACTCCTTCATTTCGGTGGGTGCCAATCTGTATGGTGCTCTGGCAACTGGTGCCGCTCCAGGAATGATATCGATCCTGAATTCAACTTGTCTATCTGGTGGTAGGCCAGGTAGATCTTCAGGAAACACTTCTGGGTATTCAGAAATGACAGGGATGTCTTCTAACTTCGGTTTAGGTTCCTCCAAAATCACCTGTGCCATGTAGATGACACACCCTTTCTTCAAACACTTTGAAGCCTTGAGCATAGTCACATGCTCAGGCAGTCCATACTGGGTATCTCCCCGAATGGTAAGTGATTCACCAGACGGAGTCTTTATCACTACATGCTTCATGTTACAGACGATTTGGGCCTGGTTATGAGATAACCAGTCCATACCCAGAACTATGTCAAAACCGGCTAACTTAAACGGAAGTAGAGACAGAGGAAAAGAATGGTTCTTAATGGATATATCACATCCATCTAACACAGTAGAGACGGTTTCAATGGTACCATCTGCTAACTCTACCTCATAGTTCACTTTTAGGGTTTTGACAGGTAAATTTAACAATTTACAAAACTTATGATCTACGAAGGACTTATCTGCGCCTGAATCAAAAAGTACTCTTGCAAAAACATCATTTACAAGGAAAGTACCTGTTATGACGTTATCATCCTGCACAGCCTCCTTCGCATCCATCCTGAAGACTCTGGCATTAGTCTTCTTAGCCTCCTCAGGCTTCTTGTTGTACTTAGGGCAGTTAGTCTTTATGTGGCCCTTTTCGTTGCAACGGTAGCACGTTGCATCTTTCATCTTTTTGCAATCCAAGGTTTTGTGTTCCTTGGAGCAAACAAACCACAAGCAAAAGACCTTGACTCGTTATTCGAGTTTGATTCGAGTCTGCACTTTCCAAAGTGTTGTTTCTTGCAGGTTTTGCATGTGGGCTTCTCTCCAGAACGATGCCCCTCTTTCTTCGAATCCGATCCCTTCTTGTGATCACCGCTCCCACGGTGCTTTTTGTTCGACTTACGCGAACCATCATCTTCATGCTTTCTCTTCTCGGCCGCCTTATTCCTCTGCGATCTCTGCCGGACCGCATCAAGAGTGAGGGATAAGGATAGGTCAGTTACAGACCTGAAGGTAACTGGCCGAGAAGCCTTTACACTGGACTTGATCTCGGGTTCCAAACCACCAATAAAGCGAGCGATTCTTTTGGGCTCCGGGGTTACCAGGTAGGGAACCAGCCGAGACAGTGTATTGAAGCTCGTCAAATAAGCTTGACAATCGAGGTTCTTCATCACCAAGGATAGAAAGTCATATTCTATCTTTTCCACCTCGTGTTGAGGGCAGAAATTTTCTTTGATCAGGGCAATGAATTGATCCCACGTCATGCTATACAACGGGATCTTTCCGGAGGCCTCCATCAGAGATCTCCACCATGCCAACGCCTCACCTTTGAAGGACTGTGAGACAAATTTAACCACATCACCTTCAGCACATCCGCTGATGTCCACGACCGTGTCCATCTCATCGAGCCACGTCATACAATCGACGGCTCCTTTCTCCCCCGTAAAATCCCTGGGTTTACAAGACACAAAGTACTTATATGTGCAACCCTTGTTACGGGGTCCTTGATGCAGTACTAATTTCTGAGATGGATTACTTTGGTGATTGGTGGACTGGCGATCATCATCGTTTTTCTTTGGTCCGTCCTTTTTGGGAGGAGGCTTGTTATGAGCCTCAGAATGTGTCCTTGGCTTTGACTGTGACGCAAAGTGGGTCCTACTCCGAGTACCACTGTATTCCTCATATTGTCTATCCAAAGCTTGTGTGATAGCTCCGTCTATGATTGCTTTTAGTTCAGCACCCGTTAATGTAATCTGGGCGTTCTCATTCGGCTCCACAGGATGGCTATTGCCTTCATTGGAGTCAGCCATTTGTATTGAACTGTTGCAGAAAACAAGGTCAATATTTTTATTTGGGATTTTATTATGGAATTACCCCTTAGGGTAATTCGTCAACCATGGTAAACAGAGACCATATTTGGTTAACTTATTAATCGCATTAATTTAGGATTTTAACTAAAATTTATCCTAAACATAAACAATAACAATATATATATTAGCACATAAGGCTTGGTCACATGGACAATTTATATTATAAGCTATGACTTCAGAGAATCAAGACTTTTAAGGTTTGAACCTAGTTCATTACCTTTATTAGACAGGGAGTCAAAGCTACCACTGTCTTTTGGCTCATATGGAAATGAGCAGGGCCCGTAGGCATTATATTACCACGTATGGTAAAATATGATCATCTTAATTGATGATGTACCCAGGATTCAGAGATCATTAAACTGGGTTAGGAATCTTCTAAAGAATTCCTTTATAAAAATGACGTATGTGATTTTAACGAATCACTTCTGCCAGGAGTGTTAACATGTTTTAAGATGTTAACAGGGAATTGAATCTTTTAAACAGGTCTTACCATTTTGGCCCGGTCTTATATTTGACACGTGGCTAGGTTTCATACTTTAAGATCCTTAATTAAATAAATTTCATAGGCAGATTAATTTAAAAGGAATGATTTTAATTTATTTATTTCATTTATATTTTTTTTTATATGCACATAATGGCAAACATGAAATTTATAAAACAAACACTCCATTAATTATACATAGGTTACATGTTGCCCTAAACGGGTCTTTTTAAACAAACCATTTCCCTACGTAGGGGTCAAACACGTACTTACCCGCGCAGGGGTTAAATTTAAAACACAAGTCCTCGCAGGGACTGATTACTTAAATAGATGTCCTCGCAGGGACTAGGTACAAAGATAAATGTCCACGCAGGGACTACATACACATATAAATGTCCTCGCAGGGACTTAATTTTAAAGTAGACATACACACATAAAGGATTTACTGATCCTTCTTGCTCTTTCCCTTGATTAAGTTCGTCAAGGTCTTGAACATCCCCTGGTTACGCCTTCGGTCTTCCCGTGCCTCATGCCGCACCTCCCTAATACTTTGTAGGATCTCCTGATGCAGTGGTGGCGACATCTGTAGAGACGGCGGGGGTTGTTGATAGTACGGGGGTTGCGTAGGCATCTGGTATCCCTGTGCTGGGTAGCCTACTCCCCAAGGACCTCTATACGGTCCCTCCTGGTTAAGGGCGTTGTAATTAGCTGCTACCAAATACGGGTCGGCTTCAGCGTAACCGAGGTTAGTGTGAGTCGGTGGCTCAAACGGGTTGTACATCGAAGGAACCGTGTATGCCGGTATCTGGTTATCAAAACCTATTGGTGGCGGTTGCTGCGCGACGGGGTTTGCTGGTCCACCTATCTGTGGAACTTCTTGATCCGGCTGATAATTTCTGCCACTTGACTGTAGAGGAGAGCTGAAATGAAACTCTTCTCTTCGTGTGGTCATCCGGGCTCCGGTTCTCATACGTCTTTGCGGTTGCGGAGGCGCCGGTTGAACTGGTGGCGGTGGAGGCGGTGGCGTAACTGCCACAAACTGGTGATTCCCAGAGGAATCTTGATGATGCTGCTGCTGCTGCTCATGCGGCGAAGAATAGTGAGGCTGCTGCTGCTCATGCGGCGACGAATGGTGAGGCTGCTGCTGCTCATGCGGCGACGAATGGTGAGGAGGTGTATAATACCATTTGTGCCGAGTAAAGATAGCCTGGAAGCTATCTGGACCATTATAGGGTGGTCCGTGGTAAATGGAACTATCCGAGACCTCGATGGGATGGTTGGGAGTTCCTGATGCGGGCTCGACAGGGTCGTCTTCCTCGTCCATATCATTTCCTCCAGAAAAATGGTCCTCCGGTCCCAATGGGTTGAAACCCACTGGTTCTTGTATGTAATTTGCCGGGTTAAACTGGCCTTGAAAGAATGGAGTGGGGTCTCCAAAAGGGCGGTGCGACATTGATCGCTGTAACGGTATGTACGAATGGTGTGAGTCTCCAGGCTCATTTTCTGATTGTGGCCCGTAGGAGTCTTGAGCGGGAGTCGTCGAGCTGTTCGAAACCGACCGTCTTGCCGGTTGAAAGAGACCTCTCTGGTTCCGCCGGGTACCATCACTCTCGGCAGGGATAGGACCTCGTGTATTCGAAGGTCCTGCTTCGTGATCGTTGGGGGCGGCTACCGGCCCCTTTCCACGCCCTCGCGTACGCAAAAATCTCGGAGGCATCTTTGTTATTCCTGTCAATAAAACATAAGATGACAATAACAAAAATATAAAGTTTTAAAGGACAAAACAAAAACCGAATAAGGTGGAATTTGTCCTATGTTATAAGTCTAGACTCAAAAGTTTAGATATGTGCAATTGTGTAACTGAGATTAAACACAAAAGGCTAGTGTTTAATTCACTCAGTGTTGGCTCTGATACCAACCTGTCACACCCCGATTTCCACGTGTCACCGGTGGGCCCGGTGGGGGAGTATCGTGACGTGGTTGGCAACGTAATAGTCAAACAACACAATATAATAATGCACAGCGGGAGCAAATATGAAATAAGATACAACCGAATTTATTTATTGTAAACAAAGTCACAATTATCCGGTGTTTATCCACAGTAGGATCGAATTAAATAACATTGTTTATGGTTCAACAGACTTCGGCATCTTAAGTGTGCGAGACTTCTAATGATGCTTAGGAGAATCCCAGCCTATTTCGCCTAGTACCTGCATTTAATCTTTTTGGGAAAATACGTCAGTTTACACTAGTAAATACATTCAACTGACTCATTTTATAAAATGATTGAAAATTGGTTTGGATGCACATGGCATAGACATTTTTATTTAAATTGGGAGAATTATTTTAATAATATAATAATCTTGTGAACGATTTACATGTTACTTATGCATTCAGTAGCCCGGACGTATCCGGGTTAAAGATCAATAGACACACCACTTTAAGTGAGTTATACACGGGAGTACGCCTACACCCCGTGCTCAGGTCGTGGCTATCTCGTAAGATAATGCCGAGGATATCCGGGACATGGTCATTAACCCCCCAAAGGCTGTAAAGTAAACACATCTGTTTAAAACGAGCCGATCAAATTATTCAATTAACCACCCAACGATGGAAGATTTGATGCCCGATCAAGCGGTACGCTATGTAACGTAACCCAAGCCCGTATAGGGAAAATAAGTTAAAAGTATTTACCTTGATGCAAAGTATAGTCACAATAATCAAATAGCAGGTAGCTTTTACTGTTTCTCCTAATCTGGAACGAAGGTTAAATATAACCTATTAGAATCCTAGCGGGTCTTTAATTATGCTTAAGCTTAGACCGGCTAGTTTCAAAGATACGGTTCGTACGCACGATTAAGCGAAGACCGGATAGAATGTGATTTAGACCCGACAAGTTTGAGGACTTGTTTAATATGGGTTTACTACTCACATTCTGGATTTTGAGATAAAATTGATATCGTTTGACCCGTTTCGGCTAGTTTATGCAAACTAGTTACATAAACCGAACCGAACCGAACGCGTATAACGCATGACGGGTAATCGAAAGGGTCGCGAACAGGTTTCCTAAGTTAATACGCTTTAAATATGTTGTGATATCATTATGATATCTTCCATAATGCCCATAACGAGTTTAATCCCTAAATACGCCCCGTAGGGGTATTTCGGTCATTTTAAGGGTTATAAAAGAGATTTATAATACTTCTGAGATACGGGTCTGATTTAATCAGCAAAATTATTAATTTTAACAGACCACAACAGTTGGTGAAGAGTCTCATTTCCCAAAATGGTTTTAAACCCAAATTATGCGTTTAATACGCGTATGAAGCCGTTTTAAGCGACGTACGGTTTAAAATACCATTCTGAGTTTTCTGATCAGCAAAACAGGCTCAAAACACTCTATTTATTATTTTAAATCAGTGGCAATTGGATTTGTATCAAACGGATTCGTAAAACTCGTTTTATGGCCTAAAAGGGCATATTCGGTATTAACCGAATCAATGCGATAAGCCTAGCTTAAGATCAGTTTAAAAATAATTAAAAATCTTCAAAAAATCCCAAAATATTATTTAATATCAGTGGGTAAAAGTTTTGGTACCGAAAATCGGGTTTAGATAGGCTATGCGCTAATCGCGCCGTTTAATTAATAATAAGCTTATTATTTACGCTAATGCGCATATCTCTTAATCTAGACCTCCGATTGACGTGAAAATTTACGTACATGTTTAGTAATCAGTAACTAAGATTATTGTACTTCCACATTTTCAAAATTCTCGTTGTACGGTCATAAGGGCATTACGGTCCAATTTAAGCGATTAACGGAAACGTGTGCATGCATCGGATAATCAACGAAACAAGTACAGAGACTTATACTAACATGCAACCCTACTCTAATGAAGCACTAAGGCATCTTCGAATCAAACTAAAACGGGTCAGAACCGAAGTCAAAGCAAAAGTCAAGGTTTTGCGCCTTTCGGTTTCGAACCGGGTTTTAACAGAAATTTGTCGAGTCGGGCAAGCGTAGACAAGTTTTCATACTTATTACCATGTTATATTAAGGTTAAAACAGGTTACACACCTCTCGGATCATTAATCGTGCATTAAATCATATTTTGTAATTCTGTTGACTTTTTCGGTCAACGTTTGACCCGACAAACGACCTAGTTAGGTCTGGAATTGGTACGCGCCCTTATAAGGGTTTAATACCCATATAATTACCTATCTAATGGTACTTTTAATTCGTGATACGACTGAGCTATCGACACTTAATCACGAAGTCAACCGTTAAGCACGATATATTGACTTTTAAGCTATTTATAAAGCTAGAATTAATTTAGAAGGGATTAGCAACTTACTAGATGATTAATGGATGATTAGGAAGGCCTTGAATCAGATTGTAAGCTCCTCCAATGCTCAGATGGCACTTGAATGATGTGTGTAGCAATTGTTGCAACTATGGTCCCTTATATAGTGCTCATGGACACCACAAAAGTTTGACAACCAAGTCTAGGACATCCCACAATCGATTAACATCTGTAACTAGTGTTTAGGGATGTCTAGGGGCCATGCACATGCAAGAGAAACCGGCTAAATGGGTCACAAATGCGCACAACAGCCAACAGCAGGTAATCTGGTCGCTGGGCAACCCTCGCGTGGCGCGAGGGTCCGTCGCGCTACGCGACGCCCTGCAGATCAGCATTTGTTGTTGTTTGTTGGTGTTTCGAAAGGGCATCAACTTGCACGATTTTGGGACTTTATATCAACACTTTGGGACCCCTAAAACATGTCTTGAACAGTTCCTACCCTACCATTAACCAATGTTTCAAATGTATGCATAAACAAGACCCGAAAACATCGGTTTACCATTGCTTTTCTTCGTGGGATCAAGTCATGCATTATCAATTCCATTATTGGCAATGATTCTCTGAAGTGAGGGTATAATAGATGTGTAAAATATTATATCGGGTCTTGGGATTTACAATTGAGGTCGTTCAGAGGTAACGATTTAACATGACGCCACTTTAAATCCTACCGAAAACATCTTTATTAAATCCGGGTTTTCAACGCGTTTTTGTCTGACATGACACGTGTCGTTTTAATATTAAACCCGAAATTTTGAGGTGTTACACAGGACGATTCATGTATGCTAAGAAAAAAAGCTAGTGTAACAAAGTCCATGTACTAGATGCATGTCACATACTGGGTGGTGTAACAAAGTTCCACCATATATCTCTTGTATGGTTATGTATGATTATTATTATTTTTTTGGCCATACACAAAGTAACCGGTCAACGGTATAACGTTTACATAGGAATACACTTTTACAGGTGGAGAAACAAGCCAGGACTTCATGTATGCTAAGAAAAAAAAATCTAGTGTAACAAAGTCCATGTACTACATTCATGTCACATATTGGGTGATGTAACAAAGTTCCACCATATATCTCTTGTATGGTTATGTATGATTATTATTATTTTTTGGCCATACACATAGTACCCGGTTAACGGTATAACGTTTATATAGGAATACACTTTTAGAAGTGGAGAAACAAGCTAGGACGATTCATGTATGGTAAGAAAAAAAAAGCCAGTGTAACAAAGTCCATGTACTAGATGCATGTCACAAATTGGGTGATGTAACAAAGTTCCACCATATATCTCTTGTATAGTTATGTATGTTTATTATTATTTTTTTGGTCATACACAAAGTACCCGGTCAACGGTGTAACGTTTACATAGGAATACACTTTTACAAGTGAAGAAACAAGGCAGGACGATTCATGTATGCTAAGAAAAAAAGATAGCGTAACAAAGTCCATGTACTAGATGCATGTCACATAACGGGTGATGTAACAAAGTTCCACCATATATCTCTTGTATGGTTATGTATGATTATTATTATTTTTTGGCCATACACAAAGTACCCGGTCAACGGTATAACGTTTACATTGGAATACACTTTTACAAGTAGGGAAACAAGCCAGGACGATTCATGTATGCTAAGAAAATAAGCTAGTGTAACAAAGTCCATGTACTAGATGCATGTCACATATTGAGTGATGTAACAAAGTTCCACCATATATCTCTTGTATGGTTAAGTATGATTATTATTTTTTTTTTGCCATACACAAAGTACCCGGTCAACGGTATAACGGTTACATAGGAATTCACTTTTACAAGTGGGAAACAAGCCAAGACGATTCATGTATGCTAAGAAAAAAAGCTAGTGTAACGAAGTCCATGTACTAGATGCATGTCACATATTGGGTGATGTAACAAAGTTCAACCATATATCTCTTGTATGGTTATGTATGATTATTATTATTTTTTTGGCGTACACAAAGTACCCAGTCAACGGTATAACTTTTACATAGGAATACACTTTTACAAGTGGAGAAACAAGCCAGGACGATTCATGTATACAAAGAAAAAAAGCTAGTGTAACAAAGTCCACGTACTAGATGCATGTCACATATTGGGTGATGTAACAAAGTTTCACCATATATCTCTTGTATGGTTATGTATGATTATTATAATTTTTTTTGGCCATACACAAAGTACCCGGTCAACGGTGTAATGTTTTCATAGGAATACAGTTTTACAAGTGGAGAAACAAGCCATGACGATTCATGTATTCTAAGAAAAAAGCTAGTGTAACAAAGTCCATGTACTATATGCATGTCACATATTGGGTGATGTAACAAAGTTCCACTATATATCTCTTATATGGTTATGTATGATTATTATTATTTTTTGGCCATACACAAAGTACCCGGTCAATGGTATAATGTTTACATAGGAATACACTTTTACAAGTGGAGAAACAAGCCAGGACGATTCATGTATGCTAAGAAAAAAAGCTAGTGTAACAAAGTTCATGTACTAGATGCATGTCACATATTGGGTGATGTAACAAAGTTCCACCATTTATCTCTTATATGGTTATGTATGATTATTATTATTTTTTTGGCCATACACAAAGTAACCGGTCAACGGTATAACGTTTACATAGGAATAGACTTTTACAAGTGGAGAAACATGGCAGGACGATTCATGTATGCTAAGAAAAAAAGCTAGTGTAACAAAGTCCATGACTAGATGCATGTCACATATTGGGTGATGTAACAAAGTTCCAACATATATCTCTTGTATGGTTATGTATGATTATTATTTTTTGGCCATACACAAAGTACCCGGTAAACGGTATAACGTTTACACAGGAATACACTTTTACAAGTGGAGAAACAAACCAGGACCATTCATGTATGCTAAGAAAAAAAGCTAGTGTAACAAAGTCCATATACTAGATGCATGTCACATATTAGGTGATGTAACCATGTTCCACCATATATCTCTTGTATGGTTATGTATGATTATTATTAATTGTTTGGCCATACACAATGTACCCGGTCAACGGTATAACGTTTACATAGGAATACACTTTTACAAGTGGAGAAACATGGCATGATGATTCATGTATGCTAAGAAAAAAAGCTAGTGTAACAAAGTCTATGTACTAGATGCGTGTCACATATTGGGTGATGTAACAAAGTTCCACCATATATCTCTTGTATGGTTATGTATGATTATTATTATTTTTTTGGCCATACACATAGTACCCGGTCAACGGTATAACGTTTACATAGGAATACACTTTTACAAGTGGAGAAACTAGCCAGGACGATTCATATATGCTAAGAAAAAAAGATAGTGTAACAAAGTACATGTACTAGATGCATGCCACATATTGGGTGTTGTAATAAAGTTCCACCATATATCTCTTGTATGGTTATGTATGATTATTATTATTTTTTTGGCCATACACATAGTACCCGGTCAACAGTATAACGTTTACATAGGAATACACTTTTACAAGTGGAGAAACTAGCCAGGACGATTCATATATGCTAAGAAAAAAAGCTAGTGTAACAAAGTCCATGTACTAGATGCATTTCACATATTGGTGATGTGACAAAGTTTCACCGTATATATCTTGTATACGGCCCACACAATTTAAATGTTTAAGTTCTACCACTCTTTGAGTCTGTGAATGTTGAATGCTCTTCATTTCTAGATGCCCATCCATTTATTGTAGCTTCCTATATTTTTTTTTCAAATTCAGTGTCACTTAGCTATGTTTTAATCACAACTGATTTAACTTTTTTTTGAAAGGTAAACTTCATTAGAACGGCCGGCCTGATAAAAAATTGCAGGACCGTAACAAAGAACAATTACATCATATACAAGGGGAACCTTCACCAATCACTCCACACTAAGTTACGATGATTGGGCCTACTTTTCAACCAAAGAAAACCTAGAGATTTCACCTCCCTAAATATCTCAACACTATCGCATTTACCGTTAGAGAAAATCTTCGAGTTCCTTGCTTTCCAAATACACCAACATGTCACCAAAACAAGCTCGCGAACAATTTCCTTCGATTTCTTATTTCCGACAACGCTTTCATGCAGACCAAGAAGATCCTTGAAAGAAAAAGCATAAATTTGCGGTAACTTGACCCAATCACTTAACCGATTCCAAACCCGTTGAGAAGTGATGCAGGCCGTGAATAAGTGATCCACTGATTCAACAGCTTCCCCACAAAAAACGCATGTATCCGAATCCACCGAAATATTCCTTCTAACCAAAGCTTGCTCAGTCTGGATGCGATCGATCGCCGTCCTCCAAATAAAAATGTTGCATTTGGGGGGAACGCATCTACAGCCTTTCACCGAAAAAAAGGTCCTGATTCTCTGATCCTAACGCCAATTTTTTAACAGAGGCCGTAGAGAACTGCCCTGACACAGTCGGGGACCACCGCCACCTGTCCTTATTAGGAGATCTTCGAAAGCCAGTCATCACCGCTAAACAGTCCTCCAACTCTAACATTTCATCCACGGAAACCGGGGATCTAACCCAATCCCAAACCAGAGAATCGACCGCTCCGACGTCCGGGATTCGGTCGCATACCCAGCAACATTTATTTTTTTCTAAAGCAAACAACTTGGGCCATCTAATCATTAACGGGGAATCGCCAAACCAGTGGTCTATCCAAAAGCGGATTCTTCGACCGTCCCCAACCACCCCTTTAATGAAGCTATGGATCCTGTTACCATTGAGTAGGACTTTAGATTCCATTCTGACAATATTTTTCCAAACTCCTGTTGACGACGAACTGGAAGGTAAAGCCGACCACTTTCTCGAATTACCATGGCAAGCCGAAACGACTTTTCTCCATAGGCTATCTTCTTCAACCCCATATCTCCATATCCATTTCGCAAGAAGGGCAACGTTAGCCAGTTTCAATTTACAAATACCAAGACCGCCAAAATTTTTTAGATGAGCGCTTTATCCCACACTACCCAATGCATTTTCCTCACTTCCTACGAGCCCCCCCATAAAACGTTCCTCATCATGGACTCCAATTTTTCAATAACTTTCATTGGCGCTTTAAAGATGGAAAGATAATAAATAGGAATGCTCTCAAGAACCGCTTTGACAAGGACCAACCGACCACCAATAGAAAGAGTTTGAGCTTTCCAAGAAGCAAGGCGATTTTTAAAAATCAAAACAATGGGATCCCAATTATTCACCCTATTCATGTTAGCACCTAAAGGAATTCCCAAGTATTTGAAGGGAAAATCCCCTTTTCTACACCCCACAACCGAAGCCATACTAACAGTATCATTCTCTCCAACTCCCACCCCAAAAAGGTTCGATTTATGAATGTTGATTTTTAAGCCCGAACACGCATAGAACACCCTCAGGATTCTAGCAACCATAAGGATATTCTCCTTCTCCCATTCCCCCATAATCAAAGCATCATCGGCATATAAAAGGTGCGAGACCACCGGGCCCCCATTAGGGAGCTTAATCCCTTTAAGTCTTCCCGATTCATAAGCTTTATGAACAATACATGAGAAAGCTTCCATCACAATAAGAAAGAGAAAGGGAGATAGAGGATCACCTTGGCGTAAACCTTTCTGGCACTGAAATTCAAACGTAGGCGAACCGTTCACCAATACAGACAATCTCACGGAAAAAAGCACCCCTTTCACCCACTTGCACCATAATGGAGGGAAACCCATTTGGTACAACATATCTAACAAGAAGCCCCAATTGACATTATCGTATGCTTTTTCAAAGTCAATTTTAAAAATGAAGGCTTTTTTCCCCGCTTTCTTGAGCCACGACCAAACCTCGCTAAGGATCAGAGGGCTGTCCAAAATATATCTATCTTTAACAAAAGCCGATTGAGACGCTGACACAACGCTGCCAATAACCTTCTTCAATTGGTTCGATAGGATCTTAGAAATAACTTTACTTAGACTCGCTTTGAGTTACTAATTTTTTCCTTATAAAACTAAAAGAGTAAAGTTCTCTTTAAGTTAAACTATGGTGTCAAAAAGAGTTAGAAGAGGTGAAAACATTCGTATAAACTAAATTATGGTGTCAATAGCCGAAGCACAAAGTAGCCTTTTAGGCTACAATAAAATTACGAGCTATAATGAGATCTCTCGTATGGGAATACAGACACCGGTAGGGTAAAGTGTGTCACAAGTACAATACATGCAGGCCCGCCAGTGCTAGCATGCTAGTATAATTAAAAATACATGCTTTATATTTTTAATTATACTAGCATGCTAGCAATGGAGGATTTAGGATGTTTCATCAGGGGGCACAAAACGGTTGTTTAAAATGGTTCAAAATAATTATATCTATAACATAAATGAACTTATGAGCACCACGAAATATAATAGAAATCAAATAATGGAAAGAGTTAATAGCCAAAATGGTCCCTGAGGTTTGCTCACTTTTGCCACTTTAGTCCAAAATCCAAAATTTTTAAATCTGGGTCCCTGAGGTTTGCATTTTGTTGCCATTTTGGTCCAAAAACGAAATCAGGTCAAATTTTCAAAAAAGAACATGCTATTTTGTCTTTATGCTCAGGGGTATTTTAGTCATTTTGGCTTTATTATAGAGTAATATTGATTAAAAACAGTGAAACCCAAAAATCTGCCTCTCTCTCTAACACCCCTCTGCACTCTCTTTCTCTCTCTCTAACACCCCTCTACCTCTCTCTCTTCCCTCTCTCAACCCTCACCTCTTTCTCTCTCTCACTCCAACATTACCACCAGCCAACCACAATTACCACCCGATCATCACCACAATCCGCCCACCACAACCCAACCTCCGGCAACCACGAGCAGACCCAACCATCCGACCAAACACACACACCACAAACATACCCAACTTGCAAAAATCCAAAGGTCTCACCTCTATTCAAGGAACATTAAATGGTCACTGAGCAGACATTCTATCTTGTTTTATAGTCAAAACAAGATCAAAAACTACTTCTATAATTCCAAATTTACAATCCAAAACTTAGAATCAGGGGTGAAAAGTTGTTAGATTCTTCACTGTGTTCTCCAAAAACCATAATATAGAACAAACTAAAATCTCATTCAAGCTATAGTCTTTACACCAACAATCTCATCGTCATCACCACACAAACACAACCACCCCACCAGTCGGCTATCAAATCATCTCCTACCACCAAAGCCCACCGTTCTCCCCACACACCCACCTCCGGCTGACACGAACCCCGATAATCTAGATGAAGATGTGAAGCCACGATAACAGTGAAGGCAAGGAAGCCTCCGGCGGCGACGGTGTAGATGAAGGCGATGGTTCAGGTGGATGTCACAGGGAAGACGGTGATGATTCTTGCTTTTATGATGGAGATGGTGTGCGGGTGGGTGGGGTAAACAATTAGGGCTTTTTTACTTTAGAGAAAATCACCCCCCTTTTTTTTCTCTCCGTACACTTTCTTCACCGGCCAACGATCTTTTCTTCACCGGCCAACTGTTGTTTTGTGGTGATTTTACCCAAAATTGTTAGTGGAGTTCGGTGGCGGTGGTGTTCGAGAGAGAGGAGAGAGAGAAGAGAGAGATGATGGCAGTGGGATGGTGGTGTTGGCGGCAGTGGGATGGTGGTGGTGGGGATGATGCGGTGGTGGGGGTGGTGGTGTGGTGGTGGTAGTTCAGAGAAGAGAGGTTGAGAGAGAGAAGAGAGAGAGGCAGAGCGGTGTTAGAGAGAGAGAGAGAGAGAAAGAGAGTGAAGAGGGGTGTTAGAGAGAGAGGCAGATTTTTGGGTTTAATTGTTTTTAATCATTATTACTCTATAATAAAGCCAAAATGACTAAAATACCCCTAAGCATAAAGACAAAATAGCATGTTCTTTTTTGAAAATCTGACCTTATTTCGTTTTTGGACCAAAATGACAACAAAATGCAAACTTCAGGGACCCAGATTAAAAAAATTTGGATTTTGGACTAAAGTGGCAAAAGTGAGCAAACCTCAAGGACCATTTTGGCTATTAACTCTAATGGAAAACACCAATAATTTGATTTGTTGACCTGCTCGAGTGCTTGACTAACGACTACTCTAACAAGTTTGAGTTTGGTTCAGTTATGGGTTTGACCAGGCTGAGATTTTTGGCTGTGAATCTAGTGCATTTTGTTCATTGTTTTCCATTGATGTTAATGGGAATGTTTGCTTTTATGTCTTTGTTTTTTACTTGTGTATTGTCTGTACTAGATGAATGTCACATATTGGGTGATATAACAAGCTCCACCATATATCTCTTGTATGGTCGGTCATGTATGATTATTATTCTTTTGACCATATACAAAGTACCCCAATCAATGGTCTAACGTTTACACATGAACACACTTTTACAAGTGGAGAAACAAGCCATGACAATTCATATATGTTAAGAAAAAAAGCTATCGTTTAGACTTTCAAATTTTGGCATTACCTATACTTTTACTTGACAATTTCACGTAAGACAAACCGCACATTAAAACATGTTAGGTTGCCTGATGTAGTCGTTTATAGTACTTGAATATGTCATTTTGTTTTGGTTACAAGTATAGGGAAGAGTTTTTTTTTGGTGTTTAAACTAAAAAATCAGAAGCTAATGCTTGACTTTTAGAATTTTTAAACACATTGTTATTTTAGGGCATTCGAAGATTATATTGCTTAGATTTGAATTTTAAGTTCATAAATAGTTGTTTGGTTTTATTAAAATAACAAAAAAATAGCCTGTTGGTAAATAAATTACCCATAGGCCATAGGTCTGCCATAACCCAATGATCTACATGGATAGCGGGCCCAATAGAAATAGTTAGTTGGGCTTAAACTCCTCATGATACCAAATTGATGCCAATAGTTACTCCCTCCATAGGAGCAAATAGATTTAGCCTATAAATTAGAAATGCACAATACCGGGATTTTTAATAGTCGGGGGGTATGGACCGGGTATGGTATTTCTGGGTATTGGCAATAACCAGGTCGGATTCCAGTCTGGGTATTGGCCTGAAAAAATACCTGGTGTAATCGGTTTGTTTGGGTACCGGTAACGTATACCCGAATATCAAAATACCCTATGTGTTCGTGTATTAAAAAAAAATCCGGTTTTCGGGTATAGATTTTTTAAGGGGCTGCGCATTTTTTTTTTTGTTTTGCGTCCATTTTTTGCATAAAAACTTTAAAATCAATATAGTAAATATAAATATATAACAGAAAAGTACACGGATATTAGAAAGTAAAAATATTACAAAGATTAAAAAAAATAAAAAATCATAGATTTATATATCGGGTATATTAGAAAGTAAAAATATTATCTGGTTTTTGAGTAGGAACCGGTCTAAACCCTACCCCAACCTGGTCTAGTAGGTATGAGTATAAAAATCCCGAATGGCCGAACCTGACTTCGCTTCCTACCCGGTTCTTAAAAAAACCTTAATTTAGGTATATTTTATTATTTATTATTACTCTTAAAAATACATTTTAGACTGGTGGGTGTGGGCGCGGCTTTTGAGCGTTGTGGCCCTTTAACGGTTGCTGCTCCACCCCGGGTTGGCGTTTTGGTCAGCGTTGCCCGATTGGCGTGACAATACTGCTTGGCGTTGGGCGCTGGCCTAGGGTGACGTGGCTGGCAATGTATGGCTGGGTGTTGATGACTGTTTGGCTAGCCTGGCTGGCCACGCCCCTTCCACAACGCTGGCCTTGCCACGCCCCTTCCACACCCCACTTTTTTGGGTGTGGACTGGTAAAGCCCACGCTTAACACATGTCGATCAATGCCCTCAACTCAAACCCTTCCACAACCCATAGTGTTAAGTAGTCTTAAAAATAGATTTTAAGTGGCGATGATTTTTCATGTTTATCTTCAATATTTTCGAAATTCATTTAATCAAATATTTATGATCTAAATAATATGTCTATTTGTTTAACAAACTTATATTTTGTCTATAATCATGCCAATCCAATTAAATTAAAGTAATTATTGTTTTCAAAATATGTAGAATACCATACTCATTCAACATTTTTTTCTAATTGTTATCTCATGTTTCTATTTCATTACTATATTTCTATGTTTCTCATCTTATGCAATACTAGGTGTACACCCGTGTGAATACACGGGTTTGTTCTAATAACGATCGGAATCAAATACTAAAAAACATATTATAATACATCATTTAAATTGTTTGTGTTTAGTTACATTTCTTTATAAAACATTGTTAAAAACAATATGTGTTAGAACATAATTTTTTATTACTGTGTTACGAAAAAATTATTAGATAAGGTTTGATATAGAAATAACCTAACTAATTGATAATATGTTGTCTAAAATTAAAGCATGACCTAATTTTATGTTGTCTAATAATAAAAAGATGACTTAATTTAAATAACCAAATGTCATTGAACAATTCAATAAAGCCCATATCTTTGATCCTATTAACATTAAGAGAAAAATGCAATTTGCATCCCTGTGGTTTGTGCGAACATACACTACAATACAGAGACAAAACGTCATAACAACTTTTAATACATACAATACAGAAACAAAACGTCATATCAACTTCGTAGACTTGACGGAACTTACAGACTCGATAACAAAAGACCGTAACATACAATACAGAGACAAAACGTCATACCACCACAAGCAATTGTAGATCTTTACTGACGGGTGCACTTCGGAATGTAGCAGATATGAATGAATATAACTCCAGTGTAGCTAATTACATATCTGCCACTGGGGTTATATTCATTCATATGAATGAATATAACCCCAGTGTAGCTCTTCGATTTTCCTTGAAATTCCAGAGCTCGCTAATTACATATCTGCCACTGGGGTTATATTCATTCATATGCAATTGATCGTTCTGATCAATTACTTCCTTATGTGCACCGCACCATCTTCTAGGAGGTTGTCAAGTGTTCTCTCCTTCGTAGTTGGTGTTTTGCGTATGTTTACATCTGCAGCCATTCTGTACAATATTTTCACAAAAAACATCACAAACAAACCTTGTTTTGATACTACTACGATAGCATAGAACAAAAACAAAACAAACAAACAGAACAAAGCAAAACAAAAACAAAACAAACAAACAAACAGAACAAAACAGAACAGAACAAAAACATCACAAACAAACCTGAAAAACTGAAACAAAAATAATCAAATCAACCCATTCACAAATATCTGATTATCATCATTATGCGACATTCAGATTATCAAAGAACTGATTATCAAAAACTGATTATCAAAGAACTGATTATCAAAAACTGATTCACAAATAACTGATTATCATCATGATGCGGCATTCAGATTATCAAAAGCTGATTATCAAAAACTGAAACCAAAATACCCAAATCAACCCTCTGTTTTTCACAAAAACATTCACAAATAACTGATTATCATCATCATGCGGCATTCAGATTATCAAAAACTGGTTACCAAAGACATTATCAAAAACTGAAATCAAAATATCCAAATCAACCCTCTGTTTTTTCACAAAAACATTCACAAATAACTGATTATCATCATGATGCGGCATTCAGATTATCAAAAACAGATTATCAAAAACTGAAACCAAAATACCCAAATCAACCCTCTGTTTTTTCACAAATAACTGATTCACAAATAACTGATTATCATCATCATGCGGCATTCAGATTATCAAAAACTGATTATCAAAAACTGAAACCAAAATACCTAAATCAACCCTCTGTTTTTTCACAAATAACTGATTATCATCATCATCATCATCATCATCATCATGCGGCATTCAGATTATCAAAGAACTGAGTATAAAAAACATATCACCAAAATACCCAAATCAACCCTCTGTTTTTCACAAAAACATCACAAATATCAAAAACATATATAGATAAGATAAAGATCCAAACCTCTGTTTTGAAGATGAAGATTGATGAAGATGGATGAAGATGAAGATGATGATGATGATGATCGTTGTTGGGAGTTGAGAGAGAGATTTCAAGATTTTTTGAGAAGTGTGATGATGATTATAAAAAGCAATTGTATACCTTTATTAATTTCAACCATAACCGACAAACAGTTGCTATTATGTGTAGATATTAAGGGATAAGGGTATTAAGGACATTTCACACATGTTACAACAGTCCCATATCTAGCTATCAAATTGCCATTTAATAGAACTATATGTCAAACCTACAACCTATTAGAAAGAACATTTAGCTATAAATTTTAATCTACAAATGTATTCATTTTGAACAAAAAAACACTGACATGTTCCAAAAAATTACGTGGCATATCTAGATATACAGATTTAATAATTATTATTTTATATATTATATTATAATATAATTAAATTATTTTTCATAATAATTTTTTAAATAGTAGATATTATTATTTAAAAAATATATTTATATAAACAGTGGGCTCATTTAACCCCGCGAGCCGGCTTGAGCTCGATAAGTGAACCACAGGCTCAAGCTCGTTTACTAAATGAGCTCCTATTTAGGCTCGGGCTGAAGCTCGTTTAAGATTGCCTTGTTTCAGTCTTTTATTAACCAAGCTCTTGTTGCTCAGCTCGTTCACACCCTGTAAACTTTTTTCAGCCCCTTTCGCTCACTTTGGGTGCTCTCATTACCTCTCAATCTATACCCCTAAATATGTCACACGCTTAAGGTTAGCAATATTATACCTCAGACAATGGATTGGAAGATGACCGTCGATCAACTACTTTTGGACTTCTGACTTTAGATATTTTGGCAACTGGATTTTTCGAGGAAGAATGATCAGCCTCTGTTCCTGAAGTTTTGAGCTGCATAACAGCTTTTTGCGTACTCTGGGGCACCTGCAAGGTTGCAGCTCTTTTAACAGATCAGATTCATTAAAATGTTAATTACTATTAGTATCTACTTATCTAATAAATGAGGATTAAGGATAATGTCATAAAACACCACTCCTACAATCATGGTAAGTTATTTTAAAAACGGTGATGTCAATTCGTGCAAAAATGATCTCATCTTTATATTTAAAATTAAAATTGTTAACCAATAAAAGGATTTTATATTTAACTTTAAAATTGTAATTTTTTTAATTGAATTTTTTTAAACAATAACCAAGACTAATGGATATTTCTGCAACAATATTCATTGGGCCAAGACTAATGGAAGTTGTTTTGTTATTATTGAAACTGGTAAAAGTGAATATTCAATATTAAACCATAGTATTACAAAATTATGATTTTGAAAAATAATAAAAATTAAAAATTAAACATTACAATTAACACTTCCTAGAATATCTCGTTCTCTCGCCTTCTTCCATGCAATTTCATTTTTTGTTTTAATTTGTAGATCAGCTAGCATATCACAGGTCTTCTAATCCTGTTTCAGCAAATTTGTAATAAACTCTTCTGCTTTTTCTTTAAACTCTGTTGGAGTAGAACAGGCAACTTCATCCAGTAGTGCAATGCTACTCCAGGTTTGCTTATAATATTTATCACTAACCATAGCAACTTTTTTGTTGAGTTCTTTAGCGTTTCTCTGTTCTTGGAGTGACTAGGTTGAAAATTCAATTTTAAGATTAGTAGTATCCGACCAGTGGTAGAAGGTTTTCCTTGCCATTTAGGAAGAATGTGAGTGTTTTTGGATGGTTTGTTTTAGGATGAACGTTTTTTTTTTTAAAATTGAAGTGTTGATGTTTTCAAGTAAACTAATAATGATCCTTTATAGTGTTTAAAATGTTTGATAGGGTAAATGAAGAGACATCTCCTAATTATGATAACCTTTTTTTGAAGGTTTCAATTTTGTTCTTTGGTTTTCTACATGTTTAATTTTACTTGTTTTCCCATGAAAACTCATTTTTCAAAGGTTTTGCATTAAAATGGTTGATAGGATAACTGAACAGGCATCTCCCATAAACACGTTTTTGACTCTTAAATCATTAAATGTACATAGTTTTTTAGTATAAATGTTTATTTAATGATTGCCTTTAAAACTGACCTTTGGCCTGTTACATATACTATATAATAGCATTGCCAATAAAAAAGTTTTTTCATCAAAACAGATTCATTCAGTGAAACAGAAGAGCAACTATTATTGTTTTGCCTTAGTTCTTATAAATATATTAAAATGGAGTCATATACTTCTGCAAAATCTGACGATTTCAAACAACGCTTTATTAAACAAATCGAAGACCAAGTTTTGGCTGATAGGTCTACTCTTCAAGAGTTGAAGAGGTGTTTTAACGGACTGGAAGTTGGTCTGCTGACAAGAGACCAGGTTTCGAGGGACTTGAGGGCGATGCCGACTACTTCCGTTCGTGACCTGTGTGTTGCGAGTAATATAGAATGTGGAGAAAGAGATCTGGAGTTCATGAGAAAGATCAATGAGATACATCGAGAGGTTCAGTGCTCCATGGAGTTGAAGTTAAAGTTTCTTGATTCTTGCTATTAGAGTTAGATGTGTCTGATTAGTTTTCTTTTTTATATGTAATTGCTACTTTCTTAATACTTCATATTTTATAAGTATTAATTTTTTTATCACAGTTTACTTTTACATCTTTTCATGAGTTTGAAGATAAACAGACGGTGTTCCATTTTCGATAAATTAGAAAATATTTCATCTAATTTTTTTTCTTAAGATTGTTGTTTGGTACCATGGATGATCTGTTTAATGTTTATTTACGTGCTGACTTTAACAATTTTGGAAGCGAAACAGTTTCAAGAAACACGGGTAACTTTTTCCTTAATTTTAATTAAATTAAGATTGTTTGGTACTTGTAGATATTCTAGGGCTAAAGTCGAACGCTACATTAGGGGAAACAACACTCAATACGCTACATTAGGGGCAACAACACTTAATTAAATTAAGATTGTTTGGTACTTGTAGATATTCTAGGACTGAATTTGAAGTTTACAAACAACAAAGTAAAATGTACCAATTTCAATGCATGTAATAAAAGTATAAAAGACTAAGCCCATGATCTAAGTGAAAACTGAATACCCTTTCCTTAAAAGAAGTAACTTGGAAAGATGTTATGAGATGCAGTTGATTTTACTGCAAGAAAAAGAGAAGAAATTACCTGAATACCCTTTACGGAGAGAAACTGCTTAAAGTTTGCCATTTTTAGATCACCGACAAGTACCGATTTGTGAGGAGGAGCTGTTGTTGAAAGGGGGAGTTTCAGACAACGTGCCACTCTCTGTTTCCTCGATCTCAGAATCAATCCATGCTATTTCATAATCTTTAAGCTGTAGTGAAAACGGGTCAAAATGAATAATTTTTATCATCAGATATGATCACTAAAACTATATTATTCTAATAAAGTAATAATAGCCTAACCTTCTTAAAAAGAACATTGCTCATCAGTTTCTCAGAGAGTTGCACCTATTTCCACAACAACAACAAACCAATCAAATGTGGATTTGACGATAAATTGTGCAAAACGACATCCTATTAAACTTTTTATGTACCTTATATGCACACAAATCTGATGTGACATCAATTGTTTCTTCAATTTAAGGAGCATATACATGAGGACAGACATGTTTCAGACAATGTTGCTTCAGATGTTCAGTGGCCTCTACGGATCCATGCACCAGCACCTAATAACGAAGACTTTAATATCTTAACAGTTCAACAATAATTGCAGAAAATAATTTGCTAGGAAAAAAAAAGAAGAAAATTCATACAAGTTTCAAAGGGGCAACATGAGAAAGAATTGATTTGATTGATCGACCATCAGACCGTCCTTCAAAACCCATGTAAACCAATGAGCATTTGACTTGGACCTCAGGTAGATCCGACAATTGATCCGACGGTCCATCACTATCGTCTCGTGACGTCCTTCTTCAATATCAAAAACAAATCAAGCACAGCAGACGCACTGCACCTTCAAAACTACAAATCTACTTAAAAAGCCATATGATTCAATAATATATACCATGACAAGTTATAGCCGACATTCATAGTTATAAAAGTATATTTTCAGAATTTGAAAGTTAAATTATAATTTTAACAAACAATTTCCCGGTTTATTGAATTTAATCAGTCAAAAACAATATTATAATCTATTTAAATGGTAAAACAAATTTCAGTAAAATTACTATCGTTGGACCAATTTAAAGTTGCATTACTATAACAGGTAATTATATTGGGAAGTGAGTAGTAACTAAAACAACTACCTCGCTTCCAATGTTGATAATCCAGATGAATTTTAAACAAGCCGACTTCTCATTTGTATTAAAAACTATAAAATATCACATCGGTCCGACCTATACAACAATATATAACACAAATCAAGAGAGTTTACAAAATGACAACATACCTCTTTTTTTCCTCTCATCGTCCTCTGAAGTATCATCTGAGTCATCATCTTTCTCGGCACATGTCAGAAAACAAAAAATCACACCGAAACTCGATCAAATTAGACTGAAAATTGATTCGAAATCAATGGAAATTGACTGACACGATCAAACCTTTAACTGACCAAACTAAAACTTGTGTAATACAGTTCAAAACGGTCAAAATATTTGTAAAACTTATCAAAATCTCAGTCGAAACAATTCGTATAACAACTATAGTTATATAAAACTGTTAGGTAATTTACACATAATACATATCATACAGAGATCTTGTACCTGCTATAAGACAGTTGACTGCAGAGCTCTATGAAAACACTACAGGTAATGAAAAACCCCAAATTAGAACCCTAATTTCTAAAATACAGCAAATTACCACAAATATTAAAGGATTACATACCAAGATTTGGCCCTTTTGAATACACTTCAAACTCTATTCGAGACAACAAAACTAACAATAATGTCAAAAATGACAATACACCTTTCGACTGAAGCAATAATAGCTTAAGCTTAGATGATTCCAATCTTGTTAGCAACATCCAAAGCATCATAATCCGGAGTCAGTCACACATAAGCTTTTTTCGTTCCATCAGGTCTACACATTCAAACAAAACATGAATAAACATATCCTTGAAACTGGTTAAAACTCAATATTAACATTAACAGCCGCTTGATACAAAAGTTAGAACATCAACGGTTCATGAGTCAAGTCAGTCAACAACTGCTTAATATAAAATTTCTCAGTAAGCCCTAATTTAGGGTAAGTATATAGTATCTGTAATCGTATGGAAGTATTAATATTTGCTGAAAAACAGAATACTTGCAGTTCAACCCAACCCTGTTTCCAAACTCACAAAAGTTTGACTCTAAACGCATTTATCACAACCAGAAACTCAACGGTATTGAACGTGGGTGATTTATCATAGATGAAAGAAATACCAGCTTAGGGTGTTGACTTTCTTGGTCTAAATGTCATACATCTTCTTGACTGCGGCCTAGTTTGGGTACCTGATCATTGAATCGTGTTCTGAATCTGAGCGTATTTCTGAGAAATAGAACATGATGGAAGCCCTAATTTGGGTACCCAAAGCTATCATTAACCTAAAATCACCAAACAATAAACAAAAAACTCTAATTACCTTGAGAAATAGTGTTCTGAATCTCATCATATTTCTGAACAACCGTATGATCATTAACACCTTCTTCTTCAATCAACACTTCAGTGAACCCGTTCTTACCATCTCCGGCAGCCGGTTTAGAGTTCGTTGGTTTGATGGAGAACAATGGGATTGAAGGGAGTCAGTTTTAGGGAAGAGAATCAAAGGCGAATATGATTTGGGAGGTGGAGCCTAGGGATTTACCAAGAACTTCTCTCTCAGGGACTTGGTATTTCACATCATATTTTACTTCTGACATGTAATTCAAATTTCAAAATCAAAAGAACCGCTCATTTAAATAAATTGTTTATTTAAATAAATGTATTATTATTTATTATTATTAATATTAAATAAATTGTTTATTTATGACATCATCCAAACCTATGTGGCATATCCAGATAATTGACACGTAGGCAAAATTAAATCATCATCTAAGCTCCTTTAACAGAAAGTATAGATATAAAGCTATCTATTATCATTTCACACCCTTTCACTCAACATCACCTCCACATTACAAAGTAATTTTCACTTTACTGACACATCACCATACAACTTTCCTTCACTAACCCCTACTATAATTTCACCAATTTTCACACCATATTAAAATATTATCGAAATCTAGAAAAAAATAAAAACAAAAATATGATCAGATGATGGACTTGGGCCCCACCAACACCCTTCATCTTCAAGTTGTGGTTTCCTCCCCGCCTACCCCTCTCCTATCCCCCTCCGTTGGTGTTCCCCGCCCCTCCACGCCTCCCCATTACCACATGGCGGGGCGTTGGACAATAGTAAACAACCTAAATGTAGAAAAAAACAAATTTTTATTGCATAGATGAAGGAACCAAATCACCACAAAATTCATCATCTACATATATTTAATATTTAATTTTTTCTTTTGACGCATGTATTACAGTTAATATATTTAATATATTCGCATATCATGTTTTCTTATTCAAACATATTCTATCAACTTTGTCATGGTTTAATATTATCATTCATACGTGGTAGGACATGCCCGATGTTAATATATTTTCCGTACTCTAACCAGACGGAGTATAGTAAATTTTTTTATTTCATATGTAATTTCATTTAATACATATATTTATAGGGATATTAGTTATATATTTTATCATGTACGATCCGTGTATTATACGAGGACCAAACCTGGTTACTAAAAAAGAAGATAAAACTATATTATGATCACCTTAACACATATACCATTCATGTAACTAACTCTTACAATTAGTTTAGAAATAAAAAAAAGGTTTTGTTAATATTTAATCTAACAAAACAAGTTTTTTTTATTTAATATTTAATCTAACACTCAATTTGTTTACCCAAATAACGTTTGCTCATTAGTTTTAAGAAAACTAGGTTTAAAAAAGTTCGCCGCGTTGCAGGGATTTTTTTTTGTTATTTAGTCTGTGTTAACGTGTGTTTTGAAATCACTACAAGATTGTTTCGAACGGAACTGCTGACAAGAATAAAAAAAAATGTAGCAAAAAAACACTAAAAGATAAACGAAAGAAAATCAACCAAAAAAGTTGTATGGTAACGATGTTCGTATGAAACCCGTGGTCAGAGATAAACAAATTGTTCTAGGTACCGGTACCCAATTTGCCGAATCGAAAGATCTTAAGTACCAATTCGGTACCGACTTTTGGCATTCCTGGTACCGGTTCACTACCGTTTTTACCTTTATATACTGGTACCGTAACCGGTATTTTCAGTATCAGTACCGATTCTGTATCGGTTGGCACCGAGCTCATCCCTACCCCTGAAACTAAAAAAAAGAAAAAAATTTAAGTTGAAGAAAATCAACAAAAAAAAAAGTTGTACGATACCGTTGTTCGTATGGTAACCGTGATCAGGGATGAGCAAATGGTACCGGGTAGCAACACTGAATCTTCCGAACCAAAAGATTTCCAATATCAATTCGGCACCAACTTTTGACGTTTTCTTTATTAGTGCCGGATTTTACCTTCATTTACTGATATCGAATAGGACCGTCCCGGTATTTTCGATACCAATACTGGTTCGATACCGGTTGACACCAAGTTTATCCCAACCCCTAATATGAAAAAAGAAATTAAATTTAAAAAGTAAAGAAAATAATTATTATTATAGTATTAAAATAATAAAAGTATTAAAAAAACTATATATTATTATAATATAATAAAGTCACTTTTCATTTAGTTTCTTTTATTAATATATAGTAATAAAACCTAACTATATATCTGGACTATTTATTTCTTTAACATTACATTACATCATATAAATAAGTAACATGTTGGTGCATGGAGGTGTTGTACCCCATGCTTAGGGGGTTTTTCAAAAAAAAAAAAATTGATATTACATTTTTAATCCACAACTATTTGAATTTTTACTTTTAGCCCAAAAGTATTCAACTTTTTAATTTAACCTCACAACATTTTACTTTCAACTTTGGGCCCCTACACTTTTCATATGTGGCAAATTTTTCGTTTACCGTTTTGTTCTAGATTTTGCGAGTTAACATGGCGCAACGTGCGTGCGTGGTTCAACGTTTTTACGTTTCGTTTTACACTTCGTTCTAAATTTTGCGAGTTAACATGACCCAACGTGCGTCCTAAATGGACTTAGTTATTATTTTCTATATTTTACGTCATCTATTTTTCCCAGTTGACAGGTTCGCCACAACACGCAGGTCCTAAATGGACTTAGTTATTATTTTCTATATTTTACGTTTCGGTCGAATTTCTTCGCAATAACACACCCCAACTTTAATGTTGGTGGTTGCTGGCGATGGTATGACATTAGTGCTATTTGTCATGGTTTTATGCTCCCGCCGCAACACGGGGGCCTTAATACTAGTTCTAATATAAATTTTAACAAAACTGGAGTTGTTTTTAAAAGAAAAAAATTGTCTCGTAAGCGGCTGTGAAACATGCTTCGATGGGCATACTTTAAAAAAACTAAATACTTTTAAACAAAGTTGTAGTTTTTATCTAGTTTCATAAATACTTTTAATCTGATTTTCGTTAGCATTTTTATGTTATTAATTTAAATTTATGTTATTTATCTGATGTGTGAAATATTATTTATATGATTTTTGTTATGCAGTCAAGTCGGTAAGACTGCGATCAACCCAAGGACAGAATGGCACGACTCTAAATAGTAAACCACTATTGAGTCCTAGTCTAATGATGTTTAGGGAATGTTTGGTTTTTAACAACTACTAAAGCTAACTAAAGATGCAAATCACATAACCAGACAACCAAACAACGAATTTTTGTGAAATCAAATGACGAGAACGTAAATTCACCGGTTTTGGGTTCAGATCACCTCCAAACATGACGCAATCTAGTGTTTAGGGAAGTGTGTAAATTCACCGGTTTTGGGTTCAGATCACCTCTCGGTATCTCTAAACGAATGCAATAGTACCCTGAATTTAGATATCCTCTCGGTCCCACCAGAAACACTAGATCCGAGAAGTGTAAGGCATGCAATGGGTAGTGATTAACTATGTAGACACACTAGGGGTGTCCCACCCCAACCGATGGCCGAAACATCGCGGCGTGGCACTGAGCGAAACAGATTGTCCAAGAGTTTCCATAACAACTACGATTATCAATTATTTAAGCATCACGTCCCATACCATGACATAATAAGTAGCATAGTTATTACAGACAAGAAGTTCTCAAAGACAAGTAAAATACTGTTCCGACAACTCAGATTTAAATTGTTTGTTTCTAGACTCTCACTCCTACTTGATTCCACAAAAGCAGGTAAAGCACAACATCCTAAACACCTGTCACATACGTTAAAATAGAGGTCAATACACATGGTGTAAAGGTGAGCATACAAGTTTAATAGTAATGATAGAGTTCGAAAGCATTTACGCATAACCAGCATGTAACATGCATAATTTGAAGCTAGTAGGTTATCGACAATGAAATATGCACAGACGTGATTGCGAGTTGTAGAGTGCGCAACACATATCACCACTGTGACACGTGAAGAAATACCCTTAGCAACCCCCGTCCACGACAGGTGCTGAGTCCAAACTATAGTACTATCGTTGCTAAGGTGTCAGGCAACAATCACTGTGTAAACATAACATACAAGCATTCATCGAGTAACACGTATCATGCAATAGAGGTTAGTGTATAAAAGTGTTTGCGTTGTGTGATTGACGTGATTTGATATAAGTAACGTATGTAACACCCAAAAGTGCTTAAAGCAAAAAGGGGTCGAGTATACTCACAGCGATGGGAGCTAAATGGATTGAAGGGAGTGCTAGAGTGAGCCTGATTACAGAACGAGTACATAAGCGATGAGCGGCGCGTAAAACGATGCATGGGAAGCAAGTGACGAGTGGTCATCCGGTCGGATGGCAATCCGAATGGATGGCCATTCGATCGGATGTCAATCCATTTGGATGGTCATCCGTTTGGATGGCCATTCGGTCGGATTGACACTCGTTTGGGATGGATGTGTTTGTGTATGATGGCTTTGAAGTTTTCGTTGTAGCATTTTGTAATAAGAGAAGTATCTCCACCCTTCAGATCGCCTGGTCGGACGGTTGTTCGATCGGATGGCGATCCGTTGGTTAGACATTCTCGGAGAACAAGTTCACATCAGGTTTGTCACTCGATCGGATGTCAATCCGTTAGAAACTAATGATCTTTGAAAAATAAAAAAAAGTTTAAGTGTTGAGCCTCAAGTGCAATCCGATCGGATGACAATCCGATCGGACGGCAATCCGTCCCGACGAATCTGATCGTTTTGAACTTGACTATTTTGATAAGTTTTGCGGTTTGCTTGAGACAGCATGACAACGTACTAAACAACGGAACCTCGTCAAGCCCCAAGTCATCCGATCGAACAGGTATCACCCAAATCCAATCAGTTAACTGTTCTTGACGGTTGTTCATGTTTAATCCGGAATCGGTTGTCTTCTTTGATAGAAATCAGATCTTAGACCGACACTTCACTAAGAATTGAGTAGAAGACCTGAATGAGCTCCGATTCTATCGGTTTTGAGAGCATTGAGTGTAAAAGAGTTGAAAGAAAGTTGGAAAAGTATATTTCAATCCTTTTAACTTTGAAAATATTTAGATCTATGCGAAAACAAGGTTTAATCATGTGGAAATCCTTCGGATCTAAGTTGTTCTTGGTGGAATGAAGCCAAGTCTTGAAGTTCATAAGAACTCCATGATGTCATCATCCTAGAACACCTCAAATCCACTGATTTCACGGTTAAAAGTTAAGATTTAAAGGAGAATATGATGAAGAAATGCGTGTAGATGATAGATGTACAAGATTTGAGTTGAAAACTTACAAGAATCGTGAGGAATCGAGAGAAAAGTGGGTTGGAGCGTCTGGTCGAGCGAGTGGAGCTGTCACATCACTTTGGTGATGTGACAGGGGTATTTATAGGGTTTCCAAAAGAGGAAAGAGCACACACAGGTGACAGATCGGATGGCCATTCGATCGAGTGGCTCCGGCGAGTTGTTTTTCGTGTTTTTGTTTCGCGCGTTGAGCATTGCGATGCGTTTCGAGTAAGTGATACGATAGTTATCACTCATTAATTACCCAAATAACCTCACTACTAAATGTCACGAAAGTAAT
This sequence comes from Helianthus tuberosus, assembly GCA_030545235.1. Classification (NCBI taxonomy): domain Eukaryota; kingdom Viridiplantae; phylum Streptophyta; class Magnoliopsida; order Asterales; family Asteraceae; genus Helianthus; species Helianthus tuberosus. Next base: position 193,361,035 of record CM060445.1, read on the forward strand.
GCGTAAATCTCGAGTTTGCGATGAGATTGCGTTGCGATAAAGTTGCGATTGCGATTAAACACCTCAACATAAACATAACATGCACAAGTAACACATAATAGCACACACACGTAAAACAATATCCATAGCCTATAATTCGGGTTGCGAATGCGATTGCGATGCGATTAGCGATAAGTCAATTAGTGATTAACATGCGTTTAAACCTCGATTATTAATAGATACTCCACATAATACAACTAAAGAGAATAAGAATAGAATATCGATTACAAGTCAATAAGCACAATTCAGTAGTTAAGCAAGGAGTGACAGATCGCAATTTGCAATCTTTTCTTCCTTTGACTTTGACTTTGACTTCCAAAAAGCGGGTTGTTACAGCCTCCCCTACTTTAGAAAATTTCGTCTCGAAATTTAAGAAGTAGGCGTAACAAACAATTGCGGATACTTCGCCTTAAAAAAAATTCGAGTTCCCAGGTAAACTCGGCGCCACGTTTGCCTTCCCAGCGAACCTTCACAATGGGAATGCGTGAGCGTCGGAGTACCTTGGTTTCTCAGCCCGTGATCTCGACAGGCTTTTCCACGAAGTGTAATGTTTCGTCCACTTGAAAATCCTCGAGAGGGACATGCAATTCCTGGTCGGCTAAACACTTTTTGAGGTTCGAAACGTGGAAAGTCGGGTGAACGTTACTCAGTTCCTCCGGTAGTTCGAGTCTGTAGGCCACTTTGCCAATGCTTTCCAGAATTTTAAAGGGTCAAACATATCGAAGCGCAAGCTTTCCTTTCTTGCCAAATCTGATCACCCCCTTCCAAGGTGTAACCTCTAGGAGCATGTGATCGCCAACGTCAAATTCAAGCGGCTTGCGGCGTCTATCTGCGTAACTTTTCTGATGACTCCGAGCTTTCAACAGATTGTCTCGTATTTAGAGGATTTTGTCGGTTGTTTCTTGCAACAGCTCGGGACCAGTAAGTTTCGCGTCTCCGATCTCGTGCCATACAATAGGCGATCGATATTTTCTTCCGTATAATTCCTCAAATGGTGCCATTTTGATGCTAGAGTGATAACTGTTATTATACAAGAATTCGACTAAAGGTAAGTGCGTGTCCCAATTACCACCGAAATCTATGACACACGAGCGAAGCATGTCTTCAAGGGTATGAATCGTGCGTTCAGTCTGACCTTCGGTCTGGGGATGGAAAGCAGTACTAAGATTGAGGGTAGTACCGAGAGCAGATTGAAACGTTTCCCAAAGACGCGAAGTGAAGCAACCATCGCGCTCAGAAATGATATCACGAGGTGTCCCGTGTCGACAAATAACCTCTTCGGTGTAGATTCGTGCTAATCGTTCTGTCGCAACTCCCGCCCCCTAACTACCCCGGAACGGGCGGCTGCGGCCAGTTTCAGTGGTATCGGTGTTTATCATTTTGGCAGCGGAAATTACATCAGGATCGTAGTTAGGAAATAATTAATCAAAGTAAAATACCACACTTTTATAATATTAAACACATGGGAAAATCACAAGTTTCAAATACACACATTTTCATAGGGATGAACCCCTTTTTATTTAAATAAAAACATCTCTTTATTTAGGTAACTTTTATAGCCACTTTTCCAAGCCTTCAGTGCTGTCCTGCTGGCTTCTATTTGGCTTTCACATTTTGTTACCTGAAACGCGCTTAAAAACATTTTGTCAGTGGGAAATACTGGTGAGTGAATCCTAGTTTAATCAAGTTAAGTAAAACCATTGTACAGTATTGAGGGCGGTCGCGCAATTACATTTGTTTCCATCTACTTTAATTACCACCCACGGTACTGTCAACCCGACTTGTGGTCATGTTACTACTCACAATGTAGTAAAAAAATTTGTATACAAAACCCCAACATACCGACGATAATTGTAGAATACAAATAATCAATCACTGTTTAATATATTATAAATTAATTGAGGTTTCGTAAAAACAGTTTGCAAAAAGGAGGATTACTCACATTGCTGTCTTATGGTTTTCCGTAAGGATTTCCTGGTGATTATCTATTAATTACAGAAATGCACACGCGTTAGTATAATAACCCAATATTTACATTAGTAATACCCTCCCCGAGACGGCATTCAAACGACTACGTCGGGCAGAACCACGACAGCCGTTACGGAATCTTAGATCAATCGGGCAGCGTATCTAATACGTAACCGGGGTTATAATACTTACAACAGGGCAGAACTTCGTTATTTAGGGAGTATTATGCCCGAAAATTACTTTAACTCTGCAGAAATTCGAGAGAGAAAGTTATGTGGTGCGAGTTGGGACTGAAGGCCGATGGTCTCTATTTGTAGGGCCTGATTTCGTGTTTGTCGCGCCCCGCGAAGACAGAAGGTAGGGCCTTCGCGGCCCGCGACCTAGGGGGTCTATGGCATAGCCTTATCCGGTCAACAATCTAGGTTCGACAAGTGGTGGACACGTGGCAGCTCCAGGTGAGGGCGGGTGGCCAGGCGCTCGCGCCCCGCGACTGAGTTGCCTAGGGGCTTCGCGCCCCGCGAGTGGCGCCAATTTCTTGTTTTTATTTTATTTTTAATTATATAAAGTATTTTTGGCTCAGTTTTCGCATACGAGGTGTAGTTTAAGACATATTGGGACATTCTAATTATATTAGGGGTGTTGAAAACTATTTTGGAGGGTTGTTATATCCTCGAGGTTTACTGGAATAAGTGTGGATATTTCCTTTGCATTTCTGATTCAAGCTCCCAAGTGTACTCTGGTCCTCTCTTAGAATCCCATTTAACTTTGACTAGTACCAATCTCTTGTGTTTGAGATTCTTAACCTTCCTGTCTTCAATATGTAGAGGTCTCTCTACAAATTTTAACTGCTAATATATCCTGAAGAGGCACTACTGGAGATTTATCGGCTAGGCATTTCTTGAGATTACATACATGAAATACATCATGTATTCCTGCCATTTCCTCTGGTAGTTGTAGCTGATAGGCTACAGGTCCTATTCTTCTAATAATCTCAAAAGGTCTAATATACCTGAGGCTTAGCTTTCCCATTTTGATGAATCTTAGCACTCCTTTCCAAGGAGAAACTTTTAATAATACCTTGTCTCATTCTTGAAATTCCAATGGCTTTCGTCTGTTATCAGCATAACTCTTTTGTCGATCACGTGCTGCTTTTAGTCGTTCCTTGACTTGAATAATCTTGTCGGTTGTTTCTTGTACTATCTCTGGTCCAACAATTGTTTTTCTCCAATTTCTGCCCAACAGACTGGAGTTCGGCACTTTCGTCCATAAAGTGCTTCGAATGGTGCAGCATTGATAATTGTATGATAGCTATTATTGTAAGAAAATTCTATTAATGTTAAGTGGTCGTCCCAATTACCTCCGAAATCAATTACACAAGCTCTAAGCATATCTTCCATTGTCTGAATTATCCTTTCGCTTTGTCCGTCCGTTTGAGGATGATAAGCGGTGCTTAGATTTAACTTGGTTCCCATTGCTTTTTGGAAACTCGTCCAAAAATGAGAGGTAAAACAGCTATCTCTATCAGACACACTTGATAAAGGAATTCCATGTAATGAAACTATTTCATTTACATACAATTTAGCTAATTGTTCCATACTGAAAGTTTTCTTCATTGGTAAGAAATGAGCTGACTTAGTTAGCCTATCTACAATCACCCAGATTGTATCATTACCTTTCCTTGTTTTGGGTAATTTGGTAACAAAATCCATTGTTATCAATTCCCATTTCCATACGGGCATTTCTAACTGCTGCAATAAACCTGAAGGTTTCTGATGTTCAGCTTTAACTTGTGAACAAGTTAAACATTTAGAAACATAAGTTGCTATATCTTTCTTCATTCCTATCCACCAAAAATTCTTTCTTAAGTCCTGATACATCTTATCATTTCCAGGATGCATCGTATACTTAGACTTATGGGATTCTTCTAATATACGGTGGCGCAGGTTTCCTAATTTAGGTATCCACATTCTTTTCTTATGGAATCTCTAAATTTCATCTCTTCCTTGTGATAATTCCTTAATCATGCCTTTCAATTTTTCAGTAGCATCCTTGATTACTGATTCTTGAGCTTCTCTAATCTGTTCATTTAAATCTACTTGTAGATTTAATTTAAGAGAACGTACTCTTTTTGACTTTTCATGATACTTTCGACTTAAAGCATCAGCTACTACATTTGCTTTTCCTGCATGATACTGGATATTACAATCATAATCGCTAAGAAATTCCATCCAGCGTCTTTGTCTCATGTTTAATTCCTTTTGCCTGAAAACATACCTTAAACTATTATGATCTGTAAAAATGGTAAACTTACTACCATAAAGGTAATGTCTCCAAATTTTCAAGGCAAAAATTATAGCTCCTAATTCTAGATCATGGGTTGAATAATTCTCTTCATGATTCTTAAGTTCTCTAGAGGCATAAGCTATAACCTTTTTATGTTGCATTAACACACATCCATAACCTAATTTGGAAGCGTCACAATAGACTACAAAGTCTTCTGTTCCTTCTGGTAACGCTAATATGGGTGTGTTGGTTAATCTTTGCTTAAGAATTCTAAAGGCTTCTTCTTGTTTTGGTCCCCATTCAAACTTAACAGATTTACAGGTTAACTTGGTTAAGGGAATGACTATTCTAGAAAAATCTCCAATAAATCTTCTATAATAACCGGTTATTCCTAAGAAACTTCTAACCTCGGTTGGCGACTCAGGGGTTTTCCATTTGGTAATTGCCTCAATCTTGGTGGGATCCACATGAATTCCTTCATGGTTGACTAAATATCCAAGAAACTGCACTTGTTCTAGCCAAAACTCGCACATAGAAAATTTTGCATAAAGCTTTTCATTTCTCAATAAACTTAGGAGTGCATGCAGATGCGCTGCATGTTCCTCTTTACTTTTAGAGTAAATGAGAATATCATCTATAAAGACAATTATGAATTTATCCAAATATGGCTTACATATTCGGTTCATCATGTCCATAAATGCGGTTGGGGCATTGGTTAAACCAAATGGCATGACAGTAAATTCATAATGGCCATACCTTGTTCTGAAAGCGGTATTTGGAATGTCCTCTTCCTGTACCTTTAATTGATGATATCCTGAGCGTAAATCGATTTTCGAGAAAAATCGAGCTCCTTGCAATTGATCAAACAGATCATCGATTCTTGGTAGTGGATACCGATTTTTAATCGTAACGTTATTTAATTCACGGTAATCAATGCACATACGCATCGATCCGTCTTTCTTCTTGACGAATAAGATTGGCGCTCCCCATGGCGATGAACTTGGCTGTATGAATCCTTTTTCTAGTAGTTCATCTAACTGTTTCTTCAGTTCATGCATTTCTGCGGGTGCCAAACGGTAAGGTGCTTTGGCAATTGGTGCTGTTTCTGGTAGCAGGTGAATTCTGAATTCAACTTCTCTATCTGGCGATAGTCCTGGTTGTGACAACTCGAACCCTTGACCCTGATCGTCGACAGACGAGCATTTTATTATTATTATTATTATTATTATTATTATTATTATTATTATTATTATTATTATTATTATTATTATTTTAACTAAATAACCACGATGAGAGGAACATACCTTTTAACCGTCGACTCGAACCAAACATATTTAACGTAACACACTCGTATTTAAAATTAATAGCATAATTGGTTGCGCGTTTTGGATCGAACCCGTTTTTATATAAAGAACACGAACGATATTTTGCGGATTAGTATACTTGGGTCAAGCCCAACCCAACTCATCTAAACACCCTAAAACCCTAGCCTATATAACATGCTAATTCCCCCTTACCCTTCATTTCTTTCTATAAACCTAAACCCAAAAAATAAGATGGCAGCCGCACACCCCTGTACACTCTCCACCTCCGGCGACCGGAGATGTTTGCCGGCCAAAAACTCCGGCGAGCCAGCGACACACACACACACACCTTTCTTCTTGTGCACACCCACACCCAACTACCTTTCACTTTGAAACCACCTTCCCTCTCTGTACCATTCTACACACACCTATATTCAGAAGTTATGGAGAGAGAGAGAGAGAGAGTCTGAGGAGGGAGGAAGGGGACGGCGGTAGAGCAGAGGTGGTGCGCAGCTCCGGCAGCCGATGCAGCGAGCACCATTTCACTTCGGCACACGGCTTCGAGTGATGGTTCTATTTGGACGCTAGCGGAAGTGCTGCGATGATAGCTATGGATTGGTTTCGACGAGGCGACGGCAACATGCTTAAACCGTCGGTTAGTACTTGGCTGTTATGTGTACCTTTGTGACTTCTAATCTTGTATAATTATTATATGTCTGTATGCTTAGATATACAAAAATTGAAATTTGTTTTAAAGAATAAATTGTGTTAATTGGTGATTGTTGATGATGATGTGATTCTGTTGTAGAAATTGGTTATCTGATTAAGATGTAGCATACATTATTTTGGATCCCTTGTGATTTTGATTGGTGAAATAAAAGAGTACACCCATATATGTTTAATTTTAGGAATAATGATAGGACTCTTGTAATCAGATCTGGTTGTATGCTTGCTGATTAATAAGATAGGGGTAAAAGTTAGTTACAAGCTAAATCTGGGAATTTTAAAAGAGTTTTCTATATTTACATGAAGTTGCACTTGTGTCACTATACTAGTTGGTATTATTTAAATGAAATGAAATGCTACGTGATGATATGCATTATTTACCAAATTGCTTGAATGGAATAGAGGTCTAGATCCGTGCTTAATGGTTGATGATATTGTACGCTTTAAAATCTAAGATAAGAATGATAGATGATATGGTGACCGTATATGAGGATGTATTTAATTTAAAAATGATGGAGATGAAAATGGTTAGATCTGATTATTCTTAGAATCGTTTAGGTTAGACTTGTTTTTGTTGCAATGTGAATAAATAAAATGATGAACTGTTTGAAGGTGCCATGAACATTTGAAATTTTGCTGTGTTTGATCTGATTTGGTAATTGTACGGATTAGGAAAACATGATAAGGTAATATGATTGGCTCGTACAAGTGGATAAGGTTCTAGAAGGATTCCATCACCAGGTGTGTGAGTCAAGACCGCAGTGTTGCGACTCGAGACCATAGAACTACAACTCGAAACCAAGACATGTATCAGGAGACTCGAGACCGGCACGATTGCGACTCGAGTTCTCCTGATCTCGACTCGAGACCTGACTCGAGACCTCTACGGTTGCGACTCAAATGTTCACAACTCGAGACCAGCTGATTGCGACTTAGAGTCCAGTGGTTGCGACTCGAGACCTCATAGTCTCGAGTCGAGACTATCCGGTTTCGACTGGGCTGCTTGACTCCATTATTGGGCCGCACTATGTGATAACCTGTTTCGGACTGTGTGTTATTTTCCACTGCTTGACTCCTTTATCTGGCTCTATGTCACAATGGTGATGATGGTCATACCACTATTTAGATCAATGAACCTAAATAGTGATGATTATCCCTGTAGGTCAATGAACCTAACAGTGATTATCCCGAGTAGGTCAATGAACCTAACTGGGAGAAATTAGTAATGTGCACAATACCCCACTAACCAGTAATTCAAGATATCCACGACTTAGTCCCTGTAATTATAACCTTGAAAATAATTTGAGGTATTGTAAAATAGTTGATAAAAAGAGAATGACTCACATTGTAGATTTAATTTGGGCAGAGACTAGCCTACTGATTAGCCTTTTTAACCTAAATTTAATAACAGACACACAATTCGGGATTAGTAATCAATACAGCATTTACGATAACTCACGAGATCAACCATCACAACGAGTGACAAAGTGCTATGCTTAACATCTGTTGAATTAACGACTAATGACAAAGCATCACCCTAATGTGGGCAGCACTTAAACACCCGTTGAGTACATTGATCGATCGGAAAATGAATCGTAGCAGCGATCGTGCTAATACCCTGATTGCGGCGTTGATTAGTGAATCGTGTGTGTTAATTGTGATAATCAGAGCATAACTCAGCGTATTTTTCGAATTTCTTCGTCGTTCTGAAGCCAGAATTCAAGTCCCAATCTCCTGTATTTATAGCCGAATTTTGACCCTGAGGCGGCCCGCGTGAGAATTAAGCAAACCTGAGGCGGGCCGCGTGAGACCTATTTTTAGGCATAGGGTTGCCACGTGTGGGACTAGCTCAGCTGAGTCGACGATTTCTGAAAATTCGAATTGGACAGCTTTTTATGTGGATAAACATAACTAGGAAATACCCCCCCTGAGTTTTAGGGGCCCTGATCCTGATTCTGATTATTCTGAAAATTTTAGGGTTTGCGCAGAATCACTTGGGTGTCTTAATTAGGGTTTCCTATTGGTCAAATTAATTTAATAATTATGACTTTTGATGAGAGTCGTTACATTCTCCCCAACTTAATAAAAATCTCGTCCTCGAGATTTACTGGAATAAATGAGGATACTTTCTCTTCATTTCTGATTCCAGCTCCCAAGTGTATTCAGCTCCTCTTTTTAAATCCCATCTAACTTTGACTAAAATTAGTTGTTTATGTTTGAGAAACTTGATCTTTCTATCCTCAACATTGAAGTAGTTTCTCAACAAATTTCAGCTTTTCGTTACCTTTATTTCTTGAAGAGGTACTACCAAAGATTCGTCTGATAGGTATTTCTTGAAATTGGATACATGAAATACATCATGTACTCCAGCTAACTTTCTTGGTAGTTTGTAAATGATAAGTAACTGGTCCTATACGTTGGATCACTAGAAATAATCCTACGTACCTTGGACTTAGCTTTCCTTTCTTACTCCTTTCCAAGGAGATACTTTCAATTACATTTTGTCTCCAACTCTAACTCCAACAGCTTTCATCTATTATCTGTATAATTCTTCTGGCGATCTATAGCTGTCTTCAGCCTTTTCTTCGTGATACTGAATATCACAATTGTAGTCACTTAGGATTTTCATCCACTTCCTTTGCCTCATGTTTAATTCTTTCTGCCTAAATATATATCTTAAACTCTTATGATCTGTATAGATAGTAAACTTACTTCCGTACAGATAATGTCTCCAAATCTTAAGGGCAAAAATTACGGCTCCTAACTCTAAGTCATGAGTCGTATAATTCTCTTCTTGCTTTTTCAATTTCCTTGAAGCATACGCAATTACCTTTTTACGTTGCATTAACACGCATCCAAATCCTAGCTTTGAAGCATTACCGTATACTTCAAAATCTTCAGTTCATAAGGCTAAGATTGAAGCATTTGGTTAATTTCTGCTTTAATATCCTAAAGATTTCTTCTTGTTTAGATCTTTAATCAAACTTAATTGTTTTACAGGTTATCTTAGTTAATGGTATAGATACCTTAGAAAATTTCTTAATAAACCGTCTATAATATTCGACTAAACTTACAAAACTTCTAATTTCCATTACAGATTGTGGAACCTTTCATTTGGTGATATCTTATCAGGATTTACGTGAATACCTTCATGATTCACCATATGACCTAGAATTGCACTTCTGGCATCCAAAATTTACACTTCGAGAGCTTCTTTTTCTTAACAAAGTTAAAAATATATGCAAGTGCTGACAATGTTCTTCCTGACTTTTGAAATAAGTATATTGTCTACGAAGACAATTACAATTTATCCAAATATGGTTCACAGATCCTATTCATCATGTCCATGAATGCTGTAGGTGCATTCGTTTAATCCGAAGGGCATGATTGTAAACTCGTAATGACCATACCTAGTCCTGAAAGCAGTTTTAGGTATGTCTTACTCTTGTACTTTCATTTGATGATATTCGGAACATAAGTCGATCTTAGGAAAATATCTATTTCCCTGGAATTTAATTGAATAGATCATCAATTCTAGGTAATAAGTATTGATTCTTAATTGTAACCTTGTTCAATTCCCTATAATCAATATACTTTCTCATCAAACCATCCTTTTTCTTAATATTAGTGCCTCCCGCGAGGATAACTAGTTTGTATGAAACCTTTACTTAGTAATTCATCTAATTGCTTTTTTAGTTCTAACATTTCCGTAGGAGCTAATCGGTAAGATACCTTGGCTATCGGTATAGTTCCTGGAATTAGATGAATCTTAAATTTTACCTCCCTATTTGGTGGTAACCCTAGTAATTCTTCTGAGAATACATCTGGGTATTCTGAAATTACAGAGATTTCCTTAAATTCTTTATCTTTAGTATTAATGATTACTGATATCATATATACTATTCCTTGCTTTCGTTCATAATTTAGCAACTTTCTTTACTAATATGAACTTTATGGCTTACTTGGTTTATTTCCTATAATCATAATTACTTCTCCGGTGGGTGATTGAATTTCTATAAAATTCTGATCACAGATAATTCGAGCATGATTGTTTACTAACCAATCCATTCCTAACACAATATCGAATTCGACTAATTTCATAGATAATAGGATTGCAAAAAAAAAAACTTATGACTTATTTCTATGTTCTGCATAACCTTATTTATTTTAACTGAATTCCCATCTGCCGTTTCTAATATAGAAATCTGCCTAATACTGGTTAAAAGTAAATTAAGAGCTTGGCAGAATAAAGTATTTCTAAAACTTTGGTTTGCACCAGAGTCAAATAATACTTTTGTGTAAACATTGTGAACTAAGAACGTACCGGCTATCACATCTGGAATCATCTCTGCTTCCTTAGCAGTCAGTTGGAAGGCTCTTACATTCCTTTTTGCTCCTTCTGCCGGTTTGGCTTTATTGTCAAATTGTTTATTCAGTTTTGGACAATTTGGCCTAAGATGTCCAGTTTCTCCACAGTTGTAGCAAACTGAAAATTTCTTCCTCCTGCTGTCTTCTTCTTGATGCCCCGGAATCTTGCAAAAATTGCAATATCCTTTACATCTTCCAAAATGATTCCTTTTGCAAGAATTGCAAAAGGGACTAGTGGTAGATTGGCCATTCCCTCTTTTCTTGAAATTGTTATGGTTACCCGAACGAAATTCTTGGGTAATCTTTTGGGCTACTTCCTTCCTTCTATTTTCTTCTCTTGTTCGTACTAGCTCGTCAGTCAGAGTATTGGCTAAATCCACCGCATCATCAATTGTGCGAGGTTTCGCAGCTTTGACGATATTACGGATTTCGGAAATTAATCCCCAAATATAACGAGAAATAAGTACCGGCTCTGGCGAAGCCAGTGTTGGTACCACTCGAGCATATTCGAAGAATGTCGTAGTATACCCTTGACAATCTACATCCACCATCCGGTGGGTTAGAAACTTATTTGTCATTTGTTCCTTTTCATACTCGGGACATAATTTTCTTTCTACAAGACTCTTAAATTCTTCCCATTTCATGGCATAAGCCCTATTTCTTCCTTTAGCCTGTAACACCGTGTTCCACCATTCTAGCGCCCCTTCTTTAAAAAGGTTTGATGCATACATGACCTGATCATCCTGAGCACATTTACTTATGGCAATTACTGCCTCGGTTTTCTCTAACCAACGCAGTGCCGCAGTCGCTCCTTCATTGCCTGCAAACTCAGTGGGTTTACAAGCAAGAAATTCTTTGTAAGTGCAACCAGGCGTTGCAGCTTTCATTTTCTTAGGAGGAGGAGCTTGCCGTGCTTCATTATCATGATTAACATGATTACTGCCTCCATTTACGCTATTACTGAAGTTATCTTCAGAAATACGTTTACTAGGAACAATTTGTTGCGGTTCTATTGGATTTTTAATAGCAGCAACGATTGATGGAATAGCATTGGCTATCCCTTGAGCAACTATTCCTGGAATAGCGTTGGCTATCCCTTGAGCAACTATATTTTCTATATCTTGCCTAGTCATAATTTGATCTCCCGGTTGTTGCTCATTTTGATTAACCTCATTAACTGGTTCATTAGTAGCGTTTTCCATCTGATATCTAATTTATAGATAAATAATTAGTATAAAGGAAATAATCCAATGTTACAATTAATTGCACATAATCACGTAAACGAATATACAAACAAAATTGTAAATTTTCTGATATTTCATTGGTTTTATAAATTATATCATGCTTCTATATACAACCGTTTTATTATTTATTTTACACATACTGATTTTACTATTACTATTACACAACCACAGTTTCATAAACCCCTATCCTTTGTCAGGTGATCTTCTAGTAACGGCGTTCCTTCTCATCGTATTTCCAGGAGATCTGCCCCAAAATCTCTTGGATCCTATTCCCATCATCCATTAGTTCTTCACCAAAGTGGCGTTGTTCAACCATATTCTCGTTACTCATTGGTGGATTTGGTAAAGGTTTGGATTTGAACTTAGGAAAAAGCTTATAGGGATGGTTTTGTAACAGTATTTCATTATTCAACCATTCGTCTATTTGCGAGTGGATTGAAGGTTTTGGAATAGTTGGTTCTAAGTTCATTGGTAGTTGTGTTTCAAGAGAAGGAATAAAATCATTTTCATTAATAGACTCAATAGTATCATCGTTTTGCCATTATAAAATCCAGTTCTTCTTGAGATGGTAACCCCTCAATTTGCCTAGAGCTTTCCCCAATTTCCATTTTCTTAGGCTTAGGTTTCTCAAGAGGTAAAGCGTTGAATTCTATAGGTTCTTCTATGTCTGGAATATACCTATTGAAATATCTGGAAACTTCTATTCTTACTGGATAGAGATTTAAATCCTGGAGGGCTTCCGACAGATCACTCATGCTGTTTATGCAAGATACACACAATTACTAAGTTAAAAATCATATAAATTTTCGTAGAAACCTTTAAATATTATTTCCTACTGGATAACTACCAAAAAAATTGAAAATAAAAACACACTAAGTTTTATTTGTAAATTTATTTATTTACTGAATCAGGTTTCTAGACTGTAGATAATAAAGATGTTAAAACTTGGTCAAATTATTTAAGGATTTGCATTTATTGCTACATTTGCTAGCATATAAAGATCTGCCCATACTGTATAAAATTAGTCAGATAATAAAACACATAATCATAAAATAGCAATTAATAAAAATTATTAAGTATTTCTAAATACTTAATTGGCTTAAATCAGTGGCTCGATAAGTGGCTCTGATACCACCTTTTTCTGTCACGGCCCCCGACCCGGTTTAACTCGTTTCAGGAGCCGCGGGACAGAAATACTGCGGTATTTAATTAATTGAGTTTGACAGCGGAAGTTTTCATCAGGATCTTTTAAAATGTAAATATTTCCCCGATTATTTTATTTCACAACGCGGGATATAACCCCGGTAATTTACAATTATTTGATTTCACGAAGAAATCTTTTTATTTTACAAAACATGTTTCTTTATTTTATATTGAGCCACTTCTTTGAGCTTGTAGTGCTATATGGCACTTTTCCTGGTTCATAACAGGTCACCTGAAACATGTTTGAAAAAGGTTTTGTCAGTGGGAAATACTGAGTGAATCATTCTATTTTGCATAATGATGCATAGTTAATAATTACAGCATAAGAGCGATTACAATGGCTTCTATCTTATCTTTATCTGGCTCTATGTCACAATGGTGATGATGGTCATACCACTATTTAGATCAATGAACCTAAATAGTGATGATTATCCCTGTAGGTCAATGAACCTAACAGTGATTATCCCGAGTAGGTCAATGAACCTAACTGGGAGAAATTAGTAATGTGCACAATACCCCACTAACCAGTAATTCAAGATATCCACGACTTAGTCCCTGTAATTATAACCTTGAAAATAATTTGAGGTATTGTAAAATAGTTGATAAAAAGAGAATGACTCACATTGTAGATTTAATTTGGGCAGAGCCTAGCCTACTGATTAGCCTTTTTAACCTAAATTTAATAACAGGCACACAATTCGGGATTAGTAATCAATACAGCATTTACGATAACTCACGAGATCAACCATCACAACGAGTGACAAAGTGCTATGCTTAACATCGGAAAATGAATCGTAGCAGCGATCGTGCTAATACCCTGATTGCGGCGTTGATTAGTGAATCGTGTGTGTTAATTGTGATAATCAGAGCATAACTCAGCGTATTTTTCGAATTTCTTCGTCGTTCTGAAGCCAGAATTCAAGTCCCAATCTCCTGTATTTATAGCCGAATTTTGACCCTGAGGCGGCCCGCGTGAGAATTAAGCAAACCTGAGACGGGCCGCGTGAGACCTATTTTTAGGCATAGGGTTGCCACGTGTGGGACTAGCTCAGCTGAGTCGACGGTTTCTGAAAATTCGAATTGGACAGCTTTTTATGTGGATAAACATAACTAGGAAATACCCCCCCCCCTGAGTTTTAGGGGCCCTGATCCTGATTCTGATTATTCTGAAAATTTTAGGGTTTGCGCAGAATCACTTGGGTGTCTTAATTAGGGTTTCCTATTGGTCAAATTAATTTAATAATTATGACTTTTGATGAGAGTCGTTACAGGAACGAAACAACTTTTCCTAGTTTGGGATTGCTTACTATCTCCTTGTGCGGGATACGGTATTTTTATCTCCTTGTGTGGGATACGGGTAACAACACTATCCCCTGTGAGGGATACAAACCTACTTTTCTCCCCTTATGCGGGACCCTTAGTTAATTACTATTTATACTGGATGCAACAAGCAAAACTAAAGAAACTCTATCACTCAAGTCCTCACTACTTAATACCGATTAATCGTCGGGGCCTGGCGAACGGGTTATTAGTTGATAGCGCTATTTAGGTCTCACCAGCCTCACACCGTGCCCGCGTATGGGATCGGGCGTGAACTAATAGACTCTGGCAAACCGTCAATGATGATAGAACATTGACAAACGGGGCACTACGGAAACGTACGGATGACTAGTATTCGGTATTGTAAAAACAGTTTAGTGGCTTACTTACGGGGTAGCTCCCCATGGCATGTATAAATGAGTAAATTAACTGTTGAAACAAGTTTTTGGAATTAAAACTGGAAAACTACAAACACGTGAACTCGCCAACGTTATGTTGACACTCTACTGCATGCTTTGCAGGTTGCTCGTTACAGCTCTGGACAGACGTTGCAATCGGATGGAGTACGTGGTTCGTAAGTGACATGATAATAAACTTGTGGTTTCAATTATGATGCGTTTCCTTTCCCTTTCCGCTGTGAACTTAAACTATGTTTTGAAAAATTTAAATTAGGTCACTAATTATGCTAATGTTTATAACAATAACTAATCCATTCAAAATAATTAGTGGCTAAGATCCTGGTCGTCACATGCCTCGCGGTAATACTCCGCGTGTGGATTTTGAGGGTGTGACACTGGTAATTCTTCTGGAAACACATCTGGAAACTGAAATACTACTGGAATATCTTTTAATTCTTTTCCTTTAGTGTTAATGATTATAGAAATCAAATACACTAATGATCCTTTTCTTATATAACTTGTTGTTTTCATCACAGAGATGAATTTCGTGGATCTAGAGGGCTTATCTCCTTTAATTGTGATCTTTTCACCCCTTGGTGAATTTACTTGGATTGACTTTTCATCACATAGAATACTGGCTTTATTGGCTATTAACCAATCCATTCCTAATACAACATCAAATCGTGCCAGATTCATTGGGTAAAGGTTTGCAATAAACTTTTGATTTAAAAATTCTATTCTTGCTTCCTGCAAGATTTCAGAAATCTTAATGGTTTCTCCATTTGCTATCTCTACTAGACATTCTTGTGGAAGTTTAGTTAATGATTGATTAAGAAGTTTGCAAAATGAAGTATTAATAAAACTTTGGTTTGCACCAGAGTCAAGGAGTACTTTAGCGAAAACATCGTTAAATAAAAACATACCAGCGATCACGTCCGGAATCATCTTAGCTTCTTCCGCAGTCAGAACAAATGCTCTAGCATTTTTAGTATTCTTGTTGTTCATGGCTGGAACTAGTTTCGGACAGTTCGGTTTGATGTGACCCTTTTCTCCACAGTTGAAGCACATTCCATTATTAGGTTTCTTCCCACAATCTTCTTCCTTGTGTCCCGGTATCTTGCAGAAATTGCAGTAAGTGGAGCATCTTCCTGAATGCTTCTTCTTGCAAGCCTTACAATAAGGTGCAGAGGTAGAACCTACATTTTCCCACGGTTGGAATTACCGTAGCGAAATTCTTGGGTAAGCCTTTGAGCTAGGTTCCTCCTCTAGTCCTCTTCTCGTGTACGAACTAATTCATCAGTCAAGGTATTTGCTAGTTCTACAGCTTCTTCTATAGTTTGAGGTCTAGCTGCCTTGACTACATGCCTAATTTCACTGATTTATCCCCATATGTAACGGGAGATTAATACTGGTTCTGGTGATGCAAGTGTTGGTACTATTCTAGCATATTCGAAGAATAATGTAGTGTAACCCTTACTATCTATTCCAGTCATTCTAAGGTTTAGGAACTTATTTGCTATCTGATCCTTTTCATTGGGAGGGCAGAATTTCCTTTCTACCATGTTTTTAAATTCCTCTCATTCCATATTGTAAATCGTATCACTTCCCCTAGACTGGAGGATAGTGTTCCACCATTCTAAGGCTGAGTTTTTAAACAGATTGGAGGCAAACATTATTTTATGCTCTAACACACACTTGCTTATCTTTAGAACTGCCTCAGTCTTTTCTATCCAGCGTAGAGTTGCAACGGCCCCTTCATTGCCTGAGAATTCCATTGGTTTACAGGACCAAAATTCTTTATAAGAACAACCATAAGACATGGTTTTTCTTCTTTTGGGAATGGGCACTTGAAGTATGGGTCCATTGTTTACGCAGTTTTCTGGTTCAGTAGGTCGTTTACTGTCATGATTACTTTTATTATCAGCTTCCCTAACCGTTTAGATAATATATGGCATCGCGTCTATAATTCCTTGTGCCACTATATGTTGGATGGCACTATTATCCACTTGGTTTCCATTGTTATTGTTATTCGGGTTATCATTATTCTGTTTATCGTTATTCTGGTTTTCCCGATTCACTTCGTTGTCCATCTGAATTTTAAACATTTATCACATATTAATATCATAAAATAATATTTAATGTAAACGATCACATAACACGCATTTTGATCAAAATCGTCGAATATTGCGACTTACTCTATTTTATATTATGCATCCATATATATTACACTACAACTGAAATTAAAATTTCAATACTATTAGGCATCCGTAGCTATTGTCTAGATTTTTTTCAAACATACACACATATATTATATATATTATTATTTTATCATTATTATTATTACTATTACTGGTATGGGTTCATCCAGAACTCCATATTACGCTCGTCATACTTCCAGACGAGTCGTTCTCCTATCTGCCTCATCCTCTCACTTCCTTCTAAAATCTCCTTACCAAAGGTTCAGAGTTCTTGTACATTTTCTGCACTCATTGGAGGTGCAGGGGCTGGTACTGGGTTTGGGAACTGGGGAATGGGTTCTTGATAAGGATAAGGATTTTCTAGAATTTCCCTAATGAATTGGTCATTACCATAGTAGGGATCTAGAGGGTCCAAGTCTGGGTAGGCTGCTAGATTTGGCATGGGTTCGTTTTCTAGTATTGGGTAGCATTGTTGGTAATCCCTATGGTCGTCAAACCAAGGGTCGTAGTCCGGGTCTAGAGGATTGGGTGCTAGTATCCTAGGTATCTCAGCTGGGTCAATGTCAGGCATTGGGATTTGGTTTTCTGGGTTTTTTTCAATTTCCATTGGCTGTGTGGGAAACAGTGGTAATGGCTGGGGTGCTACAAGTTGCTCTAGATTAGGGTCTACAGCTATAGTTGCTAGGATATGAAAATTTGCTAGAGTCCTATTGAGCATATCCTGAGTGTGGGCATCTGTTTCTCTCTTAACGGTTGCTAAAACTCACTGCTGTTGTAACTTTTTCATCCTTTTTCTACGTTCATGTGCTCTTCTGCTGAACCATCCTCTCTTCTTGGGAGGGAATGGCTCTTCAGATTGGGCCTTGAACACGAATATCCCATCTTCATTGTCAGCCGAATACCCTGAGAGGGATGGCTGTGAAGAGGTGCCTTCGTCCCTAGGTGAGCTGGACAACTGACGGTAAGCGTCTGAAGGTCCTTGGTCACTCATACTTTAAACTAACAAATTGTCAAATAACACACAACAATAATATACAAATATTCATGTAATCCCGTAGATTATTTCCTAATAAAATGAATAATATTTTGGTGTCAGCAGAACACTTCTGAGGCTGAATCAGCGGCTTAGCTCTGATACCAACTTCTGTCGCAACCCCCGTCCCCTAACTACCCGGGAACGGGCGGCCGCGACCAGTTTCAGTGGTATCGGTGTTTATCATTTTGGCAGCGGAAATTACATCAGGATCGTAGTTAGGAAATATTTTATCAAAGTAAAATACCACACTTTTATAATATTAAACACATGGGAAAATTCCAAGTTTCAAATACACACATTTTCATAGGGATGAACCCTATTTTATTTAAATAAAAACATCTCTTTATTTAGGTAACTTTTAAAGCCACTTTTCCAAGCCTTCAGTGCTGTCCAGCTGGCTTCTCTTTGGCTTTCACATTTTGTTACCTGAAACGCGTTTAAAAACATTTTGTCAGTGGGAAATACTGGTCAGTGAATCCCAGTTTAATCAAGTTAAGTAAAACCATTGTACAGTATTGAGGGCGGTCGCGCAATTACATTTGTTTCCATCTACTTTAATTACCACCCACGGTACTGTCAACCCGACTTGTGGTCATGTTACTACTCACAATGTAGTAATAAATTTTGTATACAAAACCCCAACATACTGACGATAATTGTAGAATACAAATACCCAGTCACTGTTTAATATATTATAAATTAATTGAGGTTTTGTAAAAACAGTTTGCAAAAAGGAGGATTACTCAGATTGCTGTCTTATGGTTTTCCGTAAGGATTTCCTGGTGATTATTTATTAATTACACAAATGCAGACGCGTTAGTATAATAACCAAATATTTACATTAGTAATACCCTCCCCAAGACGACATTCCAACGACTACGTCGGGCAGAACCACGACAGCCGTTACGGAATCCTAGATCAATCAGGCAGCGTATCTAATACGTAATCGGGGTTATAATACTTACAACGGGGCAGAACTTCGTTATTTAGGTAGTTTTATGCCCGAAAATTACTTTAACTATGCAGAAATTCGAGAGAGAAAGTTATGTGGTGCGAGTTGGGACTGAAGGCCGATGGTCTCTATTTATAGGGCTTGGTTTCGTGTTTGTCGCGCCCCGCGAAGACAGAAGGCAGGGCTTTCTCGGCCCGCGACTTAGGGGTCTATGGCATAGCCTTGTCCAGTCAACAATCTAGGTTCGACAAGTGGTGGACACGTGGCAGCTCCGGGTGAGGGCGGGTGGCAAGGCGCTCGCGCCCCACGACTGAGTTGCCTAGGGGCTTCGCGCCCCGTGAGTGGCACCAATTTCTTGTTTTTATTTTATTTTTAATTATATAAAGTATTTTGGGCTCAATTTTCGCATACGGGGTGCAGTTTATGGCATATTAGGACATTCTGATTATATTAGGGGTGTTGAAACATATTTTGGAGGGTTGTTATACGTTCTACCTTATAGTCTTCCTGTATCGGTAGAAAGTGAGCGGACTTGGTGAGACGGTCAACGATAACCCAGATGTTGTCGTGACCTGACGGCGTGCGCGAAAGTTTTGTTATAAAGTCCATAACTATACTCTCCCATTTCCACATAGGGATATCGGGTTGTACGAGTAAGCCAGAGGGTCTTTGATGCTTAGCCTTGACTTTTAAACAAGTCAGCCATTTCGAAACGTAGATAGCGATATCCTTCTTCATGCCCGGCCACCAGTACTTGTAGCGCAGGTCCTGGTACATCTTATCGGCACCGGGATGAATGGAATATCGAGATTTGTGAGCTTCGTCTAGCAGAATTTGTCGTAGGTTGGTGCGCTTGGGAATCCAAATTCGGTCTAGATAATGAAAGATACCATTCGATTTATTCACAAGTTGTTCGCCATTATTGATTATCCTTTCCTTCTTCAGAGTGCGTTCGGTGAAAAAAGCATGTTGAGCGTCACGGATAAGAGCTTCGAGATTGTGTTGGGCTTGGGTATTACAAACGCTATGCAAATAGCTTCTTCGTCTGAGAGCATCGGCGACGACGTTTACTTTGCCTGGATGGTAACAAATCTCACAGTCGTAATCGTTGAGAAGTTCTACCCATCGGCGTTGGCGCATATTCAGCTCCTTCTGGCTAAAGATGTGTTGTAGGCTCTTATGGTCGGTGAAGACCGTACACTTTGTACCGTATAGGAATTTTCACCAAATCTTTAGCGCAAAAACAACTGCACCAAGCTCGAGGTCGTGGGTGGTATAGTTCTTCTCGTGGATCTTGAGCTGACGAGATGCGTAAGCGATAACCTTGTCCCATTGCATGAGAACACAACTGAGGCCGAGGTTAGAGGCATCGCAGTAGACTATGAAGTCGTCGTTTCCGTCGGGTAGAGTGAGCACGGGAGCGTTGCAGAGCATAAGCTTGAGAGTTTGGATAGCAGTCTCTTGTTCAGTCCCCCAAACAAAAGGCTTGTCTTTGTGCGTGAGAGAAGTAAGTGGTACAACGATTTTAGAGAATCCTTCAATAAATCGGCGATAATAGCCCGCTTGTCCGAGAAAAGAACGGTCTGTTGGTACTTAGACTATAGACTAGGTCGATTCTAAGACATCGACCCGGACTAGGTCGAGTCTTGCCTAATTCCCTATAGTTATGGCTCTGATACCAATCTCTCACACCCCAACCGATGGCGGAAACATCAGGGCGTCGCACTGAGCGAAACAGATTGTCCAAAAGTTTCCATAACAACTACGATTACCAATTATTTAAGCATCACGTCCCATACCATGACATAATAAGTAGCATAGTTATTACAGACAAGAAGTTCTCAAAGACAAATAAAATACTGTTCCGACAACTCAGATTTAAATTGTTTGTTTCTAGACTCTCACTCCTACTTGATTCCACAAAAGCAGGTAAAGCACAGCATCCTAAACACCTGTCACATACGTTAAAATAGAGGTCAATACACATGGTGTAAAGGTGAGCATACAAGTTTAATAGTAATGATAGAGTTCGAAAGCGTTTACGCATAATCAACATGTAACATGTATAATGCGAAGCTAGTAGGTTATCGACAATGAAATATGCACAGACGTGACTGCGAGTTGTAGAGTGCGCAACACATATCACCACTATGACACGTGAAGAAATACCCTTAGCAACTCCCGTCCACGACAGGTGCTGAGTCCAAACTATAGTACTATCGTTGCTAAGGTGTCAGGCAACAATCACTGTGCAAACATAACATACAAGCATTCATCGAGTAACACGTATCATGCAATAGAGGTTAGCGTATAAAAGTTTTTGCATTGTGTGATCGATGTGATTTGATATAAGTAACGTATGTAACACCCAAAAGTGCTTAAAGCAAAAAGGGGTCGAGTATACTCACAGCGATGGGAGCTAAATATATTGAAGGGAGGGCTAGAGTAAGCCTGATTACAGAACGAATACATAAGCGATGAGCGGCACGTAAAACGATGCATGGGAAGCAAGTGACGAGTGGTCATCCGGTCGGATGGCAATCCTAACGGATGGCCATTCGGTCGGATTGACACTAGTTTGGGATGGATGTGTTTGTGTATGATGGCTTTGAAGTTTTCGTTGTAGCATTTTGTAATCAAAGAAGTATCTCTACGCTTCAGGTCGCTCGATCGGACGGTCGTTCGATCGGATGGCGATCTGTCGGTTAGACATTCTCGGAGAACAAGTTCACAGCAGGTTTGTCACTCGATCGGATGGTCTACCGATCGGATGGCAATCTATTAGAAACTAATGATCTTTGAAAATTATAAAAAAAGTTTAAGTGTTGAGCCTCAAGTGCAATCCGACCGGATCGTCTTTCGATCGGATGGCAATCCGATCGGATGACAATCTGATCGGACGATAATCCGTCTCGATGAATTTGATCGTTTTGAACTTGACTATTTTGATAAGTTTTGCGGTTTGCTTGAGACAGCATGACAACGTACTAAACAATGGAACCTCGTCAAGCCCCATGTCGTCTGATCGAACAGGTATCACCCTAATCCAATCAGTTAACTGTTCTTGACGGTTATTCATGTTTAATCCGGAATCGGTTGTCTTCTTTGATAGAAATCAGATCTCAGACCGACAATTCAGTAAGAATTGAGTAGAAGACCTGAATGAGCTCCGATTCTATCGGTTTTGAGAGCATTGAGTGTAAAAGAGTTGAAAGAAAGGTGGAAAAGTATCTTTCAATCCTTTAAATTTTGGAAATGTTTAGATCTATGCGAAAACAAGGTTTAATCATGTGGAAATCCTTCGGATCTAAGTTGTTCTTGGTGGAATGAAGCCAAGTCTTGAAGTTCATAAGAACTCCATGATGTCATCATCCTAGAACACCTCAAATCCACTAATTTCACGGTTAGAAGTTAAGATTTAAAGGAGAATGTGATGAAGAAATGCGTGTAGATGATAGATGTACAAGATTTGAGTTGAAAACTTACAAGAATCGCGAGGAATCGAGAGAAAAGTGGGTTGGAGCATCTGGTCGAGCGAGTGGAGCTGTCACATCACTTTGGTGATGTGACAGGGGTATTTATAGGGTTTCCAAAAAAGGAAAGAGCACACACAGGTGACGGATCGGATGGCCATCCGATCGGGTGGTCATCCGTTCGGATGACCATTCGATCGAATGGTCATTCGATCGAGTGGCTCCGGCGAGTTGGTTTTCGTGTTTTCGTTTCGCGCGTTGAGCATTGCGATGCGTTTCGAGTAAGCGATGCGATAGTTATCGCTCATTAATTACCCAAATAACCTAACTACTAAATATCACGAAAGTAATGCGTAAATCTCGAGTTTACGATGAGATTGCGTTGCGATAGAGTTGCGATTGCGATTAAACACCTCAAAATAAACATAACATGCACAAGTAACACATAATAGCACACACACGTAAAACAATATCCATAGCCTATAATTCAGGTTGCAAATGAGATTGCAATGCGATTAGCGATAAGTCAATTAGTGATTAACATACGTTTAAACCTCGATTATTAATAGATACTCCACATAATACAACTAAAGCGAATAAGAATAGAATATCGATTACAAGTCAATAAGCACAATTCAGTAGTTAAGCAAGGATTGACAGATCGCAATTAGCAATATTTTCTTCCTTTGAATTTAACTTTGACTTGTACTTTGACTTCCAAAAATCGGGTTGTTACAAGGGGTGACTCACTCTCTGCAGACCACGATCCCGAATATCTATAAACCTTGACACACCGACATCTAATCTCCTCTCGACTCAAAGATGGTAGAATGTTAAATTACCTAATAAGTTAATTACTTATTCCTAGGGTTTACTACGTCTAGCAACAACAAGATAAATCGAAAACGCAAAGTCTTCCAAAATCACCAAACCATAGATCAATTAATTTAACTAGAATTAAGTGGAACATGCAATAACTATCATAAATCAAGCACGCATACATTTAAGAAACTTGATTAGAACACTTGATACCAAAACATAAGCCAAATCAACAATTATCCAAAACCGTAAACTTGTTAAAAGTTAACATTCCTCATAAGCTACTAATGTTCAAAACAAATGTAAAAGCAAGTTCAAACCAATTCAATTCAGTAAACATGTTCACAAGTTCAAGTTTAAATAACCAAAAACAATTATCTATGTTCTAACCAAAAAACAATCAACTTTAGTTGACCCGCTTCAATTCCAAGCATCCTCCTTGCTGACGTCTGCTAAAAAATCACCTTTAGATGCTCTAGTATTCGTGAATTTGGAAGTTATTGTTGCCTAGGGTAAAGACATGGTTATATACCAACACACTTTGTTTTTGCCAACTTTAATCCGCTTCGCGCGTCGCGAGATGGCCTTGAGATTACATCGCGAGACGACAGGCACCTTTAGGTAACAAAATAGTCGCGGTGGCTGGCTTGGTAATTAACTGGACAAGCGGGGTCCTTTTAGTCTTTTTGCACGCATAAGGCATGAGGTGCTCCTTCACCGCGACGCGCTAAATCTTGTTCTTCATGATTTTAATCTTTTCCTTCTCGAGTTTCCTGTGTGCTCGTTTCTTCTCCATTCTCGTTCATTTAAGCTCCATTTTCACATGTTCACCTGCAAAATACAACATTATCTAAGTACTAGATATTTAAGACCAATAACCTCGAAATCTAGCTATAAGCTATACAAAATACATGAATAAATTGTTGTGTTTTTCAACACATCATTAGCTTAATTATTAAACTTAATTTTTTTGTTTAAAAAAAGTCTAGGGGACTCTAGGGAACTCCACCCCACCCTTATGGACTCATGGGAACTCTATAGAAGAAATAAGGTTACAAATTGTGATTGCTAGTCGGCTAGGGAAGGTGAAGGGAGTTGAAAGATGTATTCCAGCTACCCTAAGTGTGAACGAGCGTAATCGGGAAACTCTATCAACCAAATTCGTGTACTTCAGGTACACAGTCGCAAACACCTCGAGTAGTGGAAACAATTAAGAAAATTGGGTTCGTGAGCTATAAGAAGAACGTTGAAAAATTGTTGGAAATAGGGTCTGGGTTTATCGGGTAAATCAGGAACATTGACACAATCAAATCCGGTTCAATCAGGTAGTTTTGTATTGCAATAAGATGCCACTTTGGGTTCATCAGTTCGTTTTTGAGGGTAGCCCTTTATCCTATAATAACTTAAGATTTTTAAAAAATTTAGAAATATTTCATTTCCACATGGATTTAAAACTCCTTTTCCAAAGTGTGAGTGCAATCATTTCAAATCTACAAAAGTAGATGCAAACTAAAAAGGCATGGATTTAGCCCACAAAACCAAAACTTCTGTTTGAATGTTCCACCAGCCCGATCCCCAATACAAGAATATTTGCACAAAATAAAGTGATCCTACTTATTGCTACAGCAATATTCACTTTTTCAGAGCTTTTTAAACATAATTTCTTGTTTTCTTATCGATCACTATAAGTCAAATTTAGTTTAAATCAACCAATGTACATTGACAAGCAAATGACAAAACACAAGTAAGTTTTATGCTTGGAGTGGCTTAAATCTTAATCAGGGTTTATAGCTTAGAATACCATATGCATGGGTTTGTATATTTTATGAACTAAACAACTTATCAATGAGTGATTAGCATTTAGCAAGCAAAGCCAATGCATCATGCCACCTCAGCTGTAGGTGGAGAGCAAAGAAACATTCCTTCAACCCTACCAAAAGGTAAGGATGAACAAAAGTTGAAAAAAGCAAAGTCTGATTGCCCCATACCACCTCAGCTGTAGTGATGGTTGTTTAAAGTGTACATGCAAGAGGGATGTGGGGCATCAAACTTCATAAAAGTTAGCCTCATTATCAACAAACTATATTTTCAAAACCATGTTGAACCAGTAACTGAATTGATAGCGCGCTTAAACCAGTAACCGAATTGATATTTTCTAGTTAAAATGTCCGTTATAAGCATGGGTTAAACCGGAACCAACTGATGTTATTTAGACAAGTTATAAAGGAGTACCATGACTTTAAATCTTATAAAGAGTGAGTGATAAACATTTAGAAGCCATGCTAGGGTCAATGTGGGATATGCATCCACATTCAATTTACAAATTCAAATTAATGAATTTATAGGTTAAAAATTCGAAGCTAAGAATTAATACAAATATTTTACGTATTTTCTTGCCCATGTTTGTGATATGATTGTAATTTTCTAATTTTCAATATAAATTAACATAAGATCATTGTCGAAGTTCTTAACAGAAGGTAAAAACAAACACAGATGCAGTAGCGGAACTAGAAGAAAAATTTAGGGGTATCCCAAATTTTTCTTTTACCGTCCCTGAGAATTCGAGGGCCACTAGCGGCTAGTAAAAATAGGCCCTTAAAATACCACAACGTCGGAATACTATAAAAATGAATATTGTTACCGATTTTGTTCGGACGTTTGGTTCAACACGGTAAAGAAAAAAAATCAATTATGTTTGACCCAATCGATTTTGAAGGATACTATAGACACCGATACTGACATATCGGTCGTTATGGTATGTTAGCGCCACTTGATATAGTTTACGTTACTAAAAAGAATTACTCTATTTCGAACAAGTTTATAACAAAGTTTATACCGGATTATTAAAAAAATAAACATAACAGTGTGTTTATTTTTTTTTACTTAAAAACCAATGCATACAGGTTATTAAAGAAAAGCAAATTACTTAAAAATTAAAAATGTTAAAAACTAAAATACATAAATTTGATAAGGCATCGGTTTAAAAAAATAAATTATACTGGAAAGAATGTTAAGCAATTATTATATTATATTATATTGCTTATAATTAATGAACCACACATTATGTTAGTTAATAAAATGTAATGTGCTGTAAGATCTAATAGACACCGTGCATTTTAAATGAAATTTGACTATATTCGTTGCTGTGACTTTTTGCTTTTTCACTCATCATTCCAATAAACTTCATCTTCTCCATGCCGCTGCAAGTTTTTGCCGACCAGAGTTTTCATTTTCGGCGAAGGAAAATTCTATCTAATCTCATTTTCACCTATGTTTAGGGGTATCCTTATATTTATTTAGGAGTATCCTCAATGAATAAAACGAAGATGAAAAAAAAAAAAAATTACACAGGCTACGGCTAGTTCTTCGTTAGTTCTGCCCTGCACACAAATGTGTGTATATAATGAGAATAACCAATTATGCCGTATGCCCATTTTCTAGAAAATATAACAATAAAATATCTCTCTTACAACACAATACAATAAATATCATTGGTCTTCAATTCTGAAATGATCTAAACCGATCAAACCAATAAATCAAAAAGTGGCTTATTATAAATTATATGATTTTCATCCAGTTTTCAAAACATTATCAACAACATCATTCATTCAAGGATATAATACTATATTTGATTAAACAGAAAATACAGTTTCTCTTCTTTTCATATCTCTACTGTGAAATAACATGGTGCACTATTTTAGTAAAGGGGTCATTTTCTAGTATTAAAAACATATTGAATGATAGAAGTGTGAAGCATAAAATCTTGTACTATCTCTTGATAAATGTGTTTAGTGTTGGTGTTGCACCAGCTCTCCAAAAGACGAGCCACCATCCCCACCCCATGCATGTATAGTCAATTCAAGCAAACGACAATCGTATATCTTTCTAAATATACTTTCTAATTTCCTTGTAAATGTATAAAATAAAGATAAAGGATAAACAAAAGAAAAGGAGATTTTAAATGTAACTATTTATTAAATAGAAATCACAAGTAACATAATTTTACTATTAATGATAGTTTTCAAAATAATGGTTTTATATCTTGAATATCTCATCGGCATATGGTTAAGTTGCCAGATCAATGTTGTCTAGTATACAGATTATCTCATAGAAATCATACAAGCCCTAGCTAGTTACAAGCTAAGATTGTCTTATTGCTACCATTCCAAATTAGGTAATCAACGGTTAGTTCTATCATAACCCCACTCTGAGTTAAGGAGAACCGATACTGGACTAAGACTGATTCCACATTTCATCATCACACCTAAAAGAAAAGCACGAAATGACTACCATTATTGCTCAGATTTCAAAGTGAGTTGGTCCATCATAAGTTCCTAACCATGTTCCAAGCAAGATTGATTCCACATTTCATCACCATCCCATAATAATTCACTACTACAAACACATACCATTCGTATTGAAAATTCCATCCGGATTGGGGATGGTGGTGCTCGCAACCCCGAAGTAGAGGTGTACAAACCTTTTTTTTCAAACTGAAGCGGTTTTTTTAAACGGACCGTATTTTTTGTTGTGGGCAAACCGTTTTCTTTTTCAAACCGGTTTCTTGAATTCAAACCCCAAACTTGTTAAACTGATTTTGGTTCGGTTTATAAACCAGTTTGGGACAAAAAACCGGTTTACCGTTTTTTTCCAGCCGGTTCGGTTTTAAAACCGGTTTCAATAATCGAGAATATGAACAAGTTATAAACCGTCGGGTCGAATCGGGTTAAAACTAGTTTAAAAAACGGTTTCGGTTTTTTTCCAGTTTCGATTCTAAAACCGTTTTTTACATGTCTACCCTGAAGCGCGCACTCTCTCTAGATTCTCTCCTCCTCCTCTCTCTCTCTCTATATATATCTTATTATTTAATATATTTACTATTTAAAATTTGGTTTGAGCATGCAAAAATGCATTCCATGGGTTTGAGGATGAAAAGAATTAGATAGGAAAATGGTGACGTGACGTTGATGTATCTTAAGGATGGTGAGGATGGATTCCCTTCCACTCTTAGGCTACTCGGTATGGTGATGGACCATCCTTGGAGGATGATCCGCCACGTAGGCGCCACGTCATATTCCTCAAAAGAATGGTCCATCCTCCAAAACTAGAGGGCATGGTAAGATGGTCATAGTCATCATCCTCCACCACTTTTATGTTTTTTTATTTTTTTTAATCTTCAACTTTTTTTTAACATTTAACAAATAAACTAACAAAATATTTTCAGTAATATTAAAAAACATTACATAAACTTAAAAAAAAATTAAACTTAAAAAAAAACATAAACTTAAAAAAAAATAAACTTAAAAATATCCTAATATACTCGTCTAATGCATCGGGTGCGTAACCGTATTCAAGTTGGCGAATGACCGACGTGCATTTTTGTAAATTACTGAAACCCCTTTGCCCCCTAGCGTCGTTTCGCAATGTAAAAAACGGATCCTACTGGGCCATGTCGCCTGCAATACGTAAAAACAGTGGACGACTCATGCGGAACCGACGTCGAAAAATCTCGGTTGGGTACACGGGTTCGTCGGCAAAATAATCGGCTAGTAGTTTATCGTGGCCGGCTATAAATTTAAAACGAAACATAAATGAAATTAATTATAAATTACATTTTCAAATCTATATAAAACATAAGGAAAAAAAAGTAAAATACCTTCTTGGTTTCGGTTATATTTTGCTCGTCTAGTTAGCCGTTGGGACGACCCTTCAGCACCCGCCATGAAGACCTGAGCCGCGTTCATAATCATGTTGTGCATAATATCATCCTCTTCCGAAGATGATAAATACCACGCAGACGAAGACGATGAAGACATAGAAGAAATTGAAGAAATGGGAGAAGGTGAAGACATGATAATTTTTGAGCGAGAGATGGGGTGGTAGCGGGTAAAAAATGGTATAAAATATGATGAGTTTTTATAAAAAGGGAAGAGTGGTTATAAAATGTGAGAGAGATGGGGTGGTAGTGGATGAAAAGTTGTGAAAAAAATGGTTAAAGAGGTGAGTATTTATAAAAATGGAAGTGAATTGGGCTATTTTTTGAATTATTACCGTTTGAAAATTTAATTATAAATTAGAATTTTTTTTTTCAACGGTTACTTTTGGTTGGGCCCCACCTTTTTTGGATCGTCGCAAACGGCAAGAAGTGGACGGGGACGACGGGACGCGGGGGGGGGGGGCACGGTGTTCAGCCCGTCGCCGAAGCAAGACGGTCCGGGGATGAACCCCATACCGAGTAGCCTTAGAAAAGAGTAAAGTAATCACTAAAGGCACGTATACTAAGTTCGAGACAAATTTCTTGTCACAAATTCTTTTTGCTACATGAAAAAATCAAGGATGGATTTTCCAACATAATTGTTAGTAGCGATGTTCTTCAGTTACGAGTTCTCCTACAAATTTATTTAGTAATGAAATTTACATCTTTGTAGTAGCGTTTATCATGGAATAACTGCTATTGTTGGGATTTGTGGAGGCTTTGACCGAGGAGCAACCGACCCAGATACTCCAAATTAGTTAATTTGGTTGTAGGCTGCTTGAATTAACGTTTTGTGTTCCCAAAGTTGTAAACCCAGATTAATTTGATATATATAAGGTTATGAGGTGTGAAGGCTCCATGGGGCTCATTAGCATCCATCACCACACAGTGGGGGCTTCATGGGGCTCCATGGTGATAAAGCCCTTTAACGCTAAAGTTGGTTAATTCAGATGGGGCCCATTAGTTTTAAACCAATCAAAATTAAAGGGGGGCTTCATAGGGGCTCCATCCATCAGGGCCGGCCCAAGGGTAAGCCAAATGAGGCTTGGGCCTTGGGCCACCAAAACTATAGGGCCTCCACAATTTGATGAATCCATAGTTCATTTATAAAAGATTTAGGGTGTGGTTTATCAATAAACTGATGGTTTGTAGTATAGTGGTTTGTGTATCTATGGATGTTGGTGAGACCCATGTTCGAATCCATGGTTCACCATTTTTTTCCTTGTTTTTAAATTTTAACCCAATCTTTCAAATAATTACACTTGGGCCCTTCTAGTTTAACTTTCAATTACATACATTTTTTTGGGAAAAAGGCCACAAGATTTTACTTCGCCTCAGGCCACCAAAATGGTTGAGCCGGCCCTGCCATCCATACCCTCTAAATTAAAGGGGGGGTTCCATAGGTGATTTGGATCCTAGGTGGACTTGATAAAGCCCATGAGGCTCCATCCACACCTCATATATATAAATCTAGTACAAAAAATCTAGCACAAAAAATTTAGTACAAAAAAAGATAGCAGAAAAAATGTAGTACAAAAAAAATATAGCACAAAAAAATATAGCACGAAAAAATTGAGCAAAAAAATGTAGTACAAAAAAATCCAGCACAAAAAATTTAGGAAAAAAATTTAAAACAAAAAAATTTAGCACAAAAATATAGTACAAAAATCCAGCACAAAAAATGTTATACAACATAAAAATACAACACATTTTAGTGGGGTTTTTTAGTCTTCATATTTTATATAGCAATATGGTACTCAAATTAAAGATAAAAAGACGCTCGATTTTACGGTGAAATTTTTATGAAAAAATAAAAAGTTATGAAAGTTTAAAAAACAGGGGTGGAATATGCATGTGCCTTGCATGTGGAGAGAGAAAGTCAATAAATAGGATTTTCCCAAGATACCCTTGCACACATCCTTTTTCCCACACTTTCATCTTAACCATTGATTTGAAAAATGAATGGTTAAGATTTCTTTTCATCCTACTTAGGCAAAATAAACTTTTTATTTGATCTTACCTACCTATATATATATATATCAGAGAGGGTGATAAATATAGAAAAGCTAAAACTTACTGGATGAAGATATGCACAACGGATGATGATGGATGAGAGTATGCACAGCGGAGTAGAAAGTTGCAGAAGAAAGGAGTTTTTATTATGTGTGTTGGAATATAATATGAAGAACTGGAGAAAATTTGAGATTTTAAGGGAGTGGAGCTAAAGAGATGTGGAGAGAGTTTAGTGTGCCATTGAAGTAATAATCTTATTACTCGTATTGGGTTTTGATATCTTACAACGATTTACAAAGCCTCTATATATAGGCAAAGACAAAGCATCTATCCTACACAAAAGTCAAAAAGCCTAGCCTAGAAAGCAAAATAAACGAATTATTATAAAACTAGATTCCAAAATAAAGTTTGAAAATTGTTGCCCACTGTCGACCACTTTCTGTGAATTAATTGAGCTTTAAAACGTCATTGCTTTCGTCATATTTTTTGTCTTGTGTATTCTGTCGTCATCTCTTACGTCATCTTCTAGAAGTCTCTGTGTGTGCTGTCTATTGACTGTGGACTCGAACAATCTTCGTGTTCACAATCTTCGTCTTCTAGGTTTATGATGTGCTGTAACTGTAAAGTGTCTCCTTCCCTTGCAAAGGGTAGAAGCATTCTCCAATTTGTTTTTGTGTAGACTTGTATGTAGTGCCCTTCACCTACCAATTGATAGTTCCTCCATGGAAAATAATCAGGAAGTTCTGGAGTTTCCTGATGTTTTTTAATAAACTGTGTAAAACTATCTGGAGTCTTTTCATTTGAATGACTTAACCAAGGTAGAGTTGCAAACTCTATGTTAGTTTTTGTCATTGCTGTTTGTAGATGATAGCATGCATTTTTGTGTTCAATAAAAATTCTCTTTCTTGCTGGTCTGTATGTATATGAATCTGTATAAGGAAATGAGGAAATTATTTTGCAACCAATCATCGAGGTTGTCGTTCTTATTGCAATATTTCCTGCAACTAGAATCATTTTTTCTCCAAGCTGGTTGAGGAGATCTTCAGTTTTCTTGTTTAACTTGATTTCCAAATAATCAATCATACCATGATGATAAAATTGAATTATTTGTTTATCTGTCAATTTTGTAGGATGGTGTATTTGAAGCAATAGAAGACCAATTCCGTCTCCTGTTTCATTCGTTCTTTCCACCACTTTGAATCCTTATTGTTCACTGTCAAATTTGAATGCCATGCCTACCAGCTGTTGCTGCAAATTGTACAGAATTAAAGGAAACTCTGCACAAACTTTCTGTGAAACAAGATTCTCAAATTCTGGGAATCTTTCTATAACTGGTTTTAGACATTGCTGCCAAGGTGTATCAAGAATCTTTGTCCTGAAACACTCAAAAGTCCTGTGTACATCTGTTTTATCTTTGTTTTCTTTTTTCTCGATCTTTTGTAATAATTGTGCATTTTTTTATTCGAGTAAACACATTTTTTGTTTTAACCTGCTATTTTCAATTTTTAATTGTATATCTTGTGCATTTCTTGTTTTTTCCTCGAGCTGTGTTCTTAATGTAGAAATAATTTCTTGGTGAGCTTTTATGTAATGCTCGGGATTTGTTTTAGCCAAATCAGCAAAACTCTTAACTTCTTTAGGTTCTATGTAAAAACTTTGTATACCAAAGCTGTTTCTTGCTGCTTGAAGAGCTTCAAAAAAACTTGTATAGCCTTTCCAAAGTGATCCTCCTACACAAGTTAATTTGGTTAAAAAATACCAACCTTTGTACCCCTAAATATTACATAAAGTGTATAATTTGGTTTTATTTTAAACTGTCTTTCAGGTGTTTTCGAGCTTTGTTTCTGAAAGTAAATGCTTAAAGCATTTAAAACCTGTACTTTGAATGATGAAGCTTGTGGCATGGTTTTTTTTTTAATTACACAAAGTTTAGCCAAACAAATTACACCAAGATAGCCGGTAAGCGGGCAACAAGCTGCGCCGCTACCCCCTTTTGAATAGCGAAACCTAACCTAGTAAAAACGAAACCCCGATCTCTAGTAGACGAAATGTTGCTGTGAACAACCCGTTGGACCCGTTCAAGAAATCTTATGGCTTCTGGGGCTAGCGAGCCAAAGGTATCAAAGGCAAAAGGGATAAAGGAATGTTGATTATCCTCGCAGGCTTTTGCATGTTTGTCCATTTTCTTCGCTGCCGCCCTTGCAATCGCCTGACCAGGGACAAAACCTGTATCCCGAAAGCCTACAAGGGGGAAACCCCGATAAGATCAACACAAGCGTGCTTACCTGCATCCCACCCGAAAACTAAAACGTCCGCGGGGCGCAATGTGGATCTTCCTTCCCTCGGATCTGTCAAAAAGTTTACGGGGGCTTCTTTCTTCACCGAGATCCCCGCCCGTTTGAGGATGTCCCCCAAGACATCCCGCACCCAGTCGTGCCTATACTTAAAACCTGGCAGTTCTTTATAGTGCAGAGCATGCTCCCCAAATTGGTCTAAGCAAGCTTTCCGGCAAATCGGGCATTGCTCATCATCAGGTTACATAGGAATCATGAGCCGATATTTTAAGATAGCACGGTATTCAACGGCTGACATCTTTTGGCCTAAGCCCTTTATGGGGATGACCGATAGAAAATCTTGGGCGTGGGGGCCCCACAAGCATTCTAGGACGGCGTTCTGACGAGGGGTCGTACAGAAATCTGATCCAATATTCTGAGCGATACGACAAAACAGAGCACTCGCCAAAGTCTTCTGGGTCTTCGGTGGGGCGGTCTCCCTGTTAGCGAAACCGCCAATATCCAAATCCGGGAGGTGTCTATGCAACTCCCCCAGAGCCATGTCATAATCCCCATCCATTCCAACAACCCCACTCTCGCGCAAGATGTGATCTTGCAGCCCCCACGATTGAGCTCGTGAGGCAACAAAACCGTAAATGGAGATATCCATGGCCGATAGAAGCCTCAGCCCCCCATCTTACAGGGCAGAGAAGCAACCCGCCACTGAAAATCCCCAAAAAACAGACCCCCACACACCACAATGTCCTCTATAGCCCCCCCGTAGCCCTTTATCGAATAAGGATACCGCCTCCTTTACAAACACAGGTTGACAAGTTCGCAGACCAAAAAGGAGCTTGGCGACACCCATGCAAGAGCTCAGCAGGAGAAGCTCACTTTGCGGGTCTCGGAGTTGCGAAAGGCTACTCATAAGGTCCACTGCCCGGGAAGCTCGCCGCGCAGCCAAAGCACTAATGAAACTGGGGTCCCGGCTCACAGCTCCCCCAAGGAGTCTCACGCCCCCCGTTGGTCTTCCAATCTCCTCCGGGAATAAACTAGCCTCTAATTTCTCTCCATTGCAAGACGGCCAATATACCTCTATTTTTTTTTTTATATTAAGCCGGAGCCCCAAAGGTGGCCCCTTAGATTGAATGATAGCCAGAGCCTTTGCTACCTCAGATGTTTTTCCCATAATAGTACCATCATCCAAATACCACGCGTGGAAGAGGAGGGTGCAACTGTCTCGTATACGCTGTGTGAGGGGGTGCAAGACAAGGGCGAACAATAGAGGCCCCAAAGGATCCCCCTGCTGGACCCCCGTGGACGACCCAATACAGTCATTACCCACATAAAGCCTAGCGGTTTGCCCATAAAGAAAATGTATCCACGGAAATATAGATGGGCATCGAATCCCAACCTCCCGTAGAAGAGCTGTGCGATCCACTAGGTTGAAAGCATTTGAGAAGTCAACGGTAAGCATGGCGAAGGCCCCATCATCGTGAAAGGCGTTAAGGAACCTGTTCGCGCTATGGAGGATAGCTTCAGCCCCATCTGGTGTCCCAACCCCGAATTGATGATCCCCCAGGTACCTAACAATCTCTTTCCCTACCTTTTTCATCGCTATTTTGGAGACCAGCCTACGCCAAATGGCCCCGACCGCAATAGGACGGATCCCCCCATCAGGTTTCAACAAGGGGGTCAGAGGAACGGAGGCAACGAACTCAGCAAGAGACCTAGGGCATAACCCCCCCAAGAAGACATTGACTACCCCGGTGATGGCTAAAACTAAACCCGAGGAAGTTGAGGACCCCTCTCCACAAAAGCTATCCAGTAAGTGTTGCGCCCTGAGCCCATCTCTGCCGCACGAAGTTCCTTTGGGGAATGACTTAATGCACCCCAAAACGCACTCCGCATCAACAGTTAAGGGTGCTTGAGGGATTGTGTCTGCCGGCACAACCGGAGGGGGCGTAACCGGGTGTTTCTCCGCGAGGACCTCCATGGTTTGAATATGCCATAAGTTGTCTAATAAACATTGTTGTTTATCTGTAAGTTTCATTCCCATAATAGGACGAAACTTTTTATCAACTTCATTACATTTCTGTAAAGCATATGTTCCAAATTCAATCACCGGCTTGGGTGAGAAATTTGTGTACAATGGTCATTTGCCAGCTGCCTTTGATTGCTGTTGTTTATAAAACTGTCCTGTCATTATCTGTGGTAATGAGATGTGAGGAGAACTGTATATCTTTTCTGTTGAATGTAGATATGACTGTTGGATTTGTTCTTCATCCGAGGAAGAATTCCTCTGCTTTGGGTGTATAAGCTTTAATTTCTCCTTATCTTTTTTCCTGTCCATC
The DNA here is from genome assembly GCA_030545235.1 of Helianthus tuberosus. Classification (NCBI taxonomy): domain Eukaryota; kingdom Viridiplantae; phylum Streptophyta; class Magnoliopsida; order Asterales; family Asteraceae; genus Helianthus; species Helianthus tuberosus. The sequence continues at coordinate 193,396,761 of CM060445.1, forward strand.
TGAAACAAACCATTTGTTTATATTTAGAGATAACATATCAGCTATCCCATTATTTTTCCCTTTAATATGTTCAAAATTTATAAAATATCCATTTCCTTGTATAGTGTTTTGTAGATTAACCCATCTGGTTCTATTTACTTTTTTACTCTGATCATTTTTTACAAACTTAACTATTGCTTCACAGTCAGTTCTTACTGTAAATTCTTTATTAAGAAAAATCTTAAATTTCTCTAATGCATAAATTAATGTCTGTATTTCAAAATCAATTGTAGTCCAGTTTGGTTTGTTTTAAAAATTACCACTTGCATAAACGCAAATTTTCTCTTCTTCCTTGAGACTGTATTTGTTTGGTTTACATAGAAGGACTGCTCCCCATCCTTTTTTGCATCCACCTGTTTCAATAATTATATAATCTGTAACTAATGATAACTCTAATGGTTTAATGTTTTTGACTGTTTTTTTTTATTTCTTTAACTAGTTTAATATCTTCTTGATTAAAATATCTTAGACCATTTTTAGTGGTTTTACCATATAAAGGTCCAACCAATTTTGACAAATTTGGAATAAATTTTCTAGCATAATTTACTAGGCCCGAAAAGGCTTGTATTTGTTTTAAGTTTTCAAATTTTTCTGGAAAATTTAGAATTTTTGTAGAAATATGTGGTTGTAATTCTATTTTTCCATTTTCAATTTCTAATCCCAAAAAAGAAAATTTTCTTTTAAAAAGTTTGATTTTTCTTTTTAAAACAACTATACAATTTTTCTTTATTTCTTCAAAAACCCGTTGTAGATGTTTCTCATGTTCCTGCACTGTATTACTTGCAACTAAAATATCATCAATGTATACTAAACAAAAATCAAATTTTAAAAATATACTGTCCATAAATCTTTGAAAAATAGAAGGTGCATTTTTTAATCCAAAACTAAGGACATTCCATTCATACTGCCCTTCAGAACATGTAAAAGGTGGCCATGGTTTAAAGCTTTCTTCTAACTTTAACTGATTATATCCTGATTTTAAATCAAATTTTGAAAATATTTTTTTATTTTGTATAAGATTTAGCAAACTATCCTTTTTAGGAATATTATACCCATCATCTATTGTATTATCATTTAATCTTTTATAATTATAAACTATCATAGCTTTTCCTCTTTTTATCTCGCTGTGATTTCTTACTAAAAAAACTGTAGATCTATGAGGACTTTCTGATTTTCTAATTAATCCTTGATTTACCATTTCAGGGATTTGTTTTTTGAACTCTTCTTTATCTAATGGGCTATATTCTATATTAGTTGTTCTAATTACTATGTCAGGATTTTTTAATTTAAATTTACAAATATATCTTACCTTTGATTTTGTTATATGTTCTCCAATATATCCTATTTTTTCCAAATGTAATATCATAGGATGATTGATACTTTTTGTAATGTCTTGCCCTTTCTCTATTTCATGACTTAAAAAATCCATTAAGAGTTTTAAGGACTCATTTTCTATAAACTTTTTTCTGTTCTGTGTTTTTAAGAAATCTAAATTTCCTTTATCCCCTCTTTTTTGAACAATTTGTGTTGTATTCATATATCTAAGGGTTGGTATTGTATATAATTGTTTACTTAGTGTTATAAAATTCCTTGTAATTGTTACTGCACCATTTAATCCTAATATCAAATTTAATCCTATTACAAAATCTTTTGATTTTATATTTGGTGGATTAATATTTAGTTGTGGCATTTCATATTTTATACTATAATTATTTGCAAAGTCTAAGAATTGTATTCCTACTGGTTCTAAATAATGTGTAATAGGTATTAATCTATCTTCTACTGTTCTTGTACTTAATTCATATGGTAAATTTTTATGATATTCTATAGGTGCTAAACTATGTGAAATTAAACTTTTTGTAGCTCATGTATCTACTAATGCTGTTATATCTAAATATTTATTATTATCTAACCATAAACGACATTGTATATTTATCATGTTTGTTGATCCTTGTGTTTGTATGTAAGTTTGATCATCTGGTTTTTGTAGAGTCATCTTACTTATTTCTTCTGTTTTAATTAATCTCTCAAGTTCCTCTATTTTGTTTTCTAAGTTTTTTATTTTTAAACTATGTAACTCTATTGTTAATTCTAATTTGTCTATTCGTTCATTCTCATTAGTTTTAGCACTTGTTTTAACTTTAGATGTTGTAGCTATATCTTTATCAAAAATTACCTTAAGACATTTAAAACAAATTTCTGTAAAACATTTATTACACTGTGAACTTTTTCTATACTAGGGTAATATCCACAATTATAACATCTTATGTGATTATTTCCTTTATTTTGTTTCCAATCATGCTCACAATGTTCTTCTATATTAATATATGTATATGTTATTTTTGCTGTTGGATTTTCTTCTTCACTGTAAATACTATATACTGATTCATTATCAGATTCATCATCTGTTCCTAGAGCTTCTATTTCATAATCTTGTAATTGCTCTATTAAATTAGCTCTTTCTATATTTTTTCTCTTATTTGGACATTTATTAGCTAAATGTGTTGTTTCTCCACAAGTGTAACACCTACATTTTCGCGATTGTGGTTTTTTAACATATTTATTTGTATTATATTTTTTTTCTATAATTCTTATTATATGTTTTGCTTTTTCGTATCTTTTTCTTTTTATCTTAGACTCCATTTGCTTGTGGTGTATAAATTGTTGTTTTACAGAATGCATAAGCATTTCTTTTTAATTGTTCTTGAAATGCTACTTCTTTGCATTTTTCTTCTAATATACCGAATGTATAAGTTATTCTTGGTCCTATTCCTAAATTCTGTTGTGTACCATAATTTGTTTTCCATGCTTCATGTATAGATTTTCCTAAATCTCCTGGTAATTTTATAAAATATTTATCACATAGATTATCATCCATGGCTTTTCCTGTTTGTGATAATAATCTTGTAAAATCTAATGTGAATTCATTTATGTATTTCATATCTGCTATACTTAATTGTTCTAAATTTCTAATAGCTGTATCCTGTATTAAAGAGTTATTTTTTTGCTGGATCAACTCCTAATATGAGTGTTCTAATTTGTGATGTGAAATTATAAGGATTATCTCCTAATGCTTTAAGATTATTAATCTCTTCTGGATTTTGTGTTTTCTTACTTTGCCATATTCCTAATGCTATTGGTCCTAATGTAGTTTCTAAATATGAAAACATATCCATGCTATCTTTTTTATTTGTTTCCCACAATCTTACTACATTTTGTTCCCATGTTAAAACTTAATCTATCCATAACTGGGGTTTTTGTTGTTCTAATAATAACATATTTCCACTGTATATTTGTCCTATAGGCAATCTTCTTCCTTTTCCTATAGAATTAGACTCTTGTTGATAATTAACTGTTGGTTGTGTCCATGGTTCTCTACCATGACTTTCGTGTGTACCACTATATTCTCCTCCCCATTCTATTTTTGGTCTTTTTAAGGGATTAAGTGAATTAAACATAAAACTTTGTTCTTGTTTATAAAAATCTGATAACATTACCTTTCCCTTCATAATATCTTCTACTAATGGTAAATTATAATATTCTTGTAATTTTTTATAACTTTCTTCATAATCTAATCCTAATTCTGTTATACATTCCATAATCATATCATCTACTTCTTCTTGTATGTTTATTTCTGTAAATTTTATATTTATAATTTGTTCTATTGTTTTATTTGTTTCTTCTACTTTAAAACAATCTATTGATTCTTCTTCATAATCTAATAGTGTGTAATCCATAGTTTCTTCTTGTTTAAATTTTAAGAAATTTATATCTATTTCATCTTCTTCATTATATGTATCATATATAAAAGGTGTTTCTTCTTCTTCTAGATTCATAAAATGATATTCTTCATTGTCATTTTTCTCTGTTTGTTTTTCTTTAAAATCAGTATACCTTAACTTTTGTTTTCCATTAGTTTCTTCATATATATAACTTTTCTTAGGTATCAACACTGTATTTTCTTCTTTTTCTTGTAAGTCTTCTAAATCCCATTCTAATCCTGTTAACTGTTCTGGATCTATTTTTATTGGTTCTATCATTGTAATAGATTTTGATGCAATTGTTTTTACTATTCATTCTATATTTACTTTGTATTTCATTCCTGAACTGTTACTAGCTTTTCCTAGTACTCATATACTTACTACTTGGTTATTTCCTTCATATTCTTCGTATCCTTTTGTTTGTAGAGCTATTTTTATATTTTGTAAATCTTTAATATCTTTTAAAATATCTGGTGTACAATAAAATATTGCTATGTTTTGACTTAAATCTACCTCCATACCTGAGATTATAGCTTTTTTCATGTCTGATTTCCAACTTTGATCTAATATTAAAGCTAATAGTTTTGTCCCTAAGTTTTTTCTTCCTAAAGCTTTAATTCCTATTATTATTAATCCTGTATGTACAAAATGTTTATTTTGTTTTTTTAATTTTTTCAATAGTATCTGGTGATAAAAGATCTAGGGTTACTGTATTATCTACTACCCTTAAACTTTCTTCTCTACTACTTCTTATAAGAGTTGTTTATGTTTAATCTTTCTATTTGATATAATATCCTTGGATTTAATATGTCTAATTGATGTTGGTTATATAATTCCAAGTTTCTGTCTAAATCTATTTCTTCTTCTAATTGTATTATTTGTCTATTACTATTGGATCCTGATCCTCTTCTAATTACTCTATTTAAAAAACTGTCTGATGTTATACTATCATTTTTATTACTTGTAGAATTTCTAGCTTCCTGTATAGTTCTACTTCTTCCTAAAAAATTATTGTTATTATTCATTTTCTTGGCTGCCAGTGTGTATATGAAGTAGGCTTTTTCTCTGTTTTTAGTTTTTATAAAGCTTCTGTGATTTTTTCAACTTCTAGAGGTATAGTACTATTTTTATTTTTTCCTATTAATATATTAGACTGACTTTTAATATAATCTAAGTTTTGTGATATTTTTTTAATTTCTACTGTTAAGTTTTCTATTGTTTGTTTATTATTTATAGCTTCTTGTTGTAGACTAATACTCAAATTTTAAATAAATATACTAAAGTGTTTAACTGCGAGTTATTTGTATGTAACGTATGTTCACAAAGATCTTTAATATTACAAACTATAGTAAAATTATCTGTTATTAAAGGTTTTCGGTGAGCTTTTTCAGAAAATTCTAAATTTAAGAATTCTAAACGCTTGATTGTTTGAGAAGTTCCAATGATTAATGAATTCCAACTCTCTTTAGCTTTTATCCCTTATTCCAAATTTCTCTTAAATATTTTCTTATATTCCAACTATTAGAGAACATCAATAATATACAAACTAATCTATTAAACGATTTGATCTATATATTCTTTCTTTTAACTTAGCTCGTTCATAGATATAATACCTTAAACGGTATTCATCTATATAATCTAACCAATCTGCTGAGTCTAAAGACATAATTAATTTATCATATCTTTTTAATCTTTTTAAAAGATGTCTAATATAAAAACTAGTCATAATATATAACCCTTTCGTTTATGATGTTATCAAAGCAACTATCTTTCCCACAATCTTCACCTAAGAGAATTTCCCAAAAATACTGGCTTAACACGCCATAAAAGGAAAAATGTCTTAGTCTTTAAGATTTTAAGAAAGCCTTTGCTCTGATACCAATATATCAGAGAGGGTGATAAATATAGAAAAGCTAAAACTTACTGGATGAAGATATGCACAGCGGATGATGATGGATGAGAGTATGCACAGCGGAGTAGAAAGTTGCAGAAGAAAGGGGTTTTTTTTATGTGTGTTGGAATATAATATGAAGAACTGGAAAAAAATTGAGATTTTAAGGGAGTGGAGCTAAAGAGATGTGGAGAGAGTTTAGTGTGCCATTGAAGTAATAATCTTATTACTCGTATTGGTTTTTGATATCTTACAACGATTTACAAAGCCTCTATATATAGGCAAAGACAAAGCATCTATCCTACACAAAAGTCAAAAAGCCTAGCCTAGAAAGCAAAATAAACGAATTATTATAAAACTAGATTCCAAAATAAAGATTGAAAATTGTTGCCCACTGTCGACCACTTTCTGTGAATTAATTGAGCTTTAAAACATCATTGCTTTCGTCATATTTTTTGTCTTGTGTCTTCTGTCGTCATCTCTTACGTCATCTTCTAGAAGTCTCTGTGTGTGCTGTCTATTGACTGTAGACTCGAACAATCTTCGTGTTCACAATCTTCGTCTTCTAGGTTTATGATGTTCTGTAACTGTAAAGTGTCTCCTTCCCCTGCAAAGGGTAGAAGCATTCTCCAATTTGTTTTTGTGTAGACTTGTATGTAGTGCCCTTCACCTACCAATTGATAGTTCCTACATGGAAAATAATCAGGAAGTTCTGGAGTTTCCTGATGTTTTTTAATAAACTGTGTAAAACTATCTGGAATCTTTTCATTTGAATGACTTAACCAAGGTAGAGTTGCAAACTCTATGTTAGTTTTTTTCATTGCTGTTTGTAGATGATAGCATGCATTTTTGTGTTCAATAAAAATTCTCTTTCTTGCTGGTCTGTATGTATATGAATCTGTATAAGGAAATGAGGAAATTATTTTGCAACCAATGATCGAGGTTGTCGTTCTTATTGCAATATTTCCTGCAACTAGAATCATTTTTTCTCCAAGCTGGTTGAGGAGATCTTCTGTTTTCTTGTTTAATTTGATTTCCAAATAATCAATCATATCATGATGATAAAATTGAATTATTTGTTCATCTGTCAATTTTGTAGGATGGTGTATTTGAAGCAATAGAAGACCAATTCCGTCTCCTGTTTCATTCGTTCTTTCCACCCCTTTGAATCCTTGTTGTTCACTGTCAAATTTGAATGCCATGTCTACCAGCTGTTGCTGCAAATTGTACAGAATTAAAGGAAACTCTGCACAAACTTTCTGTGAAACAAGATTCTCAAATTATGCGAATCTTTCTGTAACTGGTTTTAGACATTGCTGCCAAGGTGTATCATGAATCCTTGTCCTGAAACACTCAAAAGTCCTGTGTACACCTGTTTTATCTTTGTTTTCTTTTTTCTCGATCTTTTGTAATAATTGTGCATTTTTTTATTCGAGTAAACACATTTTTTGTTTTAACAGGCTATTTTCAATTTTTAATTGTATATCTTGTGCATTTCTTGTTTTTTCCTCGAGCTGTGTTCTTAATGTAGAAATAATTTCTTGTTGAGCTTTTATGTAATACTCGGGATTTGTTTTAGCCAAATCAGCAAAACTCTTAACTTCTTCAGGTTCTGTGTAAAAACTTTTTATACCAAAGTTGTTTCTTGCTGCTTGAAGAGCTTCAGCAAAACTTGTATAGCCTTTCCAAAGTGATCCTCCTACACAAGTTATGTGTTGTGCAACTGTTTCCCATTTGTTAAAAATACCAACATTTGTACCCCTAAATATTACATAATGTGTATGATTTGGTTTTATTTTAAACTGTCTTTCAGGTGTTTTCGAGCTTTGTTCCTGAAAGTAAATGCTTAAAGCATTTAAAACCTGTACTTTGAATGATGAAGCTTGTGGCATGGTTTGAATATGCCATAAGTTGTCTAATAAACGTTGTTGTTTATCTGTAAGTTTCATTCCCATAATAGGACGAAACTTTTTATCAACTTCATTACATATCTGTAAAGCATATTTTCCAAATTCAATCACCGGCTTGGGTGAGAAATTTGTGTACAATGGTCGTTTGCCACTTGCCTTTGATTGCTGTTGTTTATAAAACTGTCCTGTCATTATCTGTGGTAATGAGATGTGAGGAGAACTGTATATCTTTTCTGTTGAATGTAGATATGACTGTTGGATTTGTTCTTCATCCGAGGAAGAATTCCCCTGCTTTGGGTGTATAAGCTTTAATTTCTCCTTATCTTTTTTCCTGTCCATCTGAAACAAACCATTTGTTTCTATTTCGAGATAACATATCAGCTACCCCATTATTTTTCCCTTTAATATGTTCAAAATTTATAAAATATCCATTTCCTTGTATAGTGTTTTGTAGATTAACCTATCTGGTTCTATTTACTTTTTTACTCTGATCATTTTTTACAAACTTAACTATTGCTTTACAGTCAGTTCTTACTGTAAATTCTTTATTAAGAAAAATCTTAAATTTCTCTAATGCATAAATTAATGCCTGTATTTCAAAATCAATTGTAGTCCAGTTTGTTTTGTTTTGAAAATTACCACTTGCATAAGCGCAAATTTTCTCTTCTTCCTTGAGACTGTATTTGTTTGGTTTACATAGAAGGACTGATCCTCATCCTTCTTTGCATCCATCTGTTTCAATAATTAGATAATCTGTAACTAATGGTAACTCTAATGGTTTAATGTTTTTAACTGCTTTTTTGATTTCTTTAACTAGTTTAGTATCTTATTGATTAAAATATCTTTGACCATTTTTAGTGGTTTTACCATATAAAGGTCCAACCAATTTTGACAAATTTGGAATAAATTTTCTAGCATAGTTTACTAGGCCCAAAAAGGCTTGTATTTGTTTTAAGTTTTCAAATTTTTCTGGAAAGTTTAGAATTTTTGTAGAAATGTGTGGTTGTAATTCTATTTTTCCATTTCCAATTTCTAATCCCCAAAAAGAAAATTTTCTTTTAAAAAGTTCCATTTTTCTTTTTGAAACAACTATACCATTTTTCTTTATTTCTTCAAAAACATGTTGTAGATGTTTCTCATGTTCCTGCACTGTATTACTTGCAACTAAAATATCATCAATGTATACTAAACAAAAATCAAATTTTAAAAATATACTGTCCATAAATCTTTGAAAACTAGAAGATGCATTTTTTAATCCAAAACTACGGACATTCCATTCATACTACCCTTCAGAACATGTAAAATGTCGCAACCCTCGATCCCTTATCTGTCCCGGGAACGGGCGGACGCAAAGTGAGTAGTGGTGGTATCAGTTATTTAATCTTGCAGCGGAATTTACATTAGGACCGTAGTTAGGAAATGTTTATCAGAGTAAAACCACCATATTTTATATTAATAATCACATGGGTAAAACCCAAGTTTCTATTACAATATATTTATAGGGACAAATCTTATTTTATTGAATTTAAAACATCGTTTATTAGGTAACTTTTATAGCCACATTTTTCCCAAGCCTTCAGTGCTTTCCAGCTGGCTTATCATTAATTGGTTGTCACATTGTGTTACCTGTAACGCGTTTTAAAAACATTTGTCAGTCGGAAATACTGGTGAGTGAATCCCAGTTTAATCAAGAACATTTATTAATTAAAACAGTATTGAGAGAGATCACATTGTTTATTTCTACACAATTACTCATTCAGTATTTGCCACTCGACCAGATCTATGGCTATGGTCAAATTACCCATTGGCTAACTCGTTGTCCAATGGTAATGTACTGTCGTTCCCGACTTACTAATACTACTCGTAGTAATAAATTTTGTATACAAAATCCCATATACTGGCAGTAATTGAAGAACTACAAAGACTCAATCACCGCTTAATCACATTGTAAAACAATTAAGGTTTTGTAAAATATTACAAAAAGGTTAACAAAAAGAGGATAAACTCACATTGCTGTCTTAGGCTTTTCGTAAGGGTTTCTTGGATATAATCTATAGTTTATACAAATGTACATTGGTTAGTATCATAACCCTTTGAAATTATTAATGATACCCTCCCCGAGACGGCATTCCAATAACTACGTCGGGCAGAACCACGACAGTTATTACGGAACCCTAAATCAATCGGGCAGCGTAACTATTACGAAACTGGGGTTATAATACTTACAACGGAGCAGAACCTCGCTAATTAGGGGTATAATACCCGTGTATTATAACTTTCCTACAGAAATTGTGATTTGAGATTGAAATGTGAGCGACGGAAAACGAAAACTGATGAGTTCTATATATAGTGCTGATATGTGACTTCCAGGCGGCCCGCGTAAGATAAGGCAAAGCCTTACGCGGCCCGCGTCAAACCGAGGGTCAACGCAAAGCTTGTCCGGATCACCACTAGGCTTGACACGATGACGACACGTGTCAGCTCAGGATGTATCCGCGTTTGATGAGCTCTCGCGGCCCGCGTCAACTAAACAAAACTTCTTACGCGGCCCGTTTGAACTAAAGGAATCAATGATATCAGGTTTCCACCCTAATACCGCCCACGTGAGAAGTTGAGGTGGGTCTACGCGGCCCGCCTCGACTTACTGTTTTCAGATTTTTATTTATTTTATAAATTATAACGTATTTCGGGTTTGGTTTTCACATACGGGGTATAATAAAAGACATATTGGAACATTTTGAGATATAATTGGGTGTCGGAAATATTATAAGGGTGTCGGTTTTACCGAGGGTTGTTACATTCTCCCCACCTTGTTTTAGAACTCGTCCTCGAGATCTACTAGAATAAGTATGGATATTTTCTTTGCATCTCAGACTCTAGTTCCCATGTTTACTCAGGTCCTCTTTTGGAATCCCACTTCACTTTGACTAGAACTAGTCTTTTATGCTTGAGATTCTTGATTTTCCTGTCTTCAATCTGTAGAGGCCTTTCTACAAACTTGAGTTGTTCATTTACCTCTATATATTTAAGAGGTACTAACAGTGATTCATCAGCTAAACACTTTTTAAGATTTGATACATGGAACACATCATGTATTCCTGTCATTTCCTCTAGCAGTTGTAGTTGATAGGCTACTGGTCCTATTCTTCTAATAATCTCAAAAGGTCCAACATACCTGGGACTTAGCTTTCCCCGTTTGATGAATCTTACTACTCCTTTCCAAGGAGAGACTTTCAATAATACTTTATCTCCTACTTGAAACTCCAATGGCTTGCGTCGGTTATTAGCATAACTCTTTTGTCGATCACGTGCTGCTTTCAGTCGTTCCTTGACTTGAATAATCTTGTCGGTTGTTTCCTGCACTATCTCAGGTCCAGATAGTTGCTTTTCCCCAATTTCTGCCCAACAGACTGGGGTTCGACACTTTCGTCCATAAAGTGCTTCGAATGGTGCAGCATTGATTTTTGTGTGATAACTATTATTATAAGAAAATTCTATTAAAGGTAAGTGATCGTCCCAATTACCTCCAAAATCAATTACGCAAGCTCTAAGCATGTCTTCCATTGTCTGAATTGTTCTTTCGCTTTGTCCGTCTGTTTGTGGATGATAAGCCATACTTAACTTTAACTTGGTTCCCATTGCCTTTTGGAAACTTGACCAAAAATGAGATGTAAAGCGGCTATCTCTATCAGAAACAATTGATAAAGGAATTCCATGCAAAGAAACAATTTCATTTACATACAACTTAGATAATTGTTCCATACTAATTGTTTCCTTCATTGGTAGGAAATGAGCTGACTTAGTTAGTCTATCTACAATCACCCAGATTGTATCATTTCCTTTCTTGGTTTTGGGTAATTTAGTAGCAAAATCCATTGTTATTAATTCTCATTTCCAAACTGGCATTTCTAATTGCTGTAACAAACCTGAGGGTTTCTGATGTTCAGCTTTGACTTGTGAACAAGTTAAACATTTAGAAACATAGGTTGCTATGTCTTTCTTCATTCCTATCCACCAGAAATTTTTCCTTAAATCCTGGTACATTTTATCACTACCTAGATGCATCGTATACTTAGATTTATGGGCTTCTTCTAATATGCGATGACGTAGGTTTCCTAATTTAGGTATCCACATTCTCTTTTCATGGAATCTCCAAATTCCATCTATTCCTTGTTCTAATTCTTTTAGCATACCTTTTAATTTTTCAGAATCATCCTTGATTACTGATTCTTGTGCTTCTCTTATTTGTTCATTTAAATCTACTTGCAGATTTAATTTAAGAGAACGTACCCTTTTTGGTTTTTCTTGATACTTTCGGCTTAAAGCATCTGCCACTACATTTGCTTTTCCTTCATGATACTGGATATCACAATCATAGTCACTAAGAAATTCCATCCATCGTCTTTGCCTCATATTCAACTCCTTTTGTTTGAAAATATACCTTAAACTTTTATGATCAATGAATATGGTAAACTTACTACCATAAAGGTTATGTCTCCAAATCTTAAGAGCAAAAATTATAGCTCCTAATTCTAAACCATGGGTTGAATAATTCTCTTCATGATTCTTAAGTTGTCTAGATGCGTAAGCTATAACCTTTTGTCGTTGCATCAATACACATCCATAACCTAATTTAGAAGCATCACAATAGACTACGAAGTCTTCAGTTCCTTCTGGTAATGCTAATATAGGTGTATGAGTTAATCTTTGCTTAAGAATTCTAAAGGCTTCTTCTTGTTTTAATCCCCATTCAAACTTAACAGATTTACAGGTTAACTTAGTTAAGGGAATGACTATTCTAGAGAAATCTTGAATAAATCTTCTATAATAACCGGCTGATCCTAAGAAACTTTTAACCTCAGTTGGTGACTTGGGGATTTTCCATTTAGTAATTGCTTCAATCTTTGTGGGATCTACATGAATTCCTTCATGATTGACTAGGTGTCCAAGGAATTGTACCTGTTCTAACCAAAATTCGCACTTTGAAAATTTAGCATAAAGCTTTTCCTTTCGTAGTAAACTCAAAAGTGCGTGCAAATGTCTTTGCATGATCCTCTTTACTCTTAGAGTAAATTAGAATATCATCTATAAATACAATTATGAATTTATCCAAATATGGCTTACATATTCGATTCATCATGTCCATAAATGCAGCTGGGGCATTGGTTAAACCAAATGGCATGACAGTAAATTAATAATGACCATACCTTGTTCTAAATGCGGTCTTAGGAATGTCCTCTTCCTGTACCTTTAACTGATGATATCCTGACCTTAAATCGATTTTAGAGAAAAATCGAGCTCCTTGTAGCTGACGTGATGTCGTGGTCACAATCAAATTTAATCCAATTACAACTAATTAGCTAGCGGTAAGTGGGTATCGAACACAGGGAGTTTGTGGAATATGTGTTATCTCAATGTATGTCTAACTAACTAGATTAATCTAAATTGCAAGAAATGTAAATTTCAATGTTTGGGTTGATTGGTTTTAATTATCTAGAATTACTAAATTAGAATACAAATCAAAGTCAAGTTTTGTAACAGGATAAGAAGGTAGTGATCATCCCGAGTTTCAGGTTTTAAGTGACAATCAAGGTTTATGTTCAACTGGAAAGAACTACATAGACATAGCTCATGCAAGATCAATTGTTTGTGATGAAAGGGAACTAAGTACTCGGATTCCTAGAACGCGAGGTTGTTACCCGATGACCAATCAACATATATCCAACCCTAATCCCTCCCATGATATCTCGATTGCCAACGACACCAAGAACGTATGGTTTAGAACTATGATCAAACATACATCAACAATTTACAAACACCCAATCAAACACCATAATAAACTAACAACACATGCACACTTTAATATTTCAGAAATTAAAGAACAAACATAATTGTCAAAAATAAAACCTTACACTCAAGACGATCACCAAGCAAACCTAGCCGCTCATAGTGTCGTGAATTGTCATAACAATCAAACCTTTGTCCAATGGAATAATAAACAAAGTCTCCATGTTTAGACCACTCAAGAACACAAGAAGATAGCCAAAAATCGCCCCTAAACTCCCCCAAAACCGTCCACCATGATTGGATTTGAAAAGACACAATAAAACATCATAAAATAGGGCAGTTACACTTTTCCTCGCTGACTCTACCGTAAATTACGGTACCACCGTAAGTTATGGTGGCTTCAGCATGCAATTTTGTTTTCAGCATAACTTTCTCGTTTCAACTCCGTTTTCTTCGCCGTTTTCGCCCACGTTCTCGTAATTGCATCCCCTATCATGTCATCATCTTAATTCTTCAATTCCAATAATTGATTTTTTTCATTTATTTTCCGTATTCCATCCATTTTAAGCTCCATTTGTACCTGAAACACAAACAACCGTAGTTATCTAATTCTAGACAATTATCTGATTAAATGTAGGATTTTAATATCGTTTATACCACTTAAGGGTTGTCCTACGGACTACACGTCACATCCCCACACTTAACCGTTGCTTGCCCCAAGCAACCCATCAAAAAGCATTTCCAAGTGCACAAGCGATCAACATAAATCAAGCATAAACATGTCATCCTTTTATTAGCCTTTTTCCTAACACCAAAAATAACACACCCCTGGCTGTATCTCTCCTCTCGAAAACAAGTAAGCACTAGCATATGTAAGCTAGACACACAAAAGGCAAACGGGTGATTGCACAACTATAAGCTTGTACCTAAATCGGTCCTTCTCCTAACAAGTGCCAAACATGAATGCAAATCAAAGGGGCTTTAAGGTTGTAACGTGGCTAGGTGTACGGGTAGGAAATTGAATATATATGTAGTAGCGAAGAACTTAACCCGGTCTTTTATTACACAAAAAAAATAAACAAACAACTACCAAACTTAACTACTATATACAAGATAACTCAACATCAATCTCTTTTTTTTCATTGCTTTTTCCATTTTTTTTTCTTTTCTTTTTTTTTCTCTCTTTTTTTTTCATCAAAGCATTCAAAGATATCAAAGCAAACCTTCAATATAACATCGAACAAATTTACACACTAATAAAACTACTAACACTATAAGACCGGGTCAAGTCGGGTGAATTGGTAACTAGCTAAGGGGTAACAAATGATAGGCTTAAGGCACAAAATGGCCAACTAAATGTCCAAACCCCCGCCCCTCTCGCAACCATGCTCATATATATAATTTATGAGGTCCAACCCCCCAAATCCCACACTCGCACACACTAATGACGAGGCTACCTAAATGCCCTTATCCTTTTCGCATTCACATTCAACTAAGGACTCAAACCGTATTAAGGCACAAGTTCTAATGCACCCCCACCCGTTGCCACTCTCATCAAAGACAAGTATTATTTATTTACATGTGTGGCTTCAACTCTCACCAAGAATAAAAGGGTATCAAGGGTTGCCGGTGCATCATTCGGGTGTAATCCAAGGTGTTCAAATTCTCACAATGTTTTGCTTGATTTAAAAAAATTTTAAAAACCTCAAAATTTCCCCCCATCCCCACACTTGGGATACATTGACCCCAATGTATGGTTTTGGAAAGACTTGATCGCTAAACCCTTCAACCTCAACCAAAAGCTCATCATCTCAAACCACAACTTTCTTTTTGTTTTTTTATATATAACTAAAAACACCACTAACTTTCACAACCCATCAAACAAACACATCAAAACACCACCCAATCGCCCAACCAAAAACTTAAACATGAATATATACAAAGGTGCAAAAGATGAGAACAAGACACGACCTGATTAGTAAATTAGCAGTGTTGGTAGTGATGCAGCTGCGGTAATCGGACCGGTTCAAAAACATCTCTTAGATTCGCTGATATCTCAACAGGGATGTTGCCAAACATCCCCACACTTGAATCATTGCATCCGCGAGGGTTGAAACGTAATAACCTGCCAAAACACAAACACAACACCAAAACAAAACCAAACAAAGCAAAACAAAACAAAACAAAACACAAATACAATACTCTACATCCTCGGGCTGCCTCCCGAGAGCGCTAAGTTTAAAGGTCTTCAGCCAGACCATACCTGATATGCGTTATGGTGGTCTTAATGCACACTTACCCGCAACATTTCCAACAAAAGCCCGGAAATTTACATGCCATCTCCATAGATTTGTCAGTCTATTTGGTATGTTAAAGCTGCTCCTGCGGGCTTTGCTAGTCCACTTCATGACATATACCTTAATGTCTGGTAGTTTCACCCTTCTCATCTTGTTTCTCGAACCCTCTTCCCCACACTTGTTAATTTGAATTATGGGAAGAGGTTCGGTATACATATCCATCCCATCAGCCTGCTCTACCTCATAATCTGCACACATCATCTGATCTACAAGTGACTCTTCATCAGATAAAGGACTCATTGGTGTGGTATTATCCTCCACAACCTCCTCCTTCATGTGAGAATAATCTCTAATATCGTCAGGTAATGGTGAGAGGCGTTCTTCTATCTCTATCTTCAATTTTAAAGTATGACACTTAGAAACTAAGCAGCTGATTCGGTCTTCATCGGACAGGTTGGGTGTTGCTAAATATTGCTCGAGTTTGGACAAAGTTACTTCCAATACAGCAAGCTCTTTTTCCTCCTCGGTCTCATAAACATAAACACCCTCGGGCTCAGAATATTCTTCGGGATGATATTGTCGATATCCCTGATACGGTCTATAGATGCGCGCTTCCATCATCTTTTTATTCCAATACTTCGGGTTTTCCGAATACACCGGGCACACATCATAATCATAAGTGTGATCGCGACCGCAACAAAAACATAGACCATCCATCCTTGCCTCATAATAAACTTCCTCGTCCCGATCGTATCCATATGAATAATAGTCATCCTCCATTTCTGATTCATAATCGTCAACGTATGATGGAGGTGGAAGCTGTGAAACATAAGACACCGGTTTTCCATGTGCCCTCCTGTAGTGAGCCTCGTGGCAACCAATACATGGATGTCGTGGACCCCCGCACAATCTACACGTAAATAAGCTGAAATTTGTGTAATGCCCTGTCATCCTGCACAACACAACTCAACTACCAAGTGTAAATCATGAACATAAAAGAAATCTTTTTGGTTTTTTTTTTAAATTTTTTTTCTTTTAATTTTTTTTCAAACTAATACACAAGATAACACACGTTGCGCACTACTCCCCGAAAACGGCACCAAAATTTGACGTGATGTCGTGGTCACAATCAAATTTAATCCAATTACAACTAATTAGCTAGCGGTAAGTGGGTATCGAACATAGGGAGTTTGTGGAATATGTGTTATCTCAATGTATGTCTAACTAACTAGATTAATCTAAATTGCAAGAAATGTAAATTTCAATGTTTGGGTTGATTGGTTTTAATTATCTAGAATTACTAAATTAGAATACAAATCAAAGTCAAGTTTTGTAACAGGATAAGAAGGTAGTGATCATCCCGAGTTTCAGGTTTTAAGTGACAATCAAGGTTTATGTTCAACTGGAAAGAACTACATATACATAGCTCATGCAAGATCAATTGTTTGTGATGAAAGGGAACTAAGTACTCGGATTCCTAGAACGCGAGGTTGTTACCCGATGACCAATCAACATATATCCAACCCTAATCCCTCCCATGATATCTCGATTGCCAACGGCACCAAGAACGTATGGTTTAGAACTATGATCAAACATACATCAACAATTTACAAACACCCAATCAAACACCATAATAAACTAACAACACATGCACAGTTTAATATTCCAGAAATTAAAGAACAAACATAATTGTCACAAATAAAACCTTTCACTCAAGACGATCACCAAGCAAACCTAGCCGCTCATAGTGTCGTGAATTGTTATAACAATCAAACCTTTGTCCAATGGAATAATAAACAAAGTCTCCATGTTTAGACCACTCAAGAACACAAGAAGATAGCCAAAAATCGCCCTTAAACTCCCCCAAAACCGTCCACCATGATTGGATTTGAAAAGACACAATAAAACATCATAAAATAGGGCAGTTACACTTTTCCTCGCTGACTCTACCGTAAATTACGGTACCACCGTAAGTTATGGTGGCTTCAGCATGCAATTTTGTTTTCAGCATAACTTTCTCGTTTCAACTCCGTTTTCTTCGCCGTTTTCGCCCACGTTCTCGTAATTTCATTCCCTATCATGTCATCATCTTAATTCTTCAATTCCAATAATTGATTTTTTTCATTTATTTTCCGTATTCCATCCATTTTAAGCTCCATTTGTACCTGAAACACAAACAACCGTAGTTATCTAATTCTAGACAATTACCTGATTAAATTTAGGATTTTAATATCGTTTATACCAGTTAAGGGTTATCCTACGGACTACCCGTCAGTAGCTGATCAAACAAATCATCAATTCTTGGTAATGGGTACTTATTCTTAATCGTGACCTTATTCAATTCACGGTAATCAATACACATACGCATTGATCCGTCCTTCTTTTTAACAAATAGTATCGGCGCTCCCCATGGCAACGAACTTGGTTGTATGAATCATTTTTCTAACAATTCATCTAATTGTTTCTTTAATTCTTGCATTTCAGCAGGTGCCAAACGGTAAGGTGCTTTGGAAATTGGTGCTGTTCCTAGTAGCAGGTGAATTCTGAATTCAACTTCTCTATTCGGAGGTTTCCCTGGCAGTTCTTCTGGAAAGACATCTGAAAACTAAGATACTACTGGAATATCTTTTAAATCCTTTCCTTTAGTGTTAGTGATTATAGAAATCAAATACATTATAGAACCTTTTCTTATACAACTTGCAGTTTTCATCACAGAGATGAACTTAGTGGACCTAGAAGGTTTATCTCCTTTAATTGTGATCGTTTTACCTTTTGGTGAATTTACTTGAATTAACTTTTGATCACATAAAATACTGGCTTTATTGGCTATTAACCAATCCATTCCTAAAACAACATCGAATCCTGTCAGATTCATGGGATACAGGTTTGTTATAAATTTCTGATTTAAAATTTCTATTCTTGCTCCCTGCAAGATTTCAGAAATCCTAACAGTTTCTCCATTAGCTGTCTCTACTAGACATTCTTGTGGTAGTTTAGTTAATGACTGATTTAGAAATTTGCAAAATGATGTATTAATAAAACTTTGGTTTGCACCAGAGTCAAATAATACTTTAGCAAAAACATCATTAACTAAAAACGTACCAGCTATGACATCAGGGATCATCTTGGCTTCTTCTGCAGTCAGAACAAATGCTCTAACATTTTTAGCATTCTTGTTATCTGGAGCTGGAGCTAATTTTGGACAATTAAGCTTGATGTGGCCTTGTTCTCCACAGTTGTAACATATCCGGGTGTTAGCCTTCTTCCTGCAATTTGCTTCCTTGTGTCCCGATATTTTGCAAAAGTTACCGTATATGGAGCATCTTCCTGAATGCTTTCTTTTGCAATACCTACAATAAGGTGTAGAGGTAGAACCTATATTTTTCCCACGATTAAAATTTCCAGAACGAATTTCTTGTGTGAGCTTTTGGGTTAGGTTCCTCCTTTGATCCTCTTCTCTAGTACGGACTAACTCATTAGTCAAGGTATTGGCTAGTTCTACAGCTTCTTCTATAGTTTGAGGTCTAGCTGCCTTGACTACGTGTCTTATCTCCCCAATTAATCCCCAAATATAACGGGAAATTAACACTGGTTCTGGCGAAGTAAGGGTTGGCACTATTCTAGCATATTCGAAGAATAATTTCGTGTATCCCTTACTATCTACACCAGTCATCCTAAGGTTTAGGAATTTGTTTGCTATCTGTTCTTTTTCATTGGGTGGGCAGAATTTCCTTTCTACCTTGTTTTTGAATTCTTCCCATTCCATATTATAGGTTCTATCACTTCCTTTTGTTTGGAGGATTGTGTTCTGACGTGATTGTCGTGGGTCACGCATATTTAATCCCCAAACAACTGTAGTTAGTGGTAAAAGGGTATCGAACTCAGGGAGTATGTGGAAAATGTGTCGATTGTATAGCTTTGTATTTAAACTAATATTAAACTAAATTGCAGAAAATTAAAATTCAAGATTGTGGATTGTTGTTTTAGGAAACTAAATTAAGAACTAATTCAAATCAAAGTTGGTTGTAAACAATTAGGAGAGAACAATGATCACCCTAGGTTTCAGTTTCTTTAAACAGTTGTGTGCAATTTCACTAGAAAGAGTTATATAGACATAACTCGTGTATATATGATTGAAGTGATAAAAGGGAACAAAGTACTCGGATTAGATAACGCGAGGTTGTTTCCCGATGACCTATTAACCAATAACCAACCCTAACCCTTCCCGTGATATCTCGGTTGCCAACGGCACCAAGAACGTACGATTAAGACTAGAAATTGCAATATTGATTAACACACTACAAACAATCAAACATACACCATGACATTCAAGCAACGCAAGATATCATTCTAGAAATGCAGAAATTAAACACACAAAAGTTTCAGAAACATTCACCTAGGATGATCACCGAAGAGTTTAGCCGGACATGGCTCGGTGGATCATTATAACAAGCAATTCGATGTTCATACAAATCAAAAACACAAACCGAATGTTAGAAATTGTTCCAAACCAAGCAAGACCAAGCAAAATCGCCCCCAAGGTGTCCAAGAACCGTCCAATGATGAGATAATGTGAAAAGACACTCCAAAACCGATTATATGATGGCAGTTACATGTTTTCACGCTGACACCACCGTAAATTACGGCTCCACCGTAATTTACGGTGGACATAGTTCTTTTACGGCACAAACTTCCTGATTTACGGTAAGCATCAGACAAATCTCAGGTTTACCGTAAATTACGGCAAGACCGTAATTTACGGTAATAAGCTGACTTTTCTTCATTGTTTTGTTTCTTGTTCCATGCTCGACCCGTTAGTCACCAATGACTCCAAAGCTGCTCTTAATCCATCTTTTAGCCCTCAAAATGCACCTGAAACATAAGCAATTGTAGTTATCTAATTCAAGATAATTACACGATTAAATGGAGGATTATTTCATCTTTTAACATGCTTAAGGGTTGTCCAAAGGACCACCCGTCACATCCCCACACTTAACCGTTGCTTGTCCCAAGCAACTCCTCAAATCAGTTTCAAAACAAGTGATCAAAATAAACCAAGCAAAACATGCAGTCTTTTACTAACCCCATTTTAACACCCAAACAATGCACCCCTCTCTAATTCTCTCCTCTCGGCTACAAGTGAAAACTAGCAAAGATAATGCTAGACACACACTAGGCAAACGGGTGGTTGCACAATCATAAGCTTGTACCTAAATCAATCATCCTCCTAAAATGTGTCAAACATAAATGCAAATCAAAGGGACTTTCAAGGTTGTAACGTGGCTAGGCGTATGGGTAGGAAATGGAATATATATGAAGTAGCGAAAACTTGACCCGGTCTTTTATTACACAAATAAACAAACAAACCACTAACAAACTGAACTACTATACACAAGATAACTAACATCACTTCTTTTTTTTTTTCATTGTTTTTTTTTTTTTTTTTTTTTTTTTTCAAGCAAACAAAAATACAATAGCGCATTAACCATATCTATTACAAACTACTAAAACTACTAATACTATAAGACCGGATCAAATTTGGGTAAGTTTTTAAGTAAGTAGCTAGGGGTAACAATTGATAAGCTTTTAAGGCACAAAATGGGCAACTAAATGTCCAAACCCCCGCCCCTCTCACTACCATGCTCATATATATAACTTATGAGGTCCAACCCCCCAAATCCCACACTCACTCACACCAACGACGAGGCTACCTAAATGCCCTTATCCTTTTTGCATTTATATCTAACTAAGGACTCAAATCGCATTCAAGCACAAGTTCTAATGCACCCCCACCCGTAGCCACTCTCATCAAAGATAAGCATTATTTATATACAAGTGTGGCTACAACTCTCACCAAGAATGAAAAAGGTATCAAGGGTTGCCGGTGCACCAACTTGGGGTTAATCTAGGGTGTTCAAATTTTCACATTGTTTCACTTGGCTCAAAATTTTTCAAAATCTTTAAAATTTCCCCCATCCCCACACTTGGGATACATTGACCCCAATGTATGGTTTTGAGAGGTTTTGATCACTAAAAACCTTTTCAACATCAACCAAAACGCTTCTTTACTCAAACCCCAAATTTCTTTTTGTATTTTTTCATTTTATAATTTTTTTATATTTTCTTTTTTTTTAACACGACACCACCAACAAACACCAACCCAAACACAACATATCAAAACACCACCCAACCTCCCTATCCTTAAACAAACAAACTGATGTTCACGTGATGCTGTGTTTGTTATTATTATTTATTTTTTTTAAGTAAGAAGCTATGGAGGTTGTGGGTTTGATTGAGAGGGATGATGGTGATGGAAGAGTGTGGAATGCAAAGAATGTGTGGCTGGGGTTAAAGTCACGTGATGCTGTGTTTGTTATTATTATTATTATTATTTTTTTTATAAAAACGGAACCCCAAACGACATACAGCAAAAACCTGCGTACCGTAATTTACGGTCTCACCGTAAATTACGGTGAGACCTGAACATCAATTTGTACCGTAAATCAGTAGAGATCTATCGTAAAGCCCCAAACATTTTCATTGATCACCGTAATTTACGGTATAACCGTAGATTACGGTACATACTAAACTTCAATTCTTCACCGTAAATCAGTAGCGATATACCGTAAAGATCAAACATGTTTCCCTACCACCGTAAATTACGGTAAAACCGTAAATTACGGTCGATACTGGGCGATCCTGACTCGTGTAAAATGCTGTTTTAAGGTATCAATTTTTTATGTTTTTCAATTTTTTCGATTTTTTTATGTTTTTAAATTTTTTCAAAAACTTGTAAAAATTACCCTACCCCCTTGTTTCGAACACGGACTTCGAGAAACTATGGCAATTGTGCAAATATACAAAACAAGACAAAACAAAACTACTATGTACACTACCACCAAACCTGGGCCTCTTATGGTTGTTCCTCCTCGACCGGGCGTAAGATGTAGCCCGCTTTGTCAAGCTCCAAGTTGTTGATGTCATTTCCTTCCAAGTACGGCTTCAAACGGTGACCGTTCACCGTTTGTTGTTTCAACGTTTGCTCATCTTGGATGTCCACATCACCAAATCGCCCAACTCTTCGAATAACATACGGACCCATCCATTTGCTTTTAAGTTTGCCCGCGAACATTTTCAATCGAGAGTTGTACAACCAAACTTTCTGCCCCACTTCGAATGTTTTCTTGCGCAATTTCGCATCATGTACTTTCTTTAGCTTATCCTTGTAAGCCGATGCACATTCGTACGCCTCATCCCGAATCTCTTCTATTTCGCTTAATTGCAACTTCCTCAACTTCCCCGCCTCGTCATAATCCGCGTTAACCGTCTTGATCGCCCAATGTGCCCGATGCGCCAACTCCATTGGCAAGTGACAACCCTTACCATACACCATCCGGTAAGGTGTTGTGCCAATTGGAGTCTTGTAGGCCGTACGGTACGTCCACAAAGCATCATCCAACTTGCTCGACCAATCCTTTCTATCCGTTCTTACCGTCTTCATGAGAATCTCCTTGATTTGACGGTTGCACACTTCGACTTGTCCACTCGTTTGCGGATGGTAAGGGGTGGCAATCCGGTGATTCACGCTATACCTCTTCAATAATTTCCCGAAGTTGAAGTTCTTGAAATGCGAACCACCATCGCTTATAATAACCCGCGGGATTCCAAAGCGAGAAAATATGTTAGATTGAACAAATTTACAAACAACCGAATGGTCGTTTGTTCGTGTTGCAATAGCCTCAATCCACTTCGAGACATAATCCACCGCCACAAGAATATAAAGGAAGCCATTCGAATTCGGAAACGGACCCATAAAATCTATTCCCCATACATCAAATATCTCTACAACCAAGATTGGTTGTAGTGGCATCTCATCCCTCTTCGATATGCTACCCATCTTTTGGCAATTTATGCAATTTCTGGCGAACTCAATTGCATCCTTGAAAATAGTGGGCCAATAAAACCCACAAGAAAGTACCCGATAGCCTGTTTTATGCCCACTAAAATGACCCCCGCAAGCAGACGAATGGGCATGAGTTAAGATTTCCAACACTTCCGTCTCGGGCACACACCTCCGTATAACTTGATCCGGTCCGATCTTGAAGAGATCTGGCTCATCCCAAATGTATTGCTTCACTTGAACCATAAATTGTTGTCGGCGTTTCTTGGTCCAATGACTTGGGATGGCACCCGTGGCTAAATAATTAACATAGTGAGCGTACCACGGTGCAACAAAGGTAGAAACAGCTAGAAGTTGCTCGTCGGGAAAACTTTCATTGATTTCACTTACATCATCAATCCCTTCCACCGGAATCCGAGACAAGTGATCCGCCACTACATTCTCACTTCCCTTTTTGTCTCGGATCTCTAGATCGAACTCTTGCAATAATAAGACCCATCGAATCAAACGCGGCTTCGCATCCTTTTTCTCCATCAAGTACCGGACTGCACTATGATCCGAATAAACCACGACCTTGCTTCCCCAAATATACGAACGAAACTTATCCAAAGCATACACCACCGCTAGTAATTCCTTCTCGGTTGTGGTGTAGTTAAGTTGCGCTTCGGATAAAGTTTTGCTTGCATAGTAAATAACCACCGGCTTCTTGTCAACCCGTTGACCCAAAACTGCACCAATAGTGGTGTCGCTCGCATCACACATTATCTCGAACGGCTTTGACCAATCGGGTGGTTGCAAAATAGGCGCCTTGACCAAGTGTTCCTTCAAAACAGTGAAAGCTTGCATACACTCGTTAGTAAAATCAAACGGGACATCTTTTAATAACAAATTGCATAAGGGTTTGGTGATAACACTAAAACCCTTAATGAAGCGTCGATAAAAACCCGCGTGTCCCAAGAATGACCGTACACCCTTAACATTTTTAGGAGGTGGCAAAGATGATATTACCCGTATCTTTGCCTTATCCACCTCCATCCCTCTTTCCGAAATCACATGCCCCAACACAATGCCCTCTTGCACCATGAAATGACTTTTCTCCCAACTTAGCACTAAATTTTTCTCAACGCACCTTTTTAAAACCTTTTGTAATTCGTTGAGACAAGCATCAAAAGTAGTGCCAAAAATGGAGAAGTCATCCATAAATACTTCAAGCGACTCTCCAACCATGTCCGAGAAGATACTCATCATACATCGTTGGAAAGTTGCCGGAGCATTACACAAGCCAAATGGCATTCGCCGAAAGGCAAAGGTGCCATATGGACAAGTGAAGGTGGTCTTGTGTTGGTCATCCGGGTGTATGGCGATTTGATTGTAACCCGAGTACCCATCTAAGAAGCAGTAATATTTTTGACCCGACAATTTTTCAATAATTTGGTCAATGAAAGGTAGCGGGAAATGGTCCTTAGAAGTGGCGGCATTCAATTTTCGGTAGTCAATACACACACGCCACCCGGTAACCGGTCGGGTGGCAATTTGTTCACCACTTTCATCCTTGACTACTTGAATGACGGCCTTCTTAGGCACCACTTGGGTGGGACTCACCCAAGCACTATCCGAAATCGGATAGATAATTCCCGCATCCAACCACTTAATTACCTCCTTTTTAACTACCTCCCGTAGGTTCGGATTCAAACGCCTTTGAGCTTCTCGTGTCGGTTTGGCATCTTCGGTTGTGATAATTTTATGCATGACAATGGATGGACTAATTCCTTTGAGGTCGGCAATCGTCCATCCAATAGCACCCTTGTTCTCTTTTAAAACCTCAATCAACGCTTGCTCTTGTGCCAACTCCAAGTTAGAGGCAATAATGACCGGTAAAGTGTCATTATCCCCTAAAAATACATACTTCAAATGGCTAGGCAAGTCCTTGAGCTCCAACTTTGGTGGTTCCTCCAATGATGGTTTTGTACCCGAATCGATCTCCACCGGTAGACCCTCGAATTGGTGGGTCCATGGTGGTCTACCTTCTTTCATTGCCATAGCATCTTGTGCTTCCTCTTCAACCCGTAGCGCATAAGCATGTACCTGTTCAGAAAAGTCACACAGGCAAATATCCAAACCATCCTCCTCATACTCATGCGGGTTGCATCCATCTACTATGTCTGCCATGAAACACTCATCAACACCGTTAGCATTAGAATTGTTAGTAAAAACATTCAAACGCATTTTTCTATTTCCAAAAGCCATATCAACTGTACCAAATCTACAATCAATAATAGCATGTGCGGTGCTTAAAAATGGCCGACCCAAAATTATATTTTGTTGTTGCTTAGGGTCCGCCGATGAGTAATCCAAAACTAAGAAGTCCACCGGGTAATAAAACTCATCAATTTTCACAATTACATTTTGAACCATACCCCGAGGTAACTTATGAGACAAATCGGCTAAAACAACCGTTGTCTCCACCCTTGATAACGGACCAAAGTCATATTGGTCATATAATCCCCCCGGTAAAATGCTAACTCCGGCTCCGAGATCTAGCAACGCTTTAGCCATTTGAAAATTACCAACTTGTACATTAATCAATGGCGTGCCCGGATCTTGGAGCTTAGGAGGAAGCTCCCCATTCAACACCGCACTCACTTGCCCGGTTAAATCCACCCGCTTAGGCACTTTCTTCTTGTTTTGCCTTTTTTATGTACATAATTCTTTTAAGAATTTTGCATAAGCGGGGACTTGTTTTATTGCATCAAGGAGTGGGAGATTTATTTTTACTTGTTTGAACATATCCCACATCTCCTCTTTTTGGGGACCTCTTGATGCGATAAAATTTTTCTTACCCGGGTCAAGTAAAGCCGATGGAAACGGGACTTGACTCGGTTCACCCTCAACTTTTTCACTTTCTTTATTTTCACCCAAACCCGGTTTTTTAACATTTAATTCTTTTGGTTTAACCGGTGAAACATCATCATCACTATCATTACCCGTGATGTCCTCAACCACCCCCTCAACTAATTCGGGTGACAAATTAGCTTTAAACTCCTTTCCACTTCTCAAAACACTAACCTGATGAACATTTACATTACCTCTTGACGAACCGTGTGATGGATTTACCTTGGTGTCACTAGGAAGTTGACCCTTGTTTTTCTTCAATTCTGCCACATCGGTCGCCAATTGACCCATTTGGGTTGTTAGTGATTGGATGTTTTTATCACGAACCTCATCTTTTTGCATTCGCACTTCATCAAGTTGGTTCCGTTTTTGCATCTCCATTTGCATGCTCTTTAGCATCTCCATCACCTCGTTTCCACCCGAAGAACCCCCTTGTTCTTGACCCGTTTGGTATTGCTTTTGATAACCTTGGTTATTTCCGCTTCGATACCCACCTTGGTTATTGTAAGATTGGCGTGAACCAAAGTTACCTTGGCTACCTTGAAAATTTGGATTTGCTTGATTTGACGGGTTCCCATATCTAAAATTCGGGTGGTTCCTCAATCCGGGGTGGTAGGTATTAGAATTCATGTTGTTGTAGTTCCTACCACCTCCTCCTTGACCTTGACCTTGAACCGCATGGACTTCCTCGTATTGCCCGTCCAACATCCCTTGGCAATTTTCAGCCGCATGACCTATCTCATTACACAAAGCACAAACATCATAAATTTGGTTAGTGGTTTGAACATTACCATCATCTATGGCGTGCACTTGCGGTCGGTTAGTGGTCGGTCGGGCTCTTCTTGAAGCTTGAGCTTTCCTCTTTGACGTAGTTGCCATGCTTTCCAAAAACTCCCAATCTTCATTCTCATAGTTTGTTCCAAAAGTTCCACCGGTGATAGACATCAAATCACGTGCATCTTCGGCACTCAACCCCTCGTGAAAAGCATTCATTAATTCCCACAATTCGATTCCATGGTGAGGACAATTTTTGATCATCATGTTGAAACGTTCAAACGCCTCGTGAAACATCTCACCATGTTGTTGTTGAAAGCTTCTCAATCCCTTCCTTGCATCGTTGGTCTTTTGGGCGGTGTAAAACTCATCCAAGAAGG
The DNA here is from genome assembly GCA_030545235.1 of Helianthus tuberosus. NCBI lineage: Eukaryota > Viridiplantae > Streptophyta > Magnoliopsida > Asterales > Asteraceae > Helianthus > Helianthus tuberosus. The sequence continues at coordinate 193,424,392 of CM060445.1, forward strand.
TTTGTTGCATCTCCCCCTATGTGTAAATAGATGCCGAAGGCAAAGTGTAGAACCACTTCTTTGCCTTATCCTCCAACGAAAACTGAAATAAGACCAACTTGACTTCATCGGCCGAAAAACCTTGACTCCCAAAAGTGTTGCAAATTGAGTCATAGGCCTCTAAATGGAAGTAGGGTTCCTCCGTTGCTAACCCTTTGTATTTCGGCAAACTTTGCAACGAATTGGTTCTTACTTCAAAAGTTCTCCCTTGGTTGTTGTGAGGGATAACCACCGGTGAAGGGTTTTGAGTAATGATTGGCCTGAAATGTGCCTCTATTCCCCTTGCTTGTTCCCTAAGATGCCTTCTTGGAACACCCAATCGACCCCTTGGACGAATAGGACCCATTGGTCTTGGTATAGGCCCTTGTGGTGCAATTGGTTGCTGAGGCATCGGTGGGTATTGAATCGGCCTTTGAAATTGTGGTTGTACATTTTGTGGCCGAATTTGTTGCAAAGGTATAGGGCGTTGTATTGGTGGCCCTTGTGGTCTTGGCCGAATGTGTTGCGGTATAAGTTGTTGTTGTTGTGGCACTCCACCTACACTTGCCATCCCTTGAGATTGACTTTGCACATACCCAAACTCTCCTTGATCACCATAACCTTCATAAGCGTACCCATCTTCATCATAGCCCTCAAAATCTTCGTATCCTTCCTCATATCCATCTCCTTGAATTCCCGAAGTTTGCCCAAATGGAATGGTCGAATACTGAAAACCCGATTGTTGTGGTTGTGGTCTAAAAGATGAAGTAGTGTGCACAATAGTTGAATTGGGTGCAATTGTGAAGGTGGATGATGACTGACCCGTAGTTGGGGGAAAGAAGTGGGATAATGGTGGGATTGTGGCGGAAGGGTTATAGGTGAGAGTAGGTTCGGCTTGAGTAGTGTTTGGTTGTGTGGTGTTGGTATTGGTTGGTGTAGTATCATGAATTGGAGTAGGAATTGTGGTGATGTTTGGAATAGTGGTGTTTGGTGAGGGTTGTGTGGATGTAGGAATGAAGGATGAGGTCGTTTGACCCGTTGTGGGTGGTACATTTGTTTCATCCATGATGTTTCTTGGTGTAATGGGTGAAGTAGGTGAACCAACAATTCTGTTTTCGCGTAGTAAAACTTGGCTTTGCCTTAATGTTCTTTCGATTTCCGGATCAAATGACAATGGTGACGCTTTGTGAGAGCCTCTAGTATGCATGCACCTGTAGAACCTGCACACTAAACACACCAGTGTAAACCCGAAAATAACAAAACAAAACTTAACAAAAATGACACACGTTGCGCACTACTCCCCGGCAACGGCGCCAAAATTTGACGTGATTGTCGTGGGTCACGCAAATTTAATCCCCAAACAACTGTAGTTAGTGGTAAAAGGGTATCGAACTCAGGGAGTATGTGGAAAATGTGTCGATTGTATAGCTTTGTATTTAAACTAATATTAAACTAAATTGCAGAAAATTAAAATTCAAGATTGTGGATTGTTGTTTTAGGAAACTAAATTAAGAACTAATTCAAATCAAAGTTGGTTGTAAACAATTAGGAGAGAACAATGATCACCCTAGGTTTCAGTTTCTTTAAACAGTTGTGTGCAATTTCACTAGAAAGAGTTATATAGACATAACTCGTGTATATATGATTGAAGTGATAAAAGGGAACAAAGTACTCGGATTAGATAACGCGAGGTTGTTTCCCGATGACCTATTAACCAATAACCAACCCTAACCCTTCCCGTGATATCTCGGTTGCCAACGGCACCAAGAACGTACGATTAAGACTAGAAATTGCAATATTGATTAACACACTACAAACAATCAAACATACACCATGACATTCAAGCAACGCAAGATATCATTCTAGAAATGCAGAAATTAAACACACAAAAGTTTCAGAAACATTCACCTAGGATGATCACCGAAGAGTTTAGCCGGACATGGCTCGGTGGATCATCATAACAAGCAATTCGATGTTCATACAAATCAAAAACACAAACCGAATGTTAGAAATTGTTCCAAACCAAGCAAGACCAAGCAAAATCGCCCCCAAGGTGTCCAAGAACCGTCCAATGATGAGATAATGTGAAAAGACACTCCAAAACCGATTATATGATGGCAGTTACATGTTTTCACGCTGACACCACCGTAAATTACGGCTCCACCGTAATTTACGGTGGACATAGTTCTTTTACGGCACAAACTTCCTGATTTACGGTAAGCATCAGACAAATCTCAGGTCTACCGTAAATTACGGCAAGACCGTAATTTACGGTAATAAGCTGACTTTTCTTCATTGTTTTGTTTCTTGTTCCATGCTCGACCCGTTAGTCACCAATGACTCCAAAGCTGCTCTTAATCCATCTTTTAGCCCTCAAAATGCACCTGAAACATAAGCAATGGTAGTTATCTAATTCAAGATAATTACACGATTAAATGGAGGATTATTTCATCTTTTAACATGCTTAAGGGTTGTCCAAAGGACCACCCGTCATGTTCCACCATTCTAGTGCTACATTCTTAAACAGGTTAGAAGAAAACAATATTCTATCTTCTTCAGCACACTTGCTTATCCTTAAGACTGCCTCAGTCTTTTCTATCCAGCGTAAGGTTGCAATGGCCCCTTCGTTGCCTGAGAATTCCATTGGTTTACAAGACCAAAATTCCTTATAAGAACCGTAAGGCACGGTTCTTCTTCTTTTGGGAATGGGCATTTGAAGTACTGGTCCATTGTTCACACTATTTTCTGGTTCACTTGGTCGCTTACTGCTATGCTTACTTTTATTATCAGCATCTTTAACAGTTTGAAGAATAAAAGGCATTACATCTATAATTCCATGTGCTACTATATGTTGGATAGCATTATTGTCCACTTGATTGTTATTGTTATTGATGCTTGGATTTTCATTAACCACGTTAATGTTACTCTGGTTATCCTTATTCAGATTTCCTTGATTTTCTTCATCGGCTATCTGAATTTTAAACAATTACCCCATATTAATATCTTAATATAGTTAATTACATGACACGCATTTTAACCAAAAACCGTCGATCATTGCGACTATACTCTTTTCATATACTATGCGTCTATTACACACTAGTACATAAATAAAGATTACAATACCAACAGAAAGAAAATTACACTAATAATAATATGCATCCGTACACACATATTTTATTTTATTTATTTTTTATTTTATTATTATTATTATAATATGATTACTATCATCGTTTCACCATCTCATTCACGGATATGGATTTATCCAAAAATCCATATTACGTTCATCGTATTTCCATACGAGACGTTCTCCCACCTCACGCATTCTCTCACTGCTTTCTAAAATTTCCTCCCCGAAAGTCCTAAGTTCTTGCACGTTTTCTGCACTCATTGGGGGTGCAGGTTCTCGGACTAGGTTTGGAATCTGGGGTGCGGGTTTCCTGATATGGGGGTGACAGTTCCTGAAATTGGTAAGGATCCTCTAATATCTCCCTAATATAATCATTTTGGTAATAGGGATCTAAAGGGTCCATACCTGGATAGGCTTCTATGTTCTGTATGAGTGGATATTCCTGGATAGGGTAACGTTGCACAAAGTCCCTATTGTCGTCCCACCAGGGGTCATAATTTGGATCTAGAGGGTTTGGTGCAGGTACCCTTGGGATTTCTTTTGGGTTAAAATCGTGCATCTCTACTTGGTTTTCCGGGTTTTCTATTTCCATGGGTTGTTCTGGGTTTTGTGGTTGTAGGGCTACTAGTTGTTCCAGACCTGGGTCAGCAGCAGTTGTAGCTAAGATATGAAAATTAGCTAGGCTTCTATTAAGTATGTCCTGTGTATGGGCATCTGTCTCTCGCTTAATAGCTGCTAACGCTCTTTGCTGTTGCAATTTTCGCATTCTCTTTCTACGAGCAAAAGCTTCTTTACTGAACCATCCTCGTTTTTTATTAGGAAATGGTTCTTCAGATTGATCTCAAAAGGCAAATATTTCCTCCTCCTGATCAGCAGAATACCCTGAATGGGCAGGCTGTGATGATGTACCTTCACTCCTATGTGAATCAGATAACTGACGATTCACGTCTGATGGACCTTGATCACTCATACTGAAAACTAACAGATAGTCAAATAACACATAACAAATAATTACAGTTATGCACATATTTCCGTAATTTATTTCCTAACACAAAATATAGAATTGTAAGTGTCAGCATAACACTTCTTTGGTTCAGACCAGTGGCTAGGCTCTGATACCACCTTCTGTCGCAACCCCCGATCCCTTATCTGTCCCGGGAACGGGCGGACGCTCAGTAGTGGTGGTATCAGTTATTTAATCTTGCAGCGGAATTTACATCAGGACCGTAGTTAGGAAATGTTTATCAGAGTAAAACCACCATATTTTATATTAATAATCACATGGGTAAAACCCAATTTCTTATTACAATACATTTATAGGGACAAACCTTATTTTATTGAATTTAAAACATCGTTTATTAGGTAACTTTTATAGCCACATTTTCCCAAGCCTTCAGTGCTCTCCAGCTGGCTTATCATTAATTGGCTGTCACATTGTGTTACCTGTAACGCGTTTTAAAAACATTTGTCAGTCGGAAATACTGGTGAGTGAATCCTAGTTTAATCAAGAACATTTATTAATTAAAACAGTATTGAGAGCGATCACATTGTTTATTTCTACACAATTACTCATTCAGTATTTGCCACTCGATCGGATCTATGGCTATGGTCAAATTACCCATTGGCTAACTCGTTGTCCAATGGTAATGTACTGTCGTTCCCGACTTACTACTACTACTCGTAGTAATAAATTTTGTATACAAAACCCCATATACTGGCAGTAATTGAAGAACTACAAAGACTCAATCACCGCTTAATCACATTGTAAAACAATTAAGGTTTTGTAAAATATTACAAAAAGGTTAACAAAAAGGGGATAAACTCACATTGCTGTCTTAGGCTTTTCGTAAGGGTTTCTTGGATATAATCTATAGTTTATACAAATGTACATTGGTTAGTATCATAACCCTTTGAAATTATTAATGATACCCTCCCCGAGACGGCATTCCAATAACTACGTCTGGCAGAACCACGACAGTTATTACGGAACCCTAAATCAATCGGGCAGCGTAACTATTACGAAACTGGGGTTATAATACTTACAACGGAGCAGAACCTCGCTAATTAGGGGTATAATACCCGTGTATTATAACTTTCCTACAGAAATTGTGATTTGAGATTGAAATGTGAGCGACGGAAAACGAAAACTGATGAGTTCTATATATAGTGCTGATATCTGACTTCCAGGCGGCCCGCGTAAGATAAGGCAAAGCCTTACGCGGCCCGCGTCAAACCGAGGGTCAACGCATAGCTCGTCCGGATCACCACTAGGCTTGACACGATGACGACACGTGTCAGCTCAGGATGTATCCGCGTTTGATGAGCTCTCGCGGCCCGCGTCAACTAAACAAAACTTCTTACGCGGCCCGTTTGAACTAAAGGAATCAACGATATCAGGTTTCCACCCTGATACCGCCCGCGTGAGATGTTGAGGTTGTAACACCTCGGAAATTCACGTCCTATAATAGGTTGACACGTGTCATAAAGTTTAAACGTGTGAAAGAAATATTATGAAAGGACTAAAGTTGACAAACGTTGAAAGTATGCGAATATACGTATTCTAAGTGTCAACTGTGAATAAATACAATGTATATTAACCCTACACGATGCTCATACCTTCAAACGAATAAATCATGGATCATACGAAGCTAAATGTGAGTGATTTCAAACTACAGGGACCAAATGTGTCAACATGTTTAATTTATACCTCTGAGTGACCTTTTGACAAACCCGAAGCTTTGTAAATATTAATTATGCTCATGAGAATGCACCATAAAAATTTCATAATGTTTCGTTAACGTATGAGAAAGATATGATCAAATTCGTGTGCGAAGCGTTAAAGCGTAAACGTCGAAAGTTAGGACTTTTCGGGTGAAAATAAAGTTACCCGGGGACTTGGCAAAGTGGGTATATGATTTAAGGCCTTAGTAGATAAATTATGAAGGTTTAAAGTGCAATAAATCAGTAACCATTCGAGTTTTGAAGGGACAAGGGCTGAATCGCAAACAAAATCAACAATCTGATCTGTTAAGGAGGTCGCGCTGCGCGACGGCACCCTCGCGCTACGCGAGGGTGTGCCCAGCTCCGAAAAAAACGCTGGTTGTCTGCCTTTACGTATTTTCGCGACCACAACCCGTTTTTCCACTTCTCCTGGCCCCTAAAACGTCCCCTAAGCCCCTAGGACACATGCCAAACGATTGTGGGCACTCCTAGACCCAGTTGTCAATGATTTATGGTGTGTGGAACCATTATAAATAGCCTTCCAAGTTCACCATTTTTCTCACACCTTCATTTGATCATCTGGAGCCTTTCTGGAGCTAAGGAACTCTCCCAACTGATCATAAGTCGTGCATAGGACCCTTGTAAGTGTTCTAATCCTTTCTTGTTTGAGTTTAGCTTAGTCAATTAGCTAAAAGTCAAACCGTCGTAATTACGGTTTGACTTCGAGATTAGTCAATAATGGCTCTGTCAAATCTCGAATCAAAAGTAGTTATAAGTTGGTATTTATGTGGGTAATAAAACCCCAAAAGGGTTTCCCCTGATCACCCCTTTAACTAGTTCAAAAGTCGGGTCAAACATATACTTAAAAAGTCAACAGAATTCTTAAAAGGTCAATTATGCATAATTAGCTATCTAGGCCATGTATAACCTGTTTGATTATTGTTATAACTTAGTAATTAGTGTAAGAACATGTTCAAACCTGTTCAACCCGACTATTTCCTGTTTAGACCCGGTTCGGAACCGAAAGTTGCATAGTTTGACTTTCACTTTGACTTTCAGTTCTGACCCGTTTGGGCATATTTTAGAAATGCCTCAGAGCTTTAATTGGACTAGGATACATGTTAGAACAACCCTCTGTGATTGTGCACCTCGGTTCATTAGTTATCCAATTAATATGCAGGTTTCCGTTAATTGTTCATATGTTGACCGTTATGCCCTTATTACCTTAAAACATGATTTATGAAAATGTAAAAGTGTAGAAACCTTGAATATTGATACATAAACCTGTATGCAAAATTTGACATCAGTTTGACTTGTAGACTAAGAGTTATGCTCATTAGCGTAATTACGGTGCTTTATGTTAATAAAGTGGCGTAATTAGCGTATAGCCTAATTAAACATACTTTTTGGTATCAAACGAATTACCCACTTATGTAATATATTATTTTGGGAATTTTAAAGATTTTTAATTAATTTTAGGCTGAGCATAACTCATAGTCGTAGGCTTAATTCGGTAATTGTCGGTTTTGCCCTTACGGGCCATAAAATGAGTTTTACACATCTAAACGACTCCAAACCTTTTGCCACTGATTAGTTATGATTAATAAATTATTTTAAGCCTTCTGGAAATATAAAAATATCAGATTTAAGTATAGAACCCGGAAATGGCCTTTAATCGCCATAATTAGCGTTTTTAACGCATAGTATGTCTTAGAATCATATTGGACATACCCGGGTTGATACCTACTGATATAAGAAGCAAATTATCATATTTTAACAGTAAGCAAAAGTTGATAAACTCAGACTTCAGTTTTTGAGCTTTTCGGCTTATGTGAAATTACCAAAATACCCCTACGGGGCATAGTTTGGTTAAATAGGATAAATTTCACATATACGCCTTAGCCTACTGTTATAACCCATTAAAATGAGTATGTTTTCTGTTTACATCAGACCTGTAACTCAGTTAAACAATTAAACTCTTTTACAAACTTTAAAATGACCAAACTACCCCTACGGGGCATAGTTTGTGTTTAAATTAGTTCGGAGCATAACGAAAGACATCCTACTGATGTTACAACATATTTGAAGCATATTGACTTAGGAAACCTGTATATGGCTCTTACGGATACCCGTTACACATACTACGCGTTCGGCTCGTTTTATGTAACAAGTTTACATAAATTAGCCGAAACGGGTCAAACCTTATCGGTTTTAGCTCAAAATCCAGAATGTGAATAATAAACCCATATTAAACAAGTCTTCAAACTTGTCGGGTCTGAATCACATTCTATCCGGTCTTCGCTTAATCGTGCGTACGAACCGTATCTTCGAAACTAGCCGGTCTAAGCTTAAGCATAATTAAAGACCCGCTAGGATTCTAATAGGTTATGTTTAACCTTCGTTCCAGATTAGGAGAAACAGTAAAAGCTACCTGCGATTTGATTATTGTGACTATACTTTGCATCAAGGTAAATACTTTTAACTTATTTTCCCTATACGGGCTTGGGTTACGGTACATAGCGTACCGCTTGATCGAGCATCAAATCTTCCACGCTTAGTGGTTAATTGAATAATTTGATCGGCTCGTTTTAAACAGATATGTTTACTTTACAGCCTTTGGGGGGTTAATGACCATGTCCCGGATATCCTCGGCATTATCTTACGAGATAGCCACGACCTGAGCACGGGGTGTAGGCGTACTCCCGTGTATAACTCACTTAAAGTGGTGTGTCTATTGATCTTTAACCCGGATACATTCCGGGCTACTGAACGCATAAGTAACATGTAAATCGTTCACAAGATTATAATATTAAATAATTCTCCCAAGTTAAATAAAATGTTTATGCCATGTGCATCCAAACCAATTTTCAATCATTTTATAAAATGAGTCAGTTGAATGTATTTACCAGTGTAAACTGACGTATTTTCCCAAAAAGATTAAATGCAGGTACTAGACGAAATAGGCTGGGATTCTCCTAAGCATCATTAGAAGTCTCGCAAGCTTTAGATGCCGAAGTCTGTTGAACCATAAACAATGTTTTCTTTATTCGATCCTACTGTGGATAAACACCGGATAATTGTGACTTTGTTTACAATAAATAAATTCGGTTGTATCTTATTTTAAATTTGCTTCCGCTGTGCATTATTATATTGTGTTGTTTGACTATTACGTTGCCAACCACGTCACGATACTCCCCCACCGGGCCCACCGGTGACACGTGGAAATTCGGGGTGTGACAGGTTGGGATCAGAGCCAACACTGAGTGAATTAAACACTAGCCTTTTGTGTTTAATCTCAGTTACACAATTGCACATATCTAAACCTTCGAGTCTAGACTTATAACCTAGGACAAATTCCACCTTTTCGGTAATTGTTTTGTCCTTTAAATTTTATATTTTTGTTATTGTTATCTCATGCTTTATTGACAGGAATAACAAAGATGCCTCCTAGATTCTTCCGAACACGAGGAAGAGGACGAGGAAAGGGGTTAGCTACAGCCCCCAACGATCATGAAGCTGGATCTTCGCGAAGACGAGCTCCATCAAACACCGAGAGTGACGACCCTCGGGAGAATAGAAGAAACCAGTTCGAGCCGGCCAGGCGGTCGGTTTCGCATAGTTCGACTCCGCCCGCTCTTAACCCTTACGAGCCGAACAATCCACAACCCTCATACGTACCGCTGCAGAGGTCACTGTCTCATCATTCATATGGAGACCCTACACCTATCTTTCGGGGACAGTTTAACCCGGTAGGATTCATACCGGAACCCATGGGTTTTAACCCACTGGGTCCCGATGACCACTTCTCCGGTGATCAAGCTGATGACATGGACGAGGATACGGACCCCGTCATGCCTGCAAGCGGAACCCCGAACCACCCCATCGAAATTTTGGATGGATCGTCCTTTCACGGATCACCCTACGGTGGTCCAGATAGTTTTCAAGCCCTGTTTGATCAACACCAGTGGTATTACACACCGTCACACCACTCGTCGTCACATGGTCAGCACCAACAGCAGCCGTCTCATCAGCAACAGGAGCCACAACCACAGCCGCATCATCAAGATTCTTCAGAGGATCATCGGTTTGTGGCAGTTACGCCACCACCTCCACCGCCACCAGTTCAACCGCCACCTCCTCAACCGCCAAGGCGTAGAAGAACCGGTGCACGCATATCGGTGCGACCGGGGGGTTTCACTTTCGATTCCCCACGACAGTCTAGTGCTAGTCACTACCCACCGCACTATGAGGACCCACAAATGGGTGGGCCTTCGCAGCCAGCTTTTCAACAGCCACCTCACATGGGTTTTGATAACCCAATCCCAGTGTACACGGGTCCAAGTACTTACAACTCGTTTGAGCCACCAGCTTACCACAACTACGGATACGCTGAGGCAGATCCTTACATGGAAGCAGCAAATTATAACGCCCTCAATACCCAAGGACCCTACGGAGATCCATGGGGGGTAAGCTACCCGAATCAGGGGTACCCAATACCTCCCAGGCCTATCATTAGAACGCAGTCGCAGCCGCCACGATTTTCTCCCCCAGAACGGGAGGAAATTCTACATAGGTTGCAGCAAGTTGAACGGGAAGCTCACGAGGATCGTAGGGAAAGGCAAACCTTCTTCCAAGGACTGATGGGTCTGATCAAGGGGAAGAACAAGAAGGATCGTTGAATTCTTCCATCGCTGATGTATTAGCTCCTGCGTGGACATATCTTGTTGTTAAGCCCCTACGTGGGTATGTTTGTTTGTTGTGTGTATTGACCCCTACGTGGGTCTATCTTTCCATAAACCCCTACGAGGGTATGTTGTATGTTTAGTCCCTGCGTGGACTTATGTTTGTTTAAGTCCCTACGTGGACAATTGTTGGTGTGTTAGTCCCTACGAGGACTTGTGTCTTTCTGTAAGACCCCTACGTGGGCATGTCTCCTGTAAGACCCCTGTGTGGGCATGTTAGTATGTTTTAGCTCCTGCGTGGGCAAATTTCATGTGTAAAAGACCCGTTTAGGGCGATATGTAATATAGTGATAAATTAATGGAGTGTATTGTTAAAAATTTCATGTTTGCCACTTGTGCATAAATAACTTATAAATGAAATAAATAAATTAAAATCATTTCTTTTAATCTGCCTAAGTAATTATTTAATTAAGAATCTTTAAGTGTGAAACCTAGCCTCGTGTCAAATATAAGACCGGGCCAAAATGGTAAGACCGGTTTGATAGATTCAAATCCCTGTTAACATCTTAAAACATGTTAACACTCCTGGCAGAAGTGATTCGTTAAAAATCACATGTCATTCTTAAATGAATAAGGATTCTTTAGAAGATTCCTAATCCAGTTTAATGATCTCTGAATCCTGGATTTACATCATCAATTAAGATGATCATATTTAACCATACGTGGTAATATAGTGCCTACGGGCCTTGCTCATTTCTACATGAGCCAAAAGACAGTGGTAGCATTGACTCCCTGCCAAATAAGGGTAATGAACTAGGTTCAAACCTTAAAAGTCTTGATTCTCTGAAATCATAGCTTATAATTTAAATTGTCCATGTGACCAAGCCTTATGTGCTAATATATATTGTTATTGTTTATGTTTAGGATAAATTTTAATTGAAATCCTAAATTAATACGATTAATAAGTTAACCAAGTATGGTCTCTGTTTACCATGGTTAACGAATTACCCTAAGAGGTAATTCCATAATAAACTCCCAAATAAATTATTGTTCTTGTTTTCTGCAACAGTTCAATACAAATGGCTAACTCTAATGAAGTCAATAGCCATCCTGTGGAGCCGAACGAGAACGCCCAGATTACATTAACGGGTGCCGAGTTAAAAGCAATCATAGACGGCGCTATTACTCAAGCTTTGGATAGACAGTACGAAGAATACAGTAGTACCCGAAGCAGGACCCACTCTGTATCACATTCAAAGCCAAGGACTCATTCTGAGGCTCATAACAAGCCTCCTCCCAAAAAGGATGGACCAAAGAAAAACGATGATGATCGCCAGTCCACCAACCACCAAAGTAATCCATCTCAGCAATTGGTACTGCATCAAGGGCCCCGTAACAAGGGTTGCACATATAAGTACTTTGTGTCTTGTAAACCCAGGGATTTTACGGGGGAGAAAGGAGCCGTCGACTGTATGACGTGGCTCGATGAGATGGACACGGTCGTGGACATCAGCGGATGTGCTGAAGGTGATGTGGTTAAATTTGTCTCACAGTCCTTCAAAGGTGAGGCGTTGGCATGGTGGAGATCTCTGATGGAGGCCTCCGGAAAGATCCCGTTGTATAGTATGACGTGGGATCAATTCATTGCCCTGATCAAAGATAATTTATGCCCTCAACATGAGGTGGAAAAGATAGAATATGACTTTCTATCCCTGGTGATGAAGAACCTCGATTGTCAGGCTTATCTGACAAGCTTCAATACACTGTCTCGGCTGGTTCCCTACCTGGTAACCCCGGAGCCCAAAAGAATCGCTCGCTTTATTGGTGGTTTGGAACCCGAGATCAAGTCCAGTGTAAAAGCCTCTCGGCCAGTTACCTTCAGGTCTGTAACTGACCTATCCTTATCCCTCACTCTTGATGCGGTCCGGCAGAGATCGCAGAGGAATAAGGCGGCCGAGAAGAGGAAGCACGAAGATGATGGTTCGCGTAGGTCGAACAAGAAGCACCGTGGGAGCGGTGATCACAAGAAGGGATCGGATTCGAAGAAGGATGGGCATCGTTCTGGAGAGAAGCCCACATGCAAAACTTGCAAGAAACAGCACTTTGGAAAGTGCAGACTCGAATCAAACTCGAATAACGAGTCAAGGTCTTTTGCTTGTGGTTTGTGCAAGTCCAAGGAACACAAAACCTTGGAGTGCAAGAAGATGAAAGATGCGACGTGCTACCGTTGCAACGAAAAGGGCCACATAAAGACTAACTGCCCAAAGTACAACAAGAAGCCTGAGGAGGCTAAGAAGACTAATGCCAGAGTCTTCAGGATGGATGCGAAGGAGGCTGTGCAGGATGATAACGTCATAACAGGTACTTTCCTTGTAAATGATGTTTTTGCACGAGTACTTTTTGATTCAGGCGCAGATAAGTCCTTCGTAGATCATAAATTTTGTGAATTATTGAAATTACCTGTCAAAACCCTAAAAGTGAATTATGAGGTAGAGTTAGCAGATGGTACCATTGAAACCGTCTCTACTGTGTTAGATGGATGTGTCATATCCATTAAGAACCATTCTTTTCCTCTATCTCTACTTCCCTTTAAGCTAGCTGGTTTTGACATAGTTCTGGGTATGGACTGGTTATCTCATAACCAGGCCCAAATCGTCTGTAACATGAAGCAAGTAGTGATAAAGACTCTGTCTGGTGAGTCACTTACCATTCGGGGAGATACCCAGTATGGACTGCCTGAGCACGTGACTATGCTCAAGGCTTCGAAGTGTTTGAAGAAGGGGTGTGTCATCTACATGGCACAGGTGATTATTGATGAGCCTAAACCGAAGTTAGAAGACATCCCGGTCATCTCAGAATACCCAGAAGTATTTCCTGAAGATCTACCTGGCCTACCACCAGATAGACAAGTCGAATTCAGGATCGATATCATTCCCGGAGCTGCACCAGTTCCTAGAGCACCATACAGATTGGCACCCACCGAAATGAAGGAGTTGCGGACACAGCTAGATGAACTGCTAGCTAAGGGTTTCATTCGACCTAGTTCATCTCCTTGGGGAGCGCCAATCCTGTTTGTCAAGAAGAAGGATGGGTCGATGCGTCTATGCATCGACTATCGCGAGCTTAATAAAGTCACGATCAAGAATAGATATCCATTGCCCAGGATCGACGATTTGTTCGATCAGCTTCAAGGGGCAAGTTACTTTTCAAAGATTGATCTGAGGTCAGGATACCATCAGTTGAAGGTTAAGGATGAAGACGTTCACAAGACTGCAATTCGGACTCGTTACGGTCACTACGAGTTCCTAGTGATGCCTTTTGGGCTCACTAATGCACCAGCCGCGTTCATGGATCTCATGAATCGCGTCTGCAAGCCTTACTTAGATAAATTTGTTATCGTCTTCATCGATGACATCCTTATTTATTCTAAAAATCAAGCTGACCATGAGAAACACCTACGCTGTATTCTCAAACTCCTACATAGGGAGAAGCTCTATGCCAAATTCTCTAAGTGTGAATTTTGGCTACGAGAAGTCCAATTCCTTGGACATGTGGTCAGTGAGCGTGGTATCCAGGTAGATCCCGCTAAAGTTGAAGCTGTTATGAATTGGCAAGAGCCAAAGACACCCACGGAGATTCGTAGCTTCCTGGGATTGGCAGGATACTACAGGCGCTTCATTGAAAATTTTTCAAGGATTGCTGCGCCCCTAACTTCCTTGACCAAGAAGAAAGTAAAGTTCGTTTGGGGCCCTAAGCAGCCAGAGTCCTTCGATGTTTTGAAACAAAAGTTGAGCAACGCTCCTGTGCTTACCTTACCTGAAGGCGCTGAAGAATTTGTAGTTTATTGTGATGCATCACACACTGGCATGGGGTGTGTGCTTATGCAGAAAGGCAAAGTGATTGCCTATGCATCACGACAGTTAAAGGTGCACGAAAAGAATTACACCACCCATGACTTGGAATTGGGTGCCGTTGTGTTCGCACTAAAACTGTGGAGGCATTATCTTAATGGAATCAAGTTTGTAATCTTTTCTGATCACAAGAGCCTCCAGCATCTGTTTAACCAGAAAGAATTAAACATGAGGCAACGCCGTTGGATGGAGACTTTAAATGATTATGACTGTGAAATCAAATACCATCCCGGCAAAGCGAATGTAGTCGCTGACGCTTTGAGCAGAAAGGAAAGGGTTAAACCCATTCGAATCAACGCCAAGCGTATGGAGATAAAGAACAGTTTGATAGAAAGGGTGTTAGCTGCACAGAAGGAAGCTGTGTTGGAAGCTAACTATCCTAACGAAAAGTTAGGAGTAACTGAGGAGCAGTTAACTCTTAGCAAAGACGGAATTTTACGGTTAAACGGACGAATATGGGTTCCAATTTTTGGAGGACTTCGTGATGTCATCCTCCAAGAAGCCCATAGTTCCAAATACTCCGTTCATCCTGGAGCTGATAAGATGTACCAGGATTTAAAGGCAAATTATTGGTGGATAGGCTTGAAAAAGTCTGTAGCCGCCCATGTAGCAAAATGCTTGACATGTGCGCAAGTCAAAGCCGAGCATCAGAAACCGTCAGGTTTGCTACAACAGCCTGAACTTCCTACGTGGAAGTGGGAGATGGTAACTATGGATTTTATTACCAAGTTACCCAAGACAAGGAAAGGAAATGATACGATATGGGTTATAGTTGACCGACTGACTAAGTCAGCTCATTTCTTACCCATCAAGGAGACTTATAGCTCCGATATGTTAGCCCAGTTATATGTTGATAAGATTGTAGCCCTACACGGCATACCTGTAGCTATTATCTCCGACCGGGATACTAGGTACACGTCACATTTTTGGAAGAGCTTCCAACAATCTTTGGGCACACGTTTGAACTTTAGTACGGCTTACCATCCCCAGACTGACGGTCAGAGTGAGCGTACTATTCAAACGTTGGAAGACATGCTACGTGCATGTGCGATCGAATTGGAAGGTAGCTGGGATAAGAACTTACCATTGATCGAATTCTCATACAACAATAGCTACCATACCAGCATAAAGGCTGCGCCTTTTGAGGCATTATACGGTAGAAAGTGTAGATCGCCAGTTTGTTGGGCGGAAGTTGGAGAAGTCCAGTTATCGGGACCAGAGATCGTGTTCGAAACGACGGACAAGATTGTCCAGATTCGTAACAATCTCCAAGCTGCCCGAAATAGGAAAAAGAGTTACGCGGATCCAAGTCGTAAGGATTTTCACTTCGAAGTAGGTGACAAAGTCCTACTTAAAGTGTCACCATGGAAAGGGGTGATGCGATTTGGTAAGAAAGGCAAACTAAGCCCGAGATACATAGGACCTTTCGAGGTTATCGAACGTGTCGGGTCAGTTGCCTACAAGTTGAACTTACCAGAAGAGCTCAGTGGAATTCACAATGTGTTCCACATCTGCAATCTTAAGAAGTGTTCCGCTGACGATTCACATGTCATGCCACATGCAGATGTACAGATAGACGCGAGCTTAAAATTTGTTGAAAAACCTTTGTCGATTGAAGATCGACAGGTAAGGAAGCTTCGAAGAAAGCATATACCTTTTGTAAAGGTCAAATGGGATGCCCGTAGAGGTCCCGATTTCACGTGGGAGGTTGAATCCACGATGAAAGAAAAGTACCCTTACTTATTTCAGTAAATCTCGGGTCGAGATTTATTTTAAGGGGGTGAGGATGTAACACCTCGGAAATTCACGTCCTATAATAGGTTGACACGTGTCATAAAGTTTAAACGTGTGAAAGAAATATTATGAAAGGACTAAAGTTGACAAACGTTGAAAGTATGCGAATATACGTATTCTAAGTGTCAACTGTGAATAAATACAATGTATATTAACCCTACACGATGCTCATACCTTCAAACGAATAAATCATGGATCATACGAAGCTAAATGTGAGTGATTTCAAACTACAGGGACCAAATGTGTCAACATGTTTAATTTATACCTCTGAGTGACCTTTTGACAAACCCGAAGCTTTGTAAATATTAATTATGCTCATGAGAATGCACCATAAAAATTTCATAAAGTTTCGTTAACGTATGAGAAAGATATGATCAAATTCGTGTGCGAAGCGTTAAAGCGTAAACGTCGAAAGTTAGGACTTTTCGGGTGAAAATAAAGTTACCCGGGGACTTGGCAAAGTGGGTATATGATTTAAGGCCTTAGTAGATAAATTATGAAGGTTTAAAGTGCAATAAATCAGTAACCATTCGAGTTTTGAAGGGACAAGGGCTGAATCGCAAACAAAATCAACAATCTGATCTGTTAAGGAGGTCGCGCTGCGCGACGGCACCCTCGCGCTACGCGAGGGTGTGCCCAGCTCCGAAAAAAACGCTGGTTGTCTGCCTTTGCGTATTTTCGCGACCACAACCCGTTTTTCCACTTCTCCTGGCCCCTAAAACGTCCCCTAAGCCCCTAGGACACATGCCAAACGATTGTGGGCACTCCTAGACCCAGTTGCCAATGATTTATGGTGTGTGGAACCATTATAAATAGCCTTCCAAGTTCACCATTTTTCTCACACCTTCATTTGATCATCTGGAGCCTTTCTGGAGCTAAGGAACTCTCCCAACTGATCATAAGTCGTGCATAGGACCCTTGTAAGTGTTCTAATCCTTTCTTGTTTGAGTTTAGCTTAGTCAATTAGCTAAAAGTCAAACCGTCGTAATTACGGTTTGACTTCGAGATTAGTCAATAATGGCTCAGTCAAATCTCGAATCAAAAGTAGTTATAAGTTGGTATTTATGTGGGTAATAAAACCCCAAAAGGGTTTCCCCTGATCACCCCTTTAACTAGTTCAAAAGTCGGGTCAAACATATACTTAAAAAGTCAACAGAATTCTTAAAAGGTCAATTATGCATAATTAGCTATCTAGGCCATGTATAACCTGTTTGATTATTGTTATAACTTAGTAATTAGTGTAAGAACATGTTCAAACCTGTTCAACCCGACTATTTCCTGTTTAGACCCGGTTCGGAACCGAAAGTCGCATAGTTTGACTTTCACTTTGACTTTCAGTTCTGACCCGTTTGGGCATATTTTAGAAATGCCTCAGAGCTTTAATTGGACTAGGATACATGTTAAAACAACCCTCTGTGATTGTGCACCTCGGTTCAATAGTTATCCAATTAATATGCAAGTTTCCGTTAATTGTTCATATGTTGACCGTTATGCCCTTATTACCTTAAAACATGATTTATGAAAATGTAAAAGTGTAGAAACCTTGAATATTGATACATAAACTTGTATGCAAAATTTGACATCAGTTTGACTTGTAGACTAAGAGTTATGCTCATTAGCGTAATTACGGTGCTTTATGTTAATAAAGTGGCGTAATTAGCGTATAGCCTAATTAAACATACTTTTTGGTATCAAACGAATTACCCACTGATGTAATATATTATTTTGGGAATTTTAAAGATTTTTAATTAATTTTAGGCTGAGCATAACTCATAGTCGTAGGCTTAATTCGGTAATTGTCGGTTTTGCCCTTACGGGCCATAAAATGAGTTTTACACATCTAAACGACTCCAAACCTTTTGCCACTGATTAGTTATGATTAATAAATTATTTTAAGCCTTCTGGAAATATAAAAATATCAGATTTAAGTATAGAACCCGGAAATGGCCTTTAATCGCCATAATTAGCGTTTTTAACGCATAGTATGTCTTAGAATCATATTGGACATACCCGGGTTGATACCTACTGATATAAGAAGCAAATTATCATATTTTAACAGTAAGCAAACGTTGATAAACTCAGACTTCAGTTTTTGAGCTTTTCGGCTTATGTGAAATTACCAAAATACCCCTACGGGGCATAGTTTGGTTAAATAGGATAAATTTCACATATACGCCTTAGCCTACTGTTATAACCCATTAAAATGAGTATGTTTTCTGTTTACATCAGACCTGTAACTCAGTTAAACAATTAAACTCTTTTACAAACTTTAAAATGACCAAACTACCCCTACGGGGCATAGTTTGTGTTTAAATTAGTTCGGGGCATAACGAAAGACATCCTACTGATGTTACAACATATTTGAAGCATATTGACTTAGGAAACCTGTATATGGCTCTTACGGATACCCGTTACGCATACTACGCGTTCGGCTCGGTTTATGTAACAAGTTTACATAAATTAGCCGAAACGGGTCAAACCTTATCGGTTTTAGCTCAAAATCCAGAATGTGAATAATAAACCCATATTAAACAAGTCTTCAAACTTGTCGGGTCTGAATCACATTCTATCCGGTCTTCGCTTAATCGTGCGTACGAACCGTATCTTCGAAACTAGCCGGTCTAAGCTTAAGCATAATTAAAGACCCGCTAGGATTCTAATAGGTTATGTTTAACCTTCGTTCCAGATTAGGAGAAACAGTAAAAGCTACCTGCTATTTGATTATTGTGACTATACTTTGCATCAAGGTAAATACTTTTAACTTATTTTCCCTATACGGGCTTGGGTTACGGTACATAGCGTACCGCTTGATCGAGCATCAAATCTTCCACGCTTAGTGGTTAATTGAATAATTTGATCGGCTCGTTTTAAACAGATATGTTTACTTTACAGCCTTTGGGGGGTTAATGACCATGTCCCGGATATCCTCGGCATTATCTTACGAGATAGCCACGACCTGAGCACGGGGTGTAGGCGTACTCCCGTGTATAACTCACTTAAAGTGGTGTGTCTATTGATCTTTAACCCGGATACATTCCGGGCTACTGAACGCATAAGTAACATGTAAATCGTTCACAAGATTATAATATTAAATAATTCTCCCAAGTTAAATAAAATGTTTATGCCATGTGCATCCAAACCAATTTTCAACCATTTTATAAAATGAGTCAGTTGAATGTATTTACCAGTGTAAACTGACGTATTTTCCCAAAAAGATTAAATGCAGGTACTAGACGAAATAGGCTGGGATTCTCCTAAGCATCATTAGAAGTCTCGCAAGCTTTAGATGCCGAAGTCTGTTGAACCATAAACAATGTTTTCTTTATTCGATCCTACTGTGGATAAACACCGGATAATTGTGACTTTGTTTACAATAAATAAATTCGGTTGTATCTTATTTTAAATTTGCTTCCGCTGTGCATTATTATATTGTGTTGTTTGACTATTACGTTGCCAACCACGTCACGATACTCCCCCACCGGTGACACGTGGAAATTCGGGGTGTGACAGAGGTGGGTCTACGCGGCCCGCCTCGACTTACTGTTTTCAGATTTTTATTTATTTTATAAATTATACCGTATTTCAGGTTTGGTTTTCACATACGGGGTATAATAAAAGACATATTGGAACATTTTGAGATATAATAGGGTGTCGGAAATATTATAAGGGTGTCGGTTTTACCGAGGGTTGTTACATAAAAGTTGTCCATGGTTTAAAGCTTTCTTCTAACTTTAACTGATTATATCCTGATTTTAAATCAAATTTTGAAAATACTTTTTTATTTTGTATAAGATTTAGCAAACTATCCTTGTTAGGAATATTATACCCATCATCTATTGTATTATCATTTAATCTTTTATAATTATAAACTATCCTAGCTTTTCCTCTTTTTATCTCGCTGTGATTTCTTACTAAAAAAGCTGTAGATCTATGAAGACTTTCTGATTTTCTAATTAATACTTGATTTACCATTTCAGCGATTTGTTTTTTGAACTCTTCTTTATCTAATGGGCTATATTCTATATTAGCTGTTCTAATTACTATGTCAGGATTTTTTAATTTAAATTTACAAATGTATCTTACCTTTGATTTTGTTATATCTTCTCCAATATATCCAATTTTTTCCAAATGTAATATCATAGGATGATTAATACTTTTTGTAATGTCTTGCCCTTTCTCTATTTCATGACTTAAAAAATCCATTAAGAGTTTTAAGGACTCATTTTCTATAAACTTTTTTCTGTTCTGTGTTGCTGTTGTTTGCCAGCTGCCTTTGATTGCTGTTGTTTGCCAACTGCCTTTGATTGCTGTTGTTTATAAAACTGTCCTGTCATTATCTGTGGTAATGAGATGTGAGGAGAACTGTATATCTTTTCTGTTGAATGTAGATATGACTGTTGGATTTGTTCTTCATCCGAGGAAGAATTCCCCTGCTTTGGGTGTATAAGCTTTAATTTCTCCTTATCTTTTTTCCTGTCCATCTGAAACAAACCATTTGTTTATATTTCGAGATAACATATCAGCTATCCCATTATTTTTCCCTTTAATATGTTCAAAATTTATAAAATATCCATTTCCTTGTATAGTGTTTTGTAGATTAACCTATCTGGTTCTATTTACTTTTTTACTCTGATCATTTTTTACAAACTTAACTATTGCTTCACAGTCAGTTCTTACTGTAAATTCTTTATTAAGAAAAATCTTAAATTTCTCTAATGCATAAATTAATGCATGTATTTCAAAATCAATTGTAGTACAGTTTGTTTTGTTTTGAAAATTATCACTTGCATAAGCGCAAATTTTCTCTTCTTCCTTGAGACTGTATTTGTTTGGTTTACATAGAAGGACTGCTCCCCATCCTTCTTTGCATCCATCTGTTTCAATAATTATATAATCTGTAACTAATGGTAACTCTAATGGTTTAATGTTTTTGACTGCTTTTTTGATTTCTTTAACTAGTTTAATATCTTCTTGATTAAAATATCTTTGACCATTTTTAGTGGTTTTACCATATAAAGGTCCAACCAATTTTGACAAATTTGGAATAAATTTTCTAGCATAATTTACTAGGCCCAAAAAGGCTTGTATTTGTTTTAAGTTTTCAATTTTTTCTGGAAAATTTAGAATTTTTGTAGAAATATGTGGTTGTAATTCTATTTTTCTATTTCCAATTTCTAATCCAAAAATAGAAAATTTTCTTTTAAAAAATTCCATTTTTCTTTTTGAAACAACTATACCATTTTTCTTTATTTCTTCAAAAACCTGTTGTAGATGTTTCTCATGTTCCTGCACTGTATTACTTGCAACTAAAATATCATCAATGTATACTAAACAAAAATAAAATTTTAAAAATATACTGTCCATAAATCTTTGAAAAATATCGGTGCATTTTTTAATCCAAAACTAAGGACATTCCATTCATACTGCCCTTCAGAACATGTAAAAGCTGTCC
This sequence comes from Helianthus tuberosus, assembly GCA_030545235.1. Classification (NCBI taxonomy): domain Eukaryota; kingdom Viridiplantae; phylum Streptophyta; class Magnoliopsida; order Asterales; family Asteraceae; genus Helianthus; species Helianthus tuberosus. The sequence continues at coordinate 193,446,097 of CM060445.1, forward strand.
ATTGTTTAAAGGTTTCTTCTAACTTTAACTGATTATATCCTGATTTTAAATCAAATTTTGAAAATACTTTTTTATTTTGTATAAGATTTAGCTAACTATCCTTGTTAGGAATATTATACACATCATCTATTGTATTATCATTTAATCTTTTATAATTATAAACTATCCTAGCTTTTCCTCTTTTTTTCTCGCTGTGATTTCTAACTAAAAATGTTGTAGATCTATGAGGACTTTCTGATTTTCTAATTAATCCTTGATTTACCATTTCAGGGATTTGTTTTTTGAACTCTTCTTTATCTAATGGGCTATATTCTATATTAGCTGTTCTAATTACTATGTCAGGATTTTTTAATTTAAATTTACAAATATATGTTACCTTTAATTTTATTATATCTTCTCCAATATATCCTATTTTTTCCAAATGTAATATCATAGGATGATTAATACTTTTTGTAATGTCTTGCCCTTTCTCTATTTCATGACTTAAAAAACCATTAAGAGTTTTATGGACTCATTTTCTATAAACTTTTTTCTGTTCTGTGTTTTTAAGAAATCTAAATTTCCTTTATCCCCTCTTTTTTGAGCAATTTGTGTTGTATTCATATATCTAAGGGTTGGTATTGTATATAATTGTTTACTTAGTGTTATAAAATTCCTTGTAATTGTTACTGCACCATTTAATCCTAATATGAAATTTAATCCTATTACAAAATCTTTTGATTTTATATTTGGTGGATTAATATTTATTTGTGGCATTTCATATTTTATACTATAATTATTTGCAAAGTCTAAGAATTGTATTCCTACTGGTTCTAAACAATGTGTAATAGGTATTAATCTATCTTCTATTGTTCTTGTACTTAATTCATATGGTAATTTTTTATGATATTCTATAGGTGCTAAACTATGTGAAATTAAACTTTTTGTAGCTCATGTATCTACTAATGCTGTTAAATCTAAATATTTATTATTATCTAACCATAAACGACATTGTATATTTATCATGTTTGTTGATCCTTGTGTTTGTATGTAAGTTTGATCATCTAGTTTTTGTAGAGCCATCTTACTTATTTCTTCTGTTTTAATTTATCTCTCAAGTTCCTCTATTTTGTTTTCTAAGTTTTTTATTTTTAAACTATGTAACTCTATTGTTAATTCTAATTTGTCTATTCGTTCATTCTCATTAGTTTTAGCACTTGTTTTAACTTTAGATGTTGTAGCTATATCTTTATCAAAAATTTCCTTAAGACATTTAAAACAAATTTCTGTAAAACATTTATTACACTGTGAACTTTTTTCTATACTAGGGTAATATCCACAATTATAACATCTTATGTGATTATTTCCTTTATTTTGTTTCCAATCATGCTCACAATGTTCTTCTGTATTCATATATGTATATGTTATTTTTGCTGTTGGATTTTCTTCTTCACTGTAAATACTATATACTGATTCATTATTAGATTCATCATCTGTTCCTAGAGCTTCTATTTCATAATCTTGTAATTGTTCTATTAAATTAGCTCTTTCCATATTTTTTTCTCTTATTTGGACATTTATTAGCTAAATGTGTTGTTTCTCCACAAGTGTAACACCTACATTTTCGTGATTGTGGTTTTTTAACATATTTATTTGTATTATATTTCTTTTCTATAATTCTTATTATATGTTGTGCTTTTTCGTATCTTTTTCTTTTTATCAGAAACTCCATTTGCTTGTGGTGTATAAATTGCTGTTTTACAGAATGCATAAGCATTTCTTTTTAATTGTTCTTGTAATGCTACTTCTTTGCATTTTTCTTTTAGTATACCGAAGGTATAAGTTATTCTTGGTCCTATTCCTAAATTCTGTTGTGTACCATAATTTGTTTTCCATGCTTCATGTATAGATTTTCCTAAATCTCCTGGTAATTTTATAAAATATTTATCACATAGATTATCATCCATGGCTTTTCCTGTTTGTGATTATAATCTTGTAAAATCTAATGTGAATTATGTATTTCATATCTGCTATACTTAATTGTTCTAAATTTCTAATAGCTGTATCCTGTATTAAAGAGTTATTTTTTGCTGGATCAACTCCTAATATGAGTGTTCTAATTTGTGATGTGAAATTATAAGGATTATCTCCTAATGCTTTAAGATTGTTAATCTCTTCTGGATTTTGTGTTTTCTTACTTTGTCATATTCCTAATGCTATTGGTCCTAATGTAGTTTCTAAATATGAAAACATATCCATGCTATCTTTTTTATTTGTTTCCCACAATCTTACTACATTTTGTTCCCATGTTAAAACTTCATCTATCCATAACTGGGGTTTTTGTTGTTCTAATAATAACATATTTCCACTGTATATTTGTCCTATAGGCAATCTTCTTCCTTTTCCTATAGAATTAGACTCTTGTTGATAATTAACTGTTGGTTGTGTCCATGGTTCTCTACCATGACTTTTGTGTGTACCACTATATTCTCCTCCCCATTCTATTTTTGGTCTTTTTAAGGGATTAAATGAATTAAACATAAAACTTTGTTCTTGTTTATAAAAATCAGATAACATTACCTTTCCCTTCATAATATCTTCTACTAATGGTAAATTATAATATTCTTGTAATTTTTTATAACTTTCTTCATAATCTAATCCTAATTCTGTTATACATTCCATAATCATATCATCTACTTCTTCTTGTATGTTTATTTCTGTAAATTTCTATTTATAATTTGTTCTATTGTTTTATTTGTTTCGTCTACTTTAAAACAATCTATTGATTCTTCTTCATAATCTAATAGTGTGTAATCCATAGTCTTCTAAATCCCATTCTAATCCTGTTAACTGTTCTGGATATATTTTTATTGGTTCTATCATTTTTATAGATTTTGATGCAACTGGTTTTACTATTCCTTCTATTATTATTAATCCTGTATGTACAAAATGTTTATTTTATTTTTAATTTTTTCAATAGTATCTGGTGATAAAAGATCTAGGGTTACTGTATTATCTACTACCCTTAAACTTTCTTCTCTACTACTTCTTATAAGAGTTGTGTTTATGTTTAATCTTCCTGTTTGATATAATATCCTTGGATTTAATTTGTCCATTTTCTTTGCTGCCGCCCTTGCAATCGCCTGACCAGGGACAAAACCTGTATCCCGAAAGCCTACAAGGGGGGAAACCCCGGTAAGATCAACACAAGCGTGTTTACCTGCATCCCACCCGAAAACTAAAACGTCCGCGGGGCGCAATGTGGATCTTCCTTCCCTCGGATCTGTCAAAAAGTTTACGGGGGCTTCTTTCTTCACCGAGATCCCCGCCCGTTTGAGGATGTCCCCCAAGACATCCCGCACCCAGTCGTGCCTATACTTAAAACCTGGCAGGTCTTTACAGTGCAGAGCATGCTCCCCAAATTGGTCTAAGCAAGCTTTCCGGCAAATCGGGCATTGCTCATCATCAGGGAACATAGGAATCATGAGCCGATATTTTAAGATAGCACAATATTCAACGGCTGACATCTTTTGGCCTAAGCCCTCGATGGGGATGACCGATAGAAAATCTTGGGCGTGGGGGCCCCGCAAGCATTCTAGGACGGCGTTCTGACGGGGGGTCGTACAGAAATCTGATCCAATATTCTGAGCGATACGACAAAACAGAGCACTCGCCAAAGTCTTCTGGGTCTTCGGTGGGGCGGTGTCCCTGTTAGCGAAACCGCCAATATCCAAATCCGGGAGGTGTCTATGCAACTCTCCCAGAGCCATGTCATAATCCCCATCCATTCCAACAACCCCACTCTCGCGCAAGATGTGATCTTGCAGCCCCCATGATTGAGCTCGCGAAGCAACAAAACCGTAAATGGAGACATCCATGGCCGATAGAAGCCCCAGCCCCCCATCTTACAGGGCAGAGAAGCAACCCGCCACTGAAAATCCCCAAAAAACGGACCCCCACACACCACAATGTCCTCTATAGCCCCCCGTAGCCCTTTATCGAATAAGGATACCGCCTCCTTTACAAACACAGGTTGACAAGTTCGCAGACCAAAAAGGAGCTTGGCGACACCCATGCAAGAGCGCAGCAGGAGAAGCTCACTTTGCGGGTCTCGGAGTTGCGAAAGGCTACTCATAAGGTCCACTGCCCGGGAAGCTCGCCGCACAGCCAAAGCACTAATGAAACTGGGGTCCCGGCTCACAGCTCCCCCAAGGAGTCTCACGTCCCCCGTTGGTCTTCCAATCTCCTTCGGGAATAAACTAGCCTCCAATTTTTCTCCATTGCAAGACGGCCAATATACCTCTGTTTTTTTTATATTAAGCCGGAGCCCCAAAGGTGGCCCCTCAGATTGAATGATAGCCAGAGCCTTTGCTACCTCAGATGTTTTTCCCATAATAGTACCATCATCCAAATACCACGCGTGGAAGGGGAGGGTGCAACTGTCTCGTATACGTTGTGTGAGGGGGTGCAAGACAAGGGCGAACAATAGAGGCCCCAAAGGATCCCCCTGCTGGACCCCCGTGGACGACCCAATACAATCATTACCCACATAAAGCCTAGCGGTTTGCCCATAAAGAAAATGTACCCACGGAAATATAGATGGGCACCGAATCCCAACCTCTCGCAGAAGAGCTGTGCGATCCACTAGGTTGAAAGCATTGGAGAAGTCAACGGTAAGCATGGCGAAGGCCCCATCCTCATGAAAGGCGTTAAGGAACCTGTTCGCGCTATGGAGGATAGCTTCAGCCCCATCTGGTGTCCCAACCCCAAATTGATGGTCCCCCAGGTACCTGACCATCTCCTTCCCTACCTTTTTCATCGCTATCTTGGAGACCAGCCTACGCCAAATGGCCCCGACCGCAATAGGACGGATCCCCCCATCAGGTTTCAGCAAGGGGGTCAGAGGAGCGGAGGCAACGAACTCAGCAAGAGACCTGGGGCATAACCCCCCCAAGAAGACATTGACTACCCCGGTGATGGCTAAAACTAAACCCGAGGAAGTTGAGGACCCCTCTCCACAAAAGCTATCCAGTAAGTGTTGCGCCCTGAGCCCATCTCTCCCGCACGAAGTTCCTTTGGGAAAAGACTTAATGCACCCCAAAACGCACTCTGCATCAACAGTTAAGGGTGCCTGAGGGATTGTGTCTGCTGGCACAACCGGAGGGGGCGTAACCGGGTGTTTCCCCGCGAGGGCCTCCAAAGTGGAGGGCCCAAGGGGGGCAACGCCAGAAGAGGACAACACCTTGACCGCAGCTGTGAAATGACCATCTGCCACTTTACGAAGGCACTGCTTAACATTGGTACGGCCCTCCCGACGGTCGGACCCAGTTACCGCCCCTTTTTCCTTTGCGTCCTGAAAGAGGGAAGCAACTAGCTCGCTAATCCCTTCTCCGTCTTTCCAGATAGAAAGAGCCCGTTGGATGCTAAAGCACTGTAACGTTTTCCTGTTCCCGGACCGACGTTCCTGCCTATTGGCAGGGCGCACAACTTTTAAAGTACAGCGAGGCAACAAGAGTAGCTTAACCCAATATTCAACCGACCCAGGGGTAGCAACCACCTTCCGCATAGCCGATGTTAAAGCTTGCGCGAACGCTATCCGACAACTAGGAGGAATGCTCTTGACTGTCGTGATGGGAAGAGAAAAAACCCGCTCCAGAAGGGAGCCATCCACACCGACTGAGGCAATGCCTTCCCCTGAAGCCCCCCCTCCCAAAACTTGTGGTTTGGGAATCCCCACAATAAAATCCTCGGTCCCCCTCGAGCTAGGGACGAATTTAACAAGGTCATCAACATGATGACACCCCCGGCTAAGAGCATGCACAACCATGCACTCCCCGCACAGCCAGTTGTTAAGCGTTTTCAAAGTTTCTCCCACGTCCTCATATAAGTCGGGATCCTTAGCAATCGCATCCCGTAAAGCATCTTTCCTGTTATCTGACTTGAGGTGGTCCCGTTGGAAGTGAGAGAGCAGTCTCGCGTATCCTTTGGACCCTACAAAACCATCTTTGCAAGAGAAGTTCCAATGATTAATGAATTCCAACTCTCTTTAGCTTTTATCCCTTATTCCAAATTTCTCTTAAATATTTTCTTATATTCCAACTATTAGAGAACAACAATAATACACAAACTAATCTATTAAACGATTTGATCTATATATTCTTTCTTTTAACTTAGCTCGTTCATAGATATAATACCTTAAACGGTATTCATCTATATAATCTAACCAATCTGCTTTATCTAAAGACAGAATTAATTTATCATATCTTTTTAATCTTTTTAAAAGATGTCTAATATAAAAACTAGTCATAATATATAACCCTTTCGTTTATGATGTTATCAAAGCAACTATCTTTCCCACAATCTTCACCTAAGAGAATTTCCCAAAAATACTGGCTTAACACGCCATAAAAGGAAAAATGTCTTAGTCTTTTAGATTTTAAGAAAGCCTTTGCTCTGATACCAATATATCAGAGAGGTTGATAAATATAGAAAAGCTAAAACTTACTGGATGAAGATATGCATAGCGGATGATGATGGATGAGAGTATGCACAGCGGAGTAGAAAGTTGCAGAAGAAAGGTTTTTTTTTTTTTATGTGTTGGAATATAATATGAAGAACTGGAGAAAATTTGAGATTTTAAGGGAGTGGAGCTAAAGAGATATGGAGAGAGTTTAGTGTGCCATTGAAGTAATAATCTTATTATTCGTATTGGTTTTTGATATCTTACAACGATTTACACACACACACACACACACATATATATAGGGGATGGTTCAAATGAAAACCACTTTTATTGTGAAAACTCGAAAACTAACTAAAAAAAGCCTAAAAAACGCACAAATTTTTTTTTTCAATTTTTTATAAAAATCGCTGGTTTTTATATATAAATTTTTTTTTCAAAAAAATAAATAAATAATTTTTTTTGTAGTACACATGTGTAATAATACACATGTGTAGTACACATACACATATGTAGTATTACACATGTGCACTACACAAAAAACTTTTTTTTTTTTTGAAAATTTTTTTATATAGAAAAAGCTGCGAAAATTGGGTTGCAAAAAAAATGGTATGTTTTTTTGGTTTTTTTTAATTAGTTTTCGAGTTTTCACAATAACTAGTGGTTTTCATTTGAACCTTTAGGGGATGGTTCAAATGAAAACCACTTTTATTGTGAAAACTCGAAAACTAACTATAAAAATCCTAAAAAACACACCAAAATTTTTTTTCAATTTTTTTTATAAAAAATCGCAGGTTTTTGTAAATAAAAAAAAAAATTCAATTTTTTTTTTTGTATTACACATGTGCACTACAAAAAATAAATTTTTTTGTTTTGAATTTTTTTTTATATACTTAAAGTAGCGAAAATTATTATGCAAAAAAAAAAATTTGATATGTTTTTTTGGCATTTTTAATTAGTTTCGAGTTTTGACAATAACTATTGGTTTTCATTTGAATCTTCCCCTATATATATATATATGTGTGTGTGTGTGTGTGTGTGTGTGTGTGTTGGGAATTTGTAATTCCTTGAGCACTTGATTAAGAACTATAACCGCTAGTTGCAACCGTGGACGTAGGTTACGCTGACCGAGCTACATAAATCTTGTGTTATGTTTATTCGTTTGATTTTTGTTTTGTTTTGTTTTGTTCGTATGATATTTTGGTTGTGATTTGCGATCCAAAGATACCTAAGAACTGATATCAGACCTTCAGGCTCTTTTTCGAAGAACCATTGCCAACCTGCAAGGGTTTCGTCGCAGCCACCCTAGAATTATGAAAAGTCCTCGCCATCGTTAAAGTTCTGACCAATTACCATCGCTGTCGCTAGAACTCTGAAAAGTTGTTTTGGCCGATTAGGGTTCCGCCTATGTATTGTCACAACCACCGCTGATTCTGAATAACCGTCTCCAACAGGTTAATTTGCTATTGTTTTTTTTTTGTGTGTGATTAGTTTAAGGTAGATTCATCCAAGATCAGGTGAGTTTTCGTTGTTGCAACTGGCATCGACCTCCTAGACAGACTTCTATAGAACAGTCATCAAGTTCTGACCACCGCAACTGTTGTGTTTGGCCAGTATTTAATACATTTTGCTAATTTAGAGGATATCCATAAATTAATCATGTTATTAAAATTATTCGTATACCACTTAGAATAACATTAAATATGACAATAAGATGATGCATTCTACCTATCGGTTCAAATTAGTCTTTCTATTCTTATACTAGGTTATACCCCGTGGTACCCACGGGTCGCTCTATTTTAAGGATATTAATATTTTATTAAAAGGGTTTTTTTTATAAAATTTGTGAGGATATATATTCAATAATTCAATGTTAATCCTATATACTCACAACTGTATAATTAAAATAAACTTAAATAATGTGACGTATTAGATAAATTAATGACACAGTGCATACTTTGTTTTCGAGCATTCTATAAGCATAGAAGTGTCTCGGACTCGTGGCGTGATAATTAAAAAACACATGATACTTGCCCCGAATTTACTTAAGGATGCATATTGCTTGTTCAATGACATGAGGAAATAATGTTTAAGGTACATGTCAGTTTAGCAACGACAAAAAGGGGGATTTGTTCGAGGATAACAATTAATAAATTTAGAACTTAAGAGACTTTTCCCAAATTAATACAAATCGGCCATAAAGACTCAAATAAACACATGAAATATATGGTAAATCCTCTTAAAACCAATTTACCTATTGATTACAAAAGTTGAATCTATCAAAGTGGTATATTATATTTCATGGAAAACACAAATTTAATCTTTTTGAAGATGTAAAAAGGGGAGAATGATGTGTGAAATTATGGTTCATGTTGAGAGGAATGAGGCGATAACTGATGATTATTAAAATGGGGTTTTTTTTTGCAAGTAAAAAAGTTTTTTCATATCTAATCCAACAAAACAACATGAAGTTCATCGAAGCATGTCCGATCTAATTTAAACAAACAGATAGGCTATGGATTGTTGGTTATTGAACCAAATTTGATAACAAAACAACATGAAGTACATATAAGAGCCTTAAGCACAATAACCCATTCAAAATAATCAACTAAATAAAGAGAAGAAATAACTTGTTTCATTGACATTATGGGAGATGGTGGATGCCTCCCTTCTGACGTTATCCGAAGCGACATCAAGCATTTGTTCAGTTGTAAGGCCATTCATCCGCTTGACATCAAGCACCTACTATAGAAAATGGTATTATGCACAAAACAACCGATAAGCATGATCACAATCTAAAAAAACAATAATTGTAAAGAGAAATCTATATCAACATTGGTATATAGTGAATAAATGCCGACATATTCGAATTATACCTCCTCGTAAAGGATCTGTCTGACCCAATTCTTGATAGGCTTCAAATCAACACTTTTATACTTCTTGCGATATCTAAAAGGAAATGAAAACAAACTATTAAATGCTATTTGTTAACATATATAAACAGAAGAATACAACAAACGGAAAAAACAACAAAATAGCAACTGAAATTGATTGTTACGTCTTCTTCACCTGACCACCAATTCATCATACGTATGATCCAAAATCGTATACGATGACCGTCCTGTATTTTGTTCAAAAAATTCCAAAACAACTCATCACAACCTATAAAGAAACTAAATTCATCCAACGTAAAGAAATTTCACCATATGTAATACAATATATTACATAGTAAAAGAAAACATTTTAAAAATAGTAGAGTCCATTTGAAGATGCATATCCTTCGAATTGCCAAAACATTTCCCTTAGTAAATCGAGTCCACTCTACAAAATGAACCAACCAAATTATAAGTGTTTAAAAATATAAAATAAACATTGGTGTCGATACTATGTGGTACCAATGCTGAACCCATTGAAGTAAGAATAGATTTAGTTATGTATGGTGTTGATAATCCATAGAGCAAGACAATAACATTTAAATATATAAAAAAATATGAAGATGAAATTCTCAAGATCCAAAGAATTAAATAATATAATCAAAATCTAAAAATAACTCCAATCATTGACTTTAAACTTTAAAAACAAATGATATAATATTATACGTACACATACTTTTTTAAAATAATCATTTCATAAATAAAAAAAATCCAAACCCTGTAAGACTTACCACATTCGTCTCTAAAATGGAAATGAGTTAACCATGACAGAAGTTGTACGAAGTAATATCTTTTCGGTGCTTATAACCTATTAAGCTCCAGTATAATATTATTATAAAACATCGATTATTAACATAAACAAAAACCAGAAATAAAATACAACCTAAATTGGGAACTTAGTATAAATTTGCATTAATATCTTTTAGAAATTCACACAAAATTATCTAATCTAATATACTTTTTGCAAATTCACAAAGAATTACCCAATACATCTAATCTAATCCACTACTGCTAAACGATACAATATAGTCTCAGTTAAGAAATAAGCGTAGAAAAGTACTCTAAAGCTTTTTTAGTTGTACAACTGTTAGCATATAGTTAAGTTTTTTCCAACTTTAGCCGTCATCGTAACAATCAAATACTTCTCCAAGAATTAAACGCTTTAAAGTGAACTTGTAAACAATATCACAATAACCAGTAGTATTGTAACGACACTCACCTCTGTTTTATTTTATATCTTAATTATACAATTCTACTTTCTAAAGCCCAAGAACTCATGACGACTAAAATAAGACTGTTAAACACCTGAACTTGATATTGATATACGTGCTCAATATTATAACAACCATACCCAGTAAATCCCACACATAGCAAGCTACTTATAGGGTCTGGGGAGGGTGGGATGTAGACAGACCTTGCCTCTATCCCTAGGGATAGAGAGGCTGCTTCCAGAGAGACTCTCGGCTCCAAAACGAAAAGCATACCAATACACCAAGTCAAAGAATATAGAATATAGAAATAAAAATTACATAAACTACAATACGTTAAATATGATCACAAAAACTACATTAGCAAAATATGATCACATAAACTACAATACGTTAATACGTTAAATATGATCACATAAACTACAATACGTTAAATATGATCACATATATTCAACACTTTGAGAATGGACCCATAATTATTTATATCTTGTTATATTGAAACTAAAATAATAATATATTAAAAAATATATAAAAATATTTTATAGTTTAGATCTTTTTAGTCACCTATTCTGTTATTAACTTATTTTATAGTTCAGATTTATATTATTAACTTACTTTATAGTTCAGATTTATATCTTTTTTATTGAAGTAAAAACAATCTATTAATAAACATATACAATTATCTTGTTATATTGAAACTAAAAAAAATAATATATTAAAAAATATATAAAAATATTTTATAGTTTAGATCTTTTTAGTCACCTATTTTGTTATTAACTTATTTTATAGTTCAGATTTATATTATTAACTTACTTTTATAGTTCAGATTTATATATTTTTTATTGAAGTAAAAGCAATATATTAATAAACATATAAAATTATCTTACTTAAAATGCAATTTAGACTTCTAAGTTTTTATTTTTTGCAGTTAAATCCACACTTTTTTTGTAAAAAAAGTAATTATAAATAAAAGCCTTTTTAATTACCAATTACCCTAAATTTTAGTTTTCCTAATTTACTAAGAGGGGTTTAAATCCGTCCAAGTCAAAACTTGAGAACTTATTTAAAAAAAATAACAAATGGAACGATTGATTAAAAAAATCTAAACTTTAAAATATCTTTACATGTTTATTACAAATGGAACGATTGATTAAAAAATCTTAACTTTAAAATATCTTTACATGTTTATTTAATATATTACGTTTTAATCAAATACCGTTTTTTAGTTACTTAAATTAGTTTTTTACTTTTTTACTTTCAAAGTAGATTTTATAAAAAAAAAAAAGTTTTTTTTAAGATTCATACAAATAACATGATATAAATTAGCAATTCTTTAATGACTTAGATTTATCTAATGAGGTTAGAAGTGAGAAACAAAAAAAATCTTTAAAAACACTATTTTAGTAAATACTTTTTCTACAATACCATTTTGGTAAATATTTTATCTACAAACACCACTATGGAAAAAACTCTAATTACTGGTGATTTTAACCATAATTACTGGCGATTCAATTGCAGTTATTATGATTCAAAGTTCCCCAAATAAAAAATAAAAACTGGCTTAAATTTTATACACCTAAAAATTTTGAAAATACACCTTAAACATATACGTTATCTCATTAATTGAGACAATTAATTGTAATAATAGTCAAACAATCTATTGTCATTAAAAAGTTGTTAAATTTAGAAGTTAATAAATGACAAATAAATATCACATTATTATTATTAATTGTTTATTGATTGAAATATAAGATTACAATTTACAAAATTATCAATCATTTATAAATTTGAACTTTTGAAATTTAAATTTGAAAAACAGTTATAAATGTATTGCAATAATACAATTGTGTTGAATACAATCAAAGATACTACACAATAAGATATGTATTATAATTATTGAAAGTTTCCTGAATAAAACTAAATGGTGGTTTAAATTTATACATCTAAAAAAATTTAAAATTACCCGTCTTAAACATATCCTTAAATACGTTATATCTCATATAACAATCTAAATTTTAATTATACATTGATGAATATAGAAGTTAATAAATAACAATTACGTGTCACATTATTATCATCATCTAAATGTGATCTAAATTACTGAAGTTTTTTATTTAAGAAAGTTTGAAAACTCAAAACTACATACCAAAAGCAATAGATCGTGATAATTATGAACATCCACTAAAACTATTATTTAAATTTAATTGAAAGATGTATTATATTAAATATACTTATAACAAAAAAAACAAAAAAAAAAACATAATTGTTAAAGCAAATAAATGGGTAGAACTAATACTAACATTAATTGAAGTAGCAGAATCTACACACCCAAGTCATAATACAAATAGTACAAAACATCAAAAAGTATATGTAAGATCATTAACATAAATCCTAATACATATTTACAAAACAGTGACATAAGTACCAAAATTACATTAGACACATATAAAACATGATTCTTCAACAAAATACCAACCCACCAAAACAATCAAAGTGATATTGTAACATAACAAAAAAAACACTTCTTCATTCGATTGTCTTGAACCAACAAACTTCACTACCTGAACACCTTCTTAAGGATCATCCTTGATCAGGACAATAAACAAAGATGTGTTTGTCTGGATGATTGATACCATTTGGTTTGGTAAGCTTCTTACGCCATTCCGAAGCATAGTACCTAAAACCACCACCATGTTTCTTAGCTCGAAACATCACCACTGTATCAAATCCAACCAAGTTCTGTATGCACATCTTCATAGACATGTCAATCTTAGACATCAAAGCAACATCAGCAGGAAGACGCTAAAAAAGGGAAAAAAAGATTGCATCACGTATTTCATAAATTGAAGAAACATAATACTTAAATTTTAATATATCTATTTAAATATAATAATGACGATCAACTTACAAAACGCTTGTCAAAAACTTTATGATACTTTGTGCATCTGTATCTCGCTCGTCATCTTCATCGAACATCCCATCAGTAGAAACATCACTATCCGACTGATCAACAACTTCAAAATCACTATCCGACTGATCGTCCAAACATCAAGATTAGATTTTTTTGGAACTTCAATGGTCAAAATTAGTAAAAACATCGGATCTATAAATATATATTTGTGATTATAATCAACGATAGTAAAAAACAAAAGATTAAAAGTATAAAACATAAATCCATACGTTTATGGACAACATAAACGACTAATAACAAAACAAAACAAAAAATAATCCTAACAATTTAATGAAAAGGCAAAACAAACATTGATTAATTTGTTACCTGATGTTCTTCAATAAAATACATGAATAGATGCGTGATTATGGACGGGGAAGAATAACATGCAATCAAGTAAACAAAAACATGTTAACAATATCAAAATCGAAAATGTACTATAAAAAAGATGATTGGGATCGCAGTTTAAATAAAACAACTTAAAGAAAATATAAATACAATTCGATGAAGATTAAATGAAAAAGAAAACCATACCTGTAAGATCAAGTTGATTCCTGCAATTAAGAAGATCCGTGAATCAAAATAAAAAAAAAGCAGTAGTTATTTACGCCAGAACCACACCTATATCAGTATCATGTTCTTCAAGACCCTAAATTACATTTTCCTGCAATTAAGACAGATCTATGTAATGAACTAAACAACCATAATCAAGTGTAATCGCCAATATAAAATGAAAGATTCATAACCTTGTTGAAGTCTTCCATCAATTAATCGACAGGGATCGAGAATGTGAAACCTAGGGATTTACTAAGGATATAAATCTGCAATCAAGTTGTTCTACAACAAATCGTATGGAAAAACACAAAGAAAAAAGAACAGATTAGAATGTGTATTAACAATTAGCAAAATGATAGAAATTACCTAATGATTGTAAATAAGATATCAACGAAGATTGATGGGGAATTGATAAAGAGGGTTCTGGCGTGAAGGAGAAGAATGAGGCGTCTGAGAGATTTAGGGTTTTTAGATGATTTATATACATGGGTCATAAAACGGGTCGGATTAGCAAAACGGGGCTTCACTAATGAAAAAAGCGGACCCGGGATTTTCCCGCCAAAAAGCAAAATCTAGAGGCCTCCTAGCTTGACACATCAGCAAAAATTAACACATTTATTATATATAATAGATTACGTTTTCTTCTCATTTTAACTCATCATTATTTAGATACACACACATATCTAACTTTATATTAAAATCTCATTTTCAGATGTACAAAACTCATTTTTATATAATATTTTTTCAGAGCACAAAACTATTTTTATACATAATATTTTTTCAGAGCTTTTACATATAAACACATGCAGAAGTTCTTATAATAAAAAATTAAGACAAATAAGTAAGAAAAGTTTAAAAATAAATCTGATAAAAAATAAAAAAATAAAAGCAGCCTTTTTTTTTTTTTTTTTTTTTGCATAAATGAGTGTTTTTATTTGAACGACTTTTATATGTGTAACTCCTAAAAATTATGTTTAAGTTTAAATGAGCCTCCATAGTCCCATGAACCTCCTTATATATGTGTGTACATGTGCGCCCGCATGTGTGTGCAAGTGAGGTTTGGTTCATGAGAAACCTACTAGATACTTGAAAACCATGAAAACTACTACAAAGTACCAACCCAACAATTTTCCCATTTCTTTATTTATCGTTGGTATAGAAAAAAAAATATATAGCTGGCAAAGTTACATGTTTGTAGCTTGCGAAGTTACATATATGTATCTAAGACTCCCTCCAATACTTCTTGTTGGGGGGTTGCACTTGATGATGTGGAGGATGTATTTGTAAAGGAAGCATTGGGGTAGATGGTATTTAAGGGGGTTTGCATGTAGGGAAGTGCACCTACATGCAGGAGAGAGAAGGTGAAGGTGAGCCCTTTAAATGTTTTTAAGATAGAAAAAGAAATGGTGACGTGGAAGAGAGAGGATGTATGTGGGAAGGATGGGTTGGAGTTAAAAAGAGGAGAGAGAATGCATGTGGGAAGAATGTGTTAAAAGCTGATGTGGCAGTAATGACTAGGATTCACGTAGTAAATGCAGGCCGTTGCATTGCGGACAGTCTAACTACCTACATATATTTTTTTATATACATTAATAACATATGATAAGAAAGCAAAAAAAATTCTTGTTTAAAATTCCTTTTCTAATATCTTTTAAATTTTCTTTTAATCACTTCTCTCTCTCTCTCTCTCTATATATATATATATATATATATATATATATATATATATATATATACTTTCTATAAAAGGAGAAATTCCAATGACATAAGAAAAACTGATGTGTCTGCCAGAGAGACGGTCCAACAAGGCTTTTCTTATATCATTACTGCATCATAAACCAGAATATATAAATCATTTTAAATTACATTTAATTTCAAACCACTGCCCTATATTTAAATGTTAAAGGTCTGATCCACATTCAAAAGGGCAAACCACTGCCCATCTACAAGAAAGTATAACTTAGCAGATGGTTCCTTTGGTAAACGCATACCTTAGAAGATGTTTTGAAATTGCCGGTAATTTCAAATTCAAAATGCATGGGGATATGTAATTTGCAATTAATGCATGTCACTCACTCACTTCTGTCAGTCATCTTCTTATATAAAGATTTTTTTTTCTCATTTCACTATTCATATTTACACTCTCGTATTCTCTGCTTTTGTATTTTCAAACAACATTTCTAATGTATCTCTCCCTCAAATCCCTTCTTCTAAATACTCGACATGTGTTCATAAAGGATAAGAGAAAATGGAAGCTCTCTCTGACCTACTTTCAGAACAAATTTTGGGGATATGTGGTTTGCCTTGATGGTAATGTGATATATATGATTATGTTTGTTTTGGTTTTTGATTTTTACTAAAGATTTTTTATCTGAGTTATGACTAAATGATGATTGTGAATGATCTGAGCAGATGACGATGATGATTGTTCTACGGTTGTTTCCAGCATCATTGTTCCAACATCGTTTAAAGTATGTTTTTTTTTGCTACTCTAATTTTGAAATTTTTAATTTTGAAGTCATCTACTCTAATTCTCGCTTTATATTTCAGTATAATCACAGTTGTTTGAAATTCATACAATCATCTGCGGGTTATTTTAGGTTTGTGGATTTTAAACTGTTGATATATTCCAGCTCTGTTTTCTTCGAGTGAGCAGTGGTAGAAGTATTTGATGGAATCAAATTAAACACAAAGAAAGATTATTAAATGTACAGTTAAAATAATTTTTGCTTATGACTAAATGATGATTATAATTGACGTTGAACCGACAGTAGTTCCTACTAAACGCAAGAAAGGATCTGCTACTGCTGTAAGATAAGATTTTATTTTACTAGAGATTTGTTCTTTCCTGTCTTTTTTGTATTAAAAGAAGCATAAAGTTAAATTAAACACAAAAAAAGATTATTAAATGTACAGTTAAAATAATTTTTGCTTATGACTAAATGATGATTATAATTGACTTGGGCATATGATGATGATGTAGAACCCACAGTAGTTCTTACTAAACGCAAGAAAGGATCTGCTACTGTTGTAAGATGAGATTTTATTTTACTAGAGATTTGTTCTTTCTTGCGTTTTTTGTATTTAAAGAAGCATAAAGTTTGGAATTTTGATGTATAGAATGAATGCACTTGTCCAAGCTTCGATGGTTTAAAGCAGCTCTTTATGAAGCAAGTTAAGGATTAAGTATATGAGGATAGGGTTACTCTTCAACAGTTGAAGAAGTGTTTTGATGTACTGCATCTTGGTCTGTTCACGAGAGACCATGTTTCCAGAAACCTGATGGTGATGCATTCAGTACTTCCGTGGAGTTCATGGCGATTGTCGAAGATATACATTGAGAAGTTCGGTACTCGATGGAGTTGAAGCTAAAAGCACTAAATTTTTGTTGTTAGATTCCTAAATTTCTTGGTATTGTTGTTAGATTTTAAAGTTTCGTTGTTCAGTACTCGATGTAATTGTTGATCTTTTAATCCTCTTAATTAAATTTTAATCCTATTAAGGTTTGTGGAGCGTTTTGTTTTTACTAATTTTAAGGTGCATAAGTATTATTATGTAAATTTTAATATCATCCGATTATTACAGATCGGTACTTTTGATGTAGAAGTGAAATTGTCTCTGAGTTTAATTAGATTATGTTAATGTTGAATCCATTTCTGTTAGTGTATAGATCTGTCAAAGTTAAAGTTTGCCAAAAGAGAACATCTGCTCGAAATCATCATCTGCTGATCTAACGGCTGTTTGACTTGCTATTGTTACCAACATATGTTGTTGCCTAACAGAGCTTTTCGAAGAATTTCCTCCTATCAATTGTAAATACTGATGCATCTGTTACTTTAAATCTCTGTCAAAGGTAAAGTTTGCCCAAATAGAACATCTGTTTAGTGGTGATCTTCTGCTAATCTAACGGTTGTTTGACTTGCTACTGTTGGCGATATCTGTTGTTGCCTAACAGATGTTCACAATATCTTTGTCTTCTGGGGTTATAGAAGCATGTGTTTAATATGTAGAGTATTGCTGGTCTTTAAATGAATAGATTTTTTTATCTGAGTTATGACTAAATGATGATTGCAAATGAAGATATTTTTTATCTGAGATTTTTAATCTGAGTTAAAATACATTTAATTTCAAACCATTACTCTATATTCAAATGTCAAAGGTCTGGCCCACATTCAAAAGGGCAAACCACTGCCCATCTCCAAGAAAGTATAAGTTAGCAAATGTTTCCTTTGGCAAACGTATACCTTAGCAGATGTTTTGAAATTGCCGGTAATTTCAAATTCAAAATGCCTGGGGATATGTACTTTGCAATTAATGCATGTCACTCACTCACTCACTCACTTATGTCTTATGGTAAAGGCGTCTTATGGTAAATGAAGAGGTTAATTGTAATTATGATAACGTATTTAATTTTATACTTTTCCCATGGACACATACTTTTGAAATGTTTTGCATTAAAAGCCTAACCATCGTCGCATTACATTATTTAACAGTAAGTTAGTCTGACGATGTATTTAGTCATAACCGCCTTCATTGGGTATATAAAATACATTGGGCAGAGGCTTTCATCATTACCGCTTTCATCCATCTACTCAATCATCTTCAAAAGTTTTTGTTTATCAAAATCATTACAATTTATTTGGCTTTCAAACACGCATTTGTTCACTGCAAAATGGAAAACATTGGGTTTCAAGTGATTGTTGATGAAATTTTCACAAGGCTCTCTGCAGAAGATATTGGTCGTTTGAAATGTGTTTCCAAGAATTTTTATAGGGAACTGTCAAGTCATGCATTTCAGATGATGCATGCTCCCCGAAATGGAGATTCACTACAAAAAAACTACTCTCCTTTAAAGACACGTTAATTGTCGTTGACAACGTAGTTGCTGGTAATTTGGATGTCATTAGAAGCAAAACCTTAAGTTTTCCTAACAATGTGCACCCTACCTTCTTACGTATTCTATCGTCATTTAATGGATTGTTGTTAGTTTGCAATGAAGGGATTTGCTGTGAGCTGATCATTTGGAATCCTACTACCAGGCGCTATAAGGTTTTGTCTGACGACAACTTAAATTATATTCATGATCGAAACTCTGATACAGGTGGAATTTATTTTGATCAATTCAATGATCTGAAAGTGCTGAACATCATATGTTACCGTAATGTGGCTACTGCTCGTGTTTACTCACGACGTCGTGAGTCATGGAGAACAATAAATTTCAGTAGCGTAAATAATTATGGTTCAAGCGGTTATTCATGGTCACCAGGAATTTATGCTGATAAAACCATATATTTCATGGTTTCAAATTATTGGTATCCATTAGGTGAGAGGAACATCGTTGCTTTCGATGTTCTTTCTGAGACTTTCAGAATTCTTCGTTTTCCAGAGACTATCGTAGTCAATCCTTGCCAAGGGCATTTTTTGACCATCGCAAAGAGGCTCCATTTGATTGTTACTGGAAAGTCTGCTGAACTAATTGCTGATTTGGTCAGATATGAAGAAGAAGGCTGGATTAAGGTGTTTGCTTTCAATAATCCTCGTGTAGTTGATTATGTAGATAGGCGTCGAAGGACTAATATAATTGAAAACAACAAGTGGCTGATAACAAGCATCTGGGGGGGGGGGGTGGTATGGTTGAAGTTGATCTGAGCAATGAAGTTCTGAAATACCTCCAA
This sequence comes from Helianthus tuberosus, assembly GCA_030545235.1. Taxonomy (NCBI): domain Eukaryota; kingdom Viridiplantae; phylum Streptophyta; class Magnoliopsida; order Asterales; family Asteraceae; genus Helianthus; species Helianthus tuberosus. Next base: position 193,465,857 of record CM060445.1, read on the forward strand.
CATGTTGACAACTACAATGGTCCGAAAGGAGCTTTATTTATCGAGACTATTGTTTCGCCCATTGATTAGAAATTAGTATGCTGTATTTTACTGAATGTTGTTTGCTGTTTTGAACTTTGTTTACTATATAGTTACCTCTGTTTGACACTTGTAGTTTTTATATAATTAGTTGTCTTAAAATTATTAACCATGTTTGTTATTTAAATTAATTAAATGAATATTTAGGTTTGAGAGTGTAAAAGCTTGTAATATTGGCAAAGGTCTGTTTAAATGATGAAAGCTCTGTTATTATGAATAGATGTTTGAAAACAAAACAGTGGTTGATACATCTGTTGAGTTTGGTCAACAGATGGATGAAAACTGTGGTTGAAACCGTTGTTTGGTTAAAACGGTGGTTTAAAACCACTATTGGGTTAAAATAGTGTTTTGTGGAGGTTGAAGGGGATTGAAACAACTGTTGGGTAAAAATATTGTTTTTTGGAGAAGGAACATGCTTGAATGCAAATGTGTAACACCTCGAAAATTCACGACCTATAAAATATCGACACGTGTCACGGGCTTAAAACGTGTAAAGGATTTCCTTAGAAGGACTAAAGTTGACAAATAAGGAAAGTATGTGAATATAAGGGTTCAAAATGTCAATAATGGATAAATATACTTTACAATAACCCCACATGATGTTTATACCCTTAAACGAATAAATCATGGATCATACGACGCTAGTTGTGAAGAAAAGTGAGAGATTACAAACTACAGGGGTTAAATGTGTCAACATATTTAAAGTATGCCTCTGAGTGACCTTTTAGCAAACCCGAAGCTTTGTAACTATTAATTATGCTCACTAGAATGCATGATAAAAATTTCACCAAGTTTCGTTATCGTATGAGGAAGTTATGATAAAATTCGTATACGAGGGGTTAAAAGCGTCAACGTTGAAATTTAAGACTTTCGGTGATCGTATGAATAACCGGGGACTTAACAAAGTTGGTTTATGAATTGGGGTCCTTAAAAGTCGAGTTTGGGGGTTACAAGTGCAAGAAACCATGTTAAGAATCAAGTTTGGAGGTACAGGGGCTAAACATGACAACATTGGAAACTTTGTTTGGCTGACCAGGTCCTTACGGACCGTATGCTCAGGACCTTATGGTCCGTAAGACTTGCCCAGATGCAAAAACTCGGACAGGTTGTCTGTTCAGCCATATAAACGACTTATATTGCCCTTTAACACCACCAAGGGCTGCCTAAACTAATTCTTAGGCCTTAGGGACACTTGTTAATGATCTGGGATCATGTATAGCCTTGTTTGTCATGATCATAAGCAATCTAGAACACTATATAAAGCCCCACTTTGTTGCAACTTTGATCATTCACTCACAACTCATCTTCTGATCATCTCTGGAGCTCAAGAGCCTTCTCTAAGCATCCCTGGTCGTGCATTAGACCTTGGTAAGTACCCTTGACCTTCCTTAATCATGTTTTGCTTTGTTATTAGCTTAAAAGTCAAACCGTCGTAATTAACGTTTGACTTAACGATTAATCAATAATGGTCCAGTGATTAGTCAAATTGAAGGTAGTTATAAGATGGTAATTATGTGGGTATTAAACCCTTAAAAGGGCACCCTCGGATTCCCACTCTAACTAGGACTTTTGTCGGGTCAAAGTTGTTTATAAAAAGTCAACAGGATCCTAATTTGCGATTTAAAACATAATTAACAATGTAGAAGCTTTGCAACCTATTTTATTACTCTTATAACTTAGTAATTAATGTAAGAACATGTCTAAACATGTTTGATCCGACAATTTTCAGTTTAGGACCGGTTCGGAACCGAAAGTCGCAAAACTTTGACTTTTCCTTTGACTTCAGTTCTGACCCGATTTAGATAAGTTTGGAAATGCTTTAGAGCTTCCTTAGTACCAGGTTACATGATGCTATAACCCTCTGTGGTTGGATCGTTGATTGTCCGATTCGTTTACACGTTTCCGTTAAATGCCTAATGTTGACCAATATGCCCTTTTGACCATAAAACAAGAATTTAAGAAATGTGAAAGGAAAATAATCTTTGCTACTGAATTATAAACTTGTCCCTAAAATTTCACATCAGTTGGAGGTCTAGATTAGGAGTTATGCCCAATAGCGTAATTAGGAAACTTTTTGTTAATTAAACGGCGTAATTAGCGTAAAGCCTATCTAAACCCAATTTTTGCCACCAAACCTTTTACCCACTGATGTAATATAATATTTTGAGATTTTTGAAGATTTTTAATTATTTTTAACCTGCTCATAACCTAAGGTTATAGCCTTGATTCGGTAAATACCGATTATACCCTTTTTGTGTATAAAATGAGTTTTACATAGTATTTTGACACCAATCCAATTGCTACTGATTTTATATAATAAATGAAGTATTTTGAACTTTATAACCTGATCAGAAAACTCAGATTTCCTGTATAACCCGGAAATCGCTTAAAACGGCTTTTTACGCGTATTAAACACCTAGTATGGGTTTAAAACCATTTTGGAATATAAGACTTATCACCAACTGATATAACTTATTAAATAAAGTTGTTTTACTGATTATTTCAGACCCGAGTCTCAGAATTTAAAATTAATCTCTTTTATAATCTTTTAAATGACCAAAATACCCCTACGGGGCTTAAATTGAGATTAAACTCGTTTTGGGCATAATGGAAGGTAACTTGCTGATATCACAACATATTTAAAGCATATTAACTTAGGAAACCTGTTCATGACTCTTTCGGTTACCCGTTATGCGTTATTCGCGTTTGGTTCGGTTTATGTAACTAGTTTGCATAAATTAGCCGAAACGGGTCAAACGTTATCGTTTTTATCTCAAAATCCAGGATGTGTTTAGTTTACCCATATTATACAAGTCTCCAAACTTGTCAGGTCTAAATCACTTTCTATTCTGGTCTTCGCTTAATCATGCGTTTTGAACCGAAAACCTTTCCTTAAAACTAACTGGTCCAAGTTACGACTTAAATAAGACCCGTTGGGAATCTAATAGGTTAATAAAACCTTCGTTCCAGATTGAGAGCCCCAGTAGAAGTACTTGTGCTTGCTGATTAGAATATACGACTGAGTATAAATTGCATTTGCTAGCTCAGGTAAATACTCTTAACTTATTTTCCCTATACGGGCTTGGGATACGGTATTATAATAATACCGCTTGGTCGGGTATTGAATGTTTAGTCGTATTGTGATTAAATTATTGAGATAACCCGCTTTAATCTGTATTGTTTGAAATAAAAGCCTTTAGGGGTTAATGACCATGTCCCGGATATCCTTGACATCATTGTATTATAAAATGGCCACGTCTTATGCACGGGGTGTAGGCATACACCTTGTGACAACCCAACTTTCAGGCTTTCAAGGTTGGTATTTTGTAATTTCTGGACTTCTAGCTTGCATGGTTACATTTAGATCTCACCATATACTTACTGAGCACGTGTTACGTTAGATATTTAAAGGTTCTAGGAGGTGGTCAATAATTTAGTGGTGTTAAGGGTTTGTTAAGGGAGTTATACATCAAGCTTATGTACAAGGTGTGTCAATCCTTATTTGTATGCTCATTGAACCCGTTTTCTTCACGCGAACTTATGTGTCATAGTCCGCATGCACACCCTATAGAAAGTGATCCGTATTTTGACACTTGATCATATGATAATTCTGTTAGTAACATATATTTATGTGTTTGGGCTGCATCTATAATTCATGTCACATGCTTATGTATTGGGCCGCTACACATACACGGCATTAATGTGGGCCGAATTACTTGTGCCCCAATCAATTTCTAGGTTAGTTATATATGTAAAGCTAGGGGGAGTTATGTGTTCGTGATAGTTGCAGTTTTGGAGATCATTTAGTTAATATCAACCCTAGCGATCAACCCCCTCTCTCGAGACATCACTGTAATAATCGAAGAATCTTGGTTAGTACGTCCATATCTATGTTAATTTTTATTGGATTTCTTTATGTGGTTATGGTTTACAAAGGTGTTATAATATACTGATTAATAAATTGATTGTTTCTTTAATAATGATTGCTTCACATGTCGGCCATTAGGTTCAAGTTGCATGAGAATTGTCAGTAGGACATGTGATCAATAATAGTTTAATATGTGTGCAACTTATTAATGTTGATGTATGTATGTATGTGGTTTTAATCTGATGGGATCATGATTGAACGATTAAGATGCTTAGCATGATTTAGAGTTTTTGTCGATAAAACTTATGTGATGATTCAACTTATGATCGTGACCCACATGATGATTAAAAGTGTGTAAAGAGTGAAACGTGATACTCGAATTGATACGAATGACACTGTGATCAGAACGATAGGGGGGTACCATTGTTGAACTTGAATTAAATGATGAATATGATAACTTTAGTAGGCCACTGGTTTTGGAGCAAATTGATGTCACACATAATTTATTTGGGCCGATGCATGTTAATTGGGTTGCTAGAAATTATTAAATGAACAGTAGGGTGTTATTTGCTATGTGTCAAGTGTGATATGAATTTGTGACATGAATTTGTGATGTGAATGTATATGTGAACCAACTATCTACTATGTGTATGTATATGGACTTGCATATTGCGTGTTTTACCGTCGTGACTTGTATGGCGTTGTGTGCAATCTGGGTGTGCGGCAAGTGTGATACGTGTAAGAGATAAGTGTTTTAAGTGCACGTGAAACTAATTAGTATGCGTAATCATCTTAGGCTTCGGTTGATCAATTTTGTTAAACAAGTAACTAAGTCTAACCGAGCAAACCGAAGGTGAGTTCACTGCTCTTTTCTCAAGCATGCATCCCGGGGAAGGGATAACGGGTAACGTTCCATAAAGGAATGCGTGATAACGGGATGTTGTGTTATGTACTCAGTATCTATCTCGTAAGACCCCTTGACACTACCGCCAGTTGCGAAAGGCAACGGGGTATTTAGTTGATAGCGCTATTAGGTTTGGCACCCTCACACCGTCCCAGAAAGACGGGCGTGAACTAATTACCTTAAAACATGACCAACGTTTTGATAGAGACGTTGGAGGTTGGGCAGACATATCTTGTAGCTATTCGGTAATCGAGTAATAACAACATCAAAAAAGCGAAACGACATATCATCTGGTTAACTGTTTTACACACGTGAATGATAACTAACTCGGTAAACCAAACTTTGAACTCACCAGCGTAGTCTGACACACTTGTTTACATGCTTGTAGGTCGTTAGCTGAGGTATTTTGAGACTTGCTATCTGGGGCAGCTGGAGTGGACATGGTCATAACAGGACGCCTTTATTTCAGTGATTTATGAAACATTGTTGGGTTTTAAACTATTTATTTTGCTTCCGCTGATTACTTTGGTTTTCATTTAAACTTACAGACAGTATTTTATTTACAATCAAATACTTTATTATTTTAATTGAATGCGTTTGATATAATTAGTGGCTCGTTGTTGGATCGTCGCACTCCTAATAGGGACATACCCTAGGTGGGAATTTGGGGGTGTGACAGTTTGGTATCAGAGCCACTGGTTATAGTGAACTTGGTTTTAAAACGATTTTGTAAAACCAGACTATAACCGAACAGATCTGAATACGACCATGACACTCAGCTCCAGATTGTAAGGTTCGTCTTTCTCACTTGTTGCATATATTACATGATTAGTACACAATTGCTTATGACACAACATACGACCACACACTCGTCACTATAGCATGGTTACATGAATTGCTTACCTACATTATGATGCGTTGATAGCATGTCGTAGTCCTTTGATTCTTGTGATCTTATGGTTTTGATAACCTCTGGCTAGCATTCGAGTTTGAGGAACCATTTGACATGAGTTAGGAGGAGCTGAGATGAGCATGCAAATCACAATATTATTGTGGGTGCACACATAATAATAATGTGGGGTGCATGCGAGTCCCAGTGAGGCCTAACGAGTGAAAAGGGGTTCTGTTCCGTTATTTGAACAATGTGAAACGTAACCAATCTCTAGGAGTCCTAGCAGTAATTGCCTTCTACTCGAACATGATCTTTTCACTCCTTTCTGAATCCTTACGAAACTCGATGCTATCGAGTATCACTCGAGCACACATCGGAACGCCTAGCGAACTGTGTAGAATGTTAGGTGCTTGTACGAACGTCCCTGAGTTGAATGTTGCAGCGTTAATGATTGGTCTATACCTTTCTCACTCCTCTTTGTTTGCTGGAACTCAATGTACTGACGTTTTAGAACCCGAAGTGCGATCACTTCTGCAACATTCTGGAAACATACCGTGTATTACTCAATCAACTCATTAGATTGATGGGCAAGAAAATGAGCGTAGTACTTTACCGACCTTAGTATTTGGACGACCCTGATTACCGGCAACTAACACCAGTGAATTGACTTCAATTGAATCCTTAACCCTAGTCAGCGACTTTTGGGAGTCGACTCTTACGAATCAATCAGGGCATAAGCGATGACAACAGGTTATAATGTGGAATGAGTAGCTACCAGCATAGTGAGTAGCACATTAGGACGTGGCCCAGAATGTGAAAAGATGGACTTGGTTGGTGAAGATCGTAGGACTCTGTTTCAAGCAACGACATTAGAGGCAACGGTCATGGCAACATCAAGGTACTTGTAATCGTAGCCTACGATATGGAAATGAAGGTGCCTACGACATGATTGGCTGTTGATAATTCAAGACAACAACCAAGGGGATGACGACAGTACTGAGAATTCTCGTAATGAAAACAACAACACTAGAAATGGTGTTCGTGGAAGAGCATTTAGGATTGGCATGGGCGACGCCAGGATTTTAGCAACGTGGTAGCTAGTATGAGTAGCTAATCGCTTCGTCTCTGTTCTGTTTAACCCTGATGCTCCTTGAATCTGAACCTGTTGTGGAATCGGCTGATGGCAAGTCAATTGAAACTGCATATGTTTGTTGGGATGCAAACTCGACCTTGTGGGACAAGTGTTCGACATCGACCTTCTACAACTCTTGATAGTTTTGATGCAGTGGTCAGTGTGGATTGGTTGTCCAGATACCATGCAGATATACCATGTGAGGAGAAAGTTGTCGTCTATCATAAAGTATCCGAGTGGTGCAGAGGTTAGCATCAGTTCAGCAATGAAGGCCAGAAGTGTCCACGGAAGGATTACCCCGCTATGTTAGGCTACGAAAAAGAGGATCGAGGATCCATCAATTGTTCGTGATTTCTCCCTATGTGCTACCAGAAGAACTATCAGGTTTACCTTCAGATCGTTAGGTGGAATATCAGATCGGTATCATGCCAGAAGCAGCCCTTATTACTAGTACTCCTTGTTGTCTCACATCAGGAAGGTTGCAGGAACTGCCTAAACAACTTCAGGAACTGTTGGATAGGAGTTTTATCCGACCTAGCTCTTCTCCTTGGGGAGAACCTGTATTGTTTGTGAAGAAAAAGGATGGGTCCTTTCGCATGTGCGTTGATTATCGCGAGCTCAACAAGGTGACGGTCAAGAATCGTTATCCTTTGCCACGTATCGACGACTTGTTTGACCAGCTGCAAAGGTCAAGCTTCTATTCTAAGATCGACTTGAGGTCGGGTTATCATCAGGTACGAGTCAGAGAGGAGGATGTACCCAGAACAGCTTTTCGAACACGGTATGGCCACTATGAGTTTTTGGTTATGCCGTTTGGGATGACTAATGCACCAGCGGTCTTCATGGACCTCATGAACCGTGTGTGCAAACCGTACCTTGACGACTTTGTTATTGTTTTCATTGACGACATCTTAATCTACTCCAAGAGCAAGGAGGACCACGAGCGACATCTACGTCTTATCTTGGAGCTACTGACGAAGGAACAGCTTTACGCGAAGTTCTCCAAGTATGATTTCTGGATTCGAGAAGTACACTTTCTTGGGCACATAGTTAACGAGATGGGTATACATGTAGATCCCGCCAAGATTGATGCTATTCGGAATTGGGCGGCACCAAAGAATCCTTCAGAGGTGCGACAATTTCTTGGTCTTGTGGGATATTATCGTCGTTTCATTCGGGATTTCTCTAAGATCGCTCAACCTCTCACCTCCTTGACACAGAAGAAGGTAGTCTATTCTTGGGGGGCGAAACAGGAAGATGCCTTTCAACTATTAAAGCAGAAATTGTGTAGTGCACCGATCTTGTCCCTACCGGAGGGTACTGAGGACTTCGAGGTTCATTGTGATGCGTCGATTCAGGGTCTTGGTTGCCTGTTGATGCAACGCGGAAAGGTGATAGCCTATGCTTCTCGACAACTGAAGGTACACGAGAAGAACTACACGACTCACGACTTGGAGTTAGGGGCAGTGGTCTTTGCACTGAAGATTTGGAGGCATTATCTGTACGGTACGAAATGCACCATCTATACCGATCACAAGAGCCTTCAGCATATCTTTAACCAGAAAGAATTGAATATGTGGCAACGTCGTTGGATCGAGCTTTTTAATGATTATGAGTGTGCTATCAAGTATCATCCTGGTAAAGCTAATGTTGTAGCAGATGCTCTTAGTCGCAAGGAACCGAAACAGAAGCGTGTCCATGCCCTACAGCTTACTATTCACTCTGATTTACCTGCTCAGATTCGTTCAGCTCAGATTGAAGCATTAAAGGAAGAAAATATCGAAGCTGAAGGATTACGATGTCTACACAAGAAGAAGTTCGAGCAATGGTCTGATGATATCTACTACTTCATGGAACGGATATGGGTTCCTTCATTTGGTAATCTTCGAGAGCTTGTGAAGGACGAAGCACACAAGTCGCGATATTCTATTCATCCAGGGTCCGATAAGATGTACCAGGACCTCAAGGTTTTGTATTGGTGGCCGAACATGAAAGCTATCATTGCCACCTACATGGGTAAGTGTTTGACCTGTGCTAGGGTCAAGGCAGAGTACCAGAAACCTTCGGGTCTACTTCAGCAGCCAGAGATACCCATGTGGAAATGGGAACAGATCGCTATAGATTTTGTTATAGGGTTACCTAGAACACAGGCTGGGAACGATACTATATGGGTGATTGTTGACCGTCTCACCAAGTCAGCACATTTCCTAGCAATCAAGGAGACAGATAAGTATTCGCAGCTCGCAGCAGTATACCTTAAGAAAGTGGTTTCTAGGCACGGGGTGCCAACTTCTATTATTTCTGATCGAGATCCGCGTTTTACTTCGGAGTTATGGCAGGCTATGCATAAGTCGTTCGGCTCGCGTCTCGATATGAGTACTGCTTATCACCCACAGACAGATGGTCAGAGTGAGCGTACTATTCAGACACTTGAAGACATGCTGCGGGCATGTGTCATTGTTTTTGGGAAAGGATGGGAGAAACATTTGCCGTTAGTAGAGTTCTCCTACAACAATAGTTACCACACTAGCATCAAGGCAGCTCCGTTTGAAGCATTGTACGGGAGGAAATGTCGTTCACCTCTCTGTTGGGCTGAAGTAGGTGACAGTCAGGTCACGGGTCCTGAATTAGTATTGGAAACTTCGGAGATGATTGTTCAGATCAGGAATCGTATGGCAGTAGCGCGTGATCGTCAGAAGAGCTACGCTGACAAGAGTAGCAAACCGTTAGAGTTTGAAGTAGGTGACCGCGTTATGTTGAAAGTTTCACCATGGAAAGGTGTTATACGTTTTGGAAAGCGTGGCAAGCTTAATCCACGCTACGTTGGGCCGTTTAGAGTTCTTGAGCGCATCGGTACAGTGGCTTACAAGCTAGAATTACCTGCTGAGCTGGGTAATGTTCACGATGTCTTCCATGTTTCGCAATTGAAGAGGTGTTTTGCAGACGACCCGCTAGTGGTACCATATTAGGAGTTGAGGATCGACGACAAGTTGCAGTTTGTCGAAGAACCCATTGAGATCATGGATATGGAGGTCAAAGTACGTAAGCATAGTCGTATTCCGATTGTTCGAGTCCGTTGGAACTCGCGGCGGGGACCGGAGTTCGCATGGGAGCGAGAAGATCAAATGAAGCTCAAGTATCCTCACCTTTTTTTTTCCTAAAGACAAAGCCGAATCTAGCAAAGCTGGTGAATCTCGGGGCGAGATTCCTCTTCAAGGTGGGGATGATGTCGCACCTGAGGAAAATCCGCAACAATCTTGATTTCTCACTTCATTTCTCTGTGCTTACTTGCCAAATTTCGGGACGAAATTTCTTTCAAGTTGAGAATGATGTGACAACCCAACTTTCAGGCTTTCAAGGTTGGTATTTTGTAATTTCTAGACTTCTAGCTTGCATGGTTACATTTAGATCTCACCATATACTTACTGAGCACGTGTTACGTTAGATATTTAAAGGTTCTAGGAGGTGGTCAATAATTTAGTGGTGTTAAGGGTTCGTTAAGGGAGTTATACATCAAGCTTATGTACAAGGTGTGTCAATCCTTATTTGTATGCTCATTGAACCCGTTTTCTTCACGCGAACTTATGTGTCATAGTCCGCATGCACACCCTATAGAAAGTGATCCGTATTTTGACACTTGATCATATGATAATTCTGTTAGTGACATATATTTATGTGTTTGGGCTGCATCTATAATTCATGTCACATGCTTATGTATTGGGCCGCTACACATACAAGGCATTAATGTGGGCCGAATTACTTGTGCCCCAATCAATTTCTAGGTTAGTTATATATGTAAAGCTAGGGGGAGTTATGTGTTCGTGATAGTTGCAGTTTTGGAGATCATTTAGTTAATATCAACCCTAGCGATCAACCCCCTCTCTCGAGACATCACTGTAATAATCGAAGAATCTTGGTTAGTACGTCCATATCTATGTTAATTTTTATTGGATTTCTTTATGTGGTTATGGTTTACAAAGGTGTTATAATATACTGATTAATAAATTGATTGTTTCTTTAATAATGATTGCTTCACATGTCGGCCATTAGGTTCAAGTTGCATGAGAATTGTCAGTAGGACATGTGATCAATAATAGTTTAATATGTGTGCAACTTATTAATGTTGATGTATGTATGTATGTGGTTTTAATCTGATGGGATCATGATTGAACGATTAAGATGCTTAGCATGATTTAGAGTTTTTGTCGATAAAACTTATGTGATGATTCAACTTATGATCGTGACCCACATGATGATTAAAAGTGTGTAAAGAGTGAAACGTGATACTCGAATTGATACGAATGACACTGTGATCAGAACGATAGGGGGGTACCATTGTTGAACTTGAATTAAATGATGAATCTGATAACTTTAGTAGGCCACTGGTTTTGGAGCAAATTGATGTCACACATAATTTATTTGGGCCGATGCATGTTAATTGGGTTGCTAGAAATTATTAAATGAACAGTAGGGTGTTATTTGCTATGTGTCAAGTGTGATATGAATTTGTGACATGAATTTGTGATGTGAATGTATATGTGAACCAACTATCTACTATGTGTATGTATATGGACTTGCATATTGCGTGTTTTACCGTCGTGACTTGTATGGCGTTGTGTGCAATCTGGGTGTGCGGCAAGTGTGATACGTGTAAGAGATAAGTGTTTTAAGTGCACGTGCAACAAATTAGTATGCGTAATCATCTTAGGCTTCGGTTGATCAATTTTGTTAAACAAGTAACTAAGTCTAACCGAGCAAACCGAAGGTGAGTTCACTGCTCTTTTCTCAAGCATGCATCCCGGGAAAGGGATAACGGGTAACGTTCCATAAAGGAATGCGTGATAACGGGATGTTGTGTTATGTACTCAGTATCTATCTCGTAAGACCCCTTGACACTACCGACAGTTGCGAAAGGCAACGGGGTATTTAGTTGATAGCGCTATTAGGTTTGGCACCCTCACACCGTCCCAGAAAGACGGGCGTGAACTAATTACCTTAAAACATGACCAACGTTTTGATAGAGACGTTGGAGGTTGGGCAGACATATCTTGTAGCTATTCGGTAATCGAGTAATAACAACATCAAAACAGCGAAACGACATATCATCTGGTTAACTGTTTTACACACGTGAATGATAACTAACTCGGTAAACAAAACTTTAAACTCACCAGCGTAGTCTGACACACTTGTTTACATGCTTGTAGGTTGTTAGTTGAGGTATTTTGAGACTTGCTATCTGGGGCAGCTGGAGTGGACATGGTCATAACAGGACGCCTTTATTTCAGTGATTTATGAAACATTGTTGGGTTTTAAACTATTTATTTTGCTTCCGCTGATTACTTTGGTTTTCATTTAAACTTACAGACAGTATTTTATTTACAATCAAATACCTTATTATTTTAATTGAATGCGTTTGATATAATTAGTGGCTCGTTGTTGGATCGTCGCACTCCTAATAGGGACATACCCTAGGTGGGAATTTGGGGGTGTGACACACCTGACAGTGCATAAGGGAAACGGTATCTCACTCTCTTGTGGGCCTATACTTGTGGCATGTCTGTTAATCTTGACTCGGTTTCTACTTCGGGCCCTGAACGTATAACGAACATGTAAATCTGTATACAAGATTATTATATAATTGTCCCAAGTTATAAAAGATATGTTGTGCCTTGTGCATTCAAATCAATTTTATTAAACCTTTTCAAATGAGTCGGTTAATTGTATTTACCAGTGTAAACTGGCGTATTTTTCAAAAAGGTTAAGTGACAGGTACTGAACGTAATTGGCTGGAAGCTCAGGGCGTTAATAAGGAATCTTGCAAGTTCTAGGCGTCTAAAGTCTGTTGAACAATGTTTATATTTAAGATCCGCCTGTGGAACCATCTTACAATCCGTTTGTAATAATTGATGTTACTTTTAAATCGGTTTGTAATATATTTATCTTTTGCTTCCGCTGTGCATTTATATATTGTGTTGTTTGACTATGATGATATCAACTACGTCACGATACTCCCCACCGGGCACACCGGTAATGCGTGGAAATATCGGGGTGTCACAAAATGTTATTTCGTTTCCAAAAGATTAATAAATTGTATATTTTTGTATTTTTTATACTCTTAACTTTAAGTATTTAAGGTTGAAGTTGAAGTTGGGGGGATATGGTTGAAGTTGATTTGAGCAATATAGTTTTGAAATACCTCCAACATGTTGACAACTACAGTGATCCGAAATGAGCTTTATTTATCGAGACTACTGTTTCGCTCATTGATTAGAAATTATTATGCTGTATTTTATTGAATGTTGTGTGCTCTTTTGAAGTTTGTTTATTATATAGTTACCTCTCTTTGACAGTTTCATATTTTATATAATTAGTTGTGTTAAAATTATTAACCATGTTCGTTATTTAAATTAATTAAATGAATATTTAGGTTTGAGAGTTTAAAAGCTTGTAATATTGGCAAAGGTCAATTTAAATGATGAAAGCTTTGTTATTGTGAACAGATGTTTGAAAATAAAACAGTGATTGATATATCTGTTGACTTTGGTCAATAGATGGATGAAAACAGATGTTTGAAACCACTGTTGGGTTAAATGTATTTGTTGTGAAGAAAACTATGGTTGAAACCGTTGTTGGGTTAAAACGGTGGTTTAAAACCACTGTTGGTTTAAAATAGTGTTTTGTAGAGGTTGAAGGAACGTTCTTGAATGCAAATGTTATTTCGTTTACAAAAGATTAATAAATTGTATATTTTTGTATTTTTTATACTCTAAACTTTAAGTATTTACCGACTGACTTATCTATTTATAAGTCTATAAATATAACCATATTCATCATTTATATTTGTTATGCATGGTTTTCTAAAAAATCACCCGTGTTTGCACACGGGTCTTACCGCTAGTTTATTATAAAAGACTAAATTATTGTGAGAACAAAAATAAAAAACCTAAATCGTTTATTTATGACCGATTCATATTTTAAATTTTTTTTTACCTCTGGCATACATATGTTTATGTTGTGTATAGAAAAAAAAACAAATAAACTAACTTGTTCATGTGTGTTTTCTTTTCATTTTAAATATTTACCTACATATATGTAGGTTATTTGTAAAAAAAAATAGTTATAATTAATAAATCTGTATACATATACCATGCAACTATGATAAGTTTTTGCATTCGCCTCACCCTTAGAACCAGTAACGTATACGTAATATATTCTCATAACTTTTTGCAGTTTTTTTACAATACGCACTTTTCACTCAAATTGCGCTATATGTGTGTCTACATATGCACAAAATTTCATTTCTAGGTATAAATTAAGTCATAATTTTAGGATCAATTTTGGGGCTTGGCGCCCCAAAAAATAGTTTTGCTAGTTCTAGGGTAGTTCATTTTTCCATGTTCCATTGAGCAATTTGTCATAGGGTTAGTTTCGACCCCTGTGTGGCGTTCTCAAATTCCGGGGTGATAAGTCAATCCATCTTGCTTCTTTGTGTGGGTCACTGGTTTTGTCCTGCTTTGGACTCATCGAAAGAGCGGTGCCAGCTCTCGACTAGTGGTGCGTTTGTCATAGACACGACTAGGCGCGTACACCTCTTCATTGACACTGGCTCCGTCTCCCGATAAAGTCAAGGACTAGCCAGTAACCCAAACGTTCAAGTACAGCCCACAACATTGCGACCTTCAAATGTTTGGCCCATGACACTCTCCCACCATCATTTCATGCACGTCCACGTGCATGCTCGTCGTCCCATACCAGCTCGCATACTTAACAATGCATGAATCCCTTATGTTGAGCTTGATTCACTTTGGGAGGGTAGGACACCCGAAAGCACAACAGCAATGATCTTCTTTCGTGCATGTTCAATATAGTGCGTCAGTTCTTAGTTATGTTAGCCCTGACGTCTGCCACATCGGATTTAAGTTGGTGTTGATGATTCGCCATGTTTCAGGAACAGGGGGAACATGAATAGTTGTAGCAGCTTTCACAAAATTTCCCTTTTACGGTGTTGCTAGTACCGTAGATTTTTTAACATAAAACGGAGGGCTACACTGATACTATACTTGAACGATTCACACGATCCCAGATTCGCGAAATACAAAGATCTTTGCCGAAGCAAACTCATATTTGGTCTTCTCCCACCATCATTGCGTAACCATACACTAAATGTTAAGCTCATTTGGTTAAGTGTCACGTTCCAACGTATCCGAGACTCGTTCTGCTCTCATACCAAGTTGTTATGGGGTTAGTTTTCGACCCTAGTGTGGCGCCCCCAAAGCCCCAGGGACAAGGCAATCCATCCCGCTTCTTTATGTGGGTCACTGTTTTCGTCTTGCCTTAGACTCATCAGAAGAGCAACGCCAGCTCTCGACTAGTGGTGTGTTCGTCGTAAACACGACTAGGCAACTACACTTCTTCATTGACACTGACTCCGTTCCCCGATAATATCAAGGATTAGTCAGTAACCCAAGCGTTCAAACACAACTCACATCATTGCGACCTTCAAGTATTTGGCGCGTGACAAATTGCTTCCAATGGTTCCAAAGTGGCAAACTCCGATCGTTCCCGGTCATTCAACTTTAAATTTACGCATCAATTTTACTTTTAAAAACAATAATGTTTAGACCGTATCAATTTATTTTTCAACTTTGACATAAAATGCCTAATTAATTTATCACATAATACACATTATAACTTTAAATTTACGTATCAATTTTATTTTTAAAAACAATAATGTTTAGACCGTATCAATTTATTTTTAAACTTTGACATAAAATGCCTAATTAATTTATGACATAGTTAATCTGATTACGACGCGTTTAGCTAAGCGTGTTCGCATGTTTGACCCGAACTGATTTACTAAACCAAGACCTACGAATTCCATGCTGGCTTCATATTGTTTCATAAATTTGCACTAGAGATGGTATTATCATATGTAGGTTTATAAGCCAATCAAGTGTTACACAATAACATACAAGTTAAATTAAGTTTCTTTTTAATTAACATTGTTAACTAGAAATTTTTTACTTTATCGCCGTTAGTTCTAAACCCAGATAGTATAGAACGGTAATGTTACACACGCTTAAATCTTAATGTATTTGTGCAAATTATAACGCGTGTATGCATGCGTAATACAAATCTCACTTTGAAAAGAAAAATACAATAACGCGCTGTTAAAAACGTTGTGCCAGTTCCATCTTCAAAATTTTTATCCTCAAAATTTTAGAAACGTGCTACTTCAGTCCAAAAAGATAACGCGCTGTTAAAAACGTTGAGGACGGAGCTGGCGCAATGCGTTATCTTTTTGGACTGAAGTGACACGTTTAAAAAACGTTGAGGATAGAACTGTCACAAATTTGTTTTTTGAACTGAAGTGACATTTTCATTTAAACCACAAACACGAAAATGACAGTTAACTCTTTCAATAATAATGAAGATATAGAAATCACTCCCAAATTAGTTACAAGATAAACATATTATTGGGCCATCATTTTCACCATCATGCAATAATACTTGTACCAGACAACTGCAGCTTTTCCTTTCAAATATCTCATCTTTGGATTGGAGATGTATCATCCAAATGCCTTAAGCGTTCAAAATTTTCAAGCATGTATGTTCCCAACAAAAGGCTTTACAATATAAAACATTGAAAATTACTTTTTGGAGTCCTTTGACCAACACATTAGCAAAATAGTCTTTTAAGCAAATAAATTTGAAACCACTGTGTGTTTATTTAAAATACTAGCTAGTAATTGTTGTTAAATTAAAAACAAAAAGAATTCAGAGAGTCCTGAAAATTATTAATGTTATCATTTCAATTTTTTACAATACGCACTTTCCAGTTTCCAGTTTCCACTGAATTGCACCACTAACAAATCTTAATAATTAGCTCAGTCACTAACAAATTCTAAACGATGAGCTCATTCACTAAAATTTCTTAGCGATTGAACCTAATCATTTTATAAGTCTAAACGAATAGATGCTGGAAAAATTAGACGCATTTAACCACGATCCCGCTCACTTTTTCCAGCCAAAAACCCGCTGAAAAATCACGAAAATCTCCAAAACTTAAAGAAATTTGATGCCGAATAGATCAAAACACTCGAAATCATATGTACAAAAACCCTAGCCGATCAACTTTAACAAACAAACATGTTTTGAATCCAATTTGATACCAAATCAGTGCGTGACCTTCAAAAAAACCATTGTATACAAAATTTCTTCAAAATTACCAAATTCAACCACAAATCATGAGCACGTTGATCTATTAACACTGCTTAGGTGTATTAGATCAAGTACCGACTTTGATATCACTGCTAGGAATGAAAATCCGGTTGAACTTGATGAACATAATCATGTTTGAGACAAATAAACTAATTCGGTACATAGATGTTAACGAACTGACATAGCTTAGTAACGAAAAAGTTTACATCAGCATTTAAGCACGGGAGATCACCTCTGTGATCTTCTCTCAAACACACACTCTCACAAAGATTTGATTCTCCAAGTTCGTACAAGTTTATGAGTAAATACAAATTAGAGTTAATTATACAGATGAACCCTATGGTTTATAGAACCCTATGGTTTATAGCTAGTTTCACCTTTAGGTACTAACTTTTTTTTAACAGGTTTAAGTTTTATGGTTTCAATTTTGTAACACCTTTGGGTAATAACACCACATTTAGTTAATTGTATCAATATAATAACTAAAATACCCTTCCATTTGTTTTAATTTTATCAATGTAACACCCTTGGGTACTAACACCTAATTTTATTTAAGTTTAAATCAATTTTACAAAGAATTTTAAATTAAAATTATTTTTGTCTATAACAATTTTAAAATGTTTAGACTAGCTATATGTTTTGAAACGGTGATTATTAAATAAACTAGATATAATATACTAGTTGATTATTGCTATGTATGTTACATGAACATGTTTATGAAAAAAAATGAAGAATCATATATAAAATGTAAATTACGTGCGTAATCATGTATTCATATCTAGATTAAATGTCTATAACAGTCACCATATTTGAAATTATTTGATGGAAAATTAACTAGCTTGATTTCTCAAATCTAACAAGGAAGAAAACGTTGGTTTCGTATGATTATAATATACAACCCATACTTTATAAACATATATTTTGAGATTTGATGTAAATAAGGCGTTTACTAATTTCATAATTTTTTAGATGTAATTTTGCATATTCGACCAACTTATTTTAAATGTTGAGTATGGGTTGTATGTTATGATCATACGAAAGCATTTTAAAATTGTTATATACTCAACTTATTTTAACATTGTTATCTACTGACTACTAGTATATTATATCTATTTTATTTAATAATCATCGTTTCAAAACATATAGCCACTCATAACATTTTAAAATTTTTATATAAAAAATAATTTTAATTCAAAATTCTTTGTAAAATTGATTTAAACTTAAATAAAAATATGTGTTAGTATCCAAAGGTGTTACATTGATAAAATTAAAAAAAAATGAAAGGGTATTTCCGTCATTATATTGAAAAAATTAACTAATTTTGGTGTTAGTACCCAAATGTGTTCCAAAATTGAAATTATAAAACCTAAACCTGTTAAAAAAAAAGTTAGTACCCAGAGGTGAAACTAGATATAAATCATAGGGACCATCTGTGTAATTAACTCTACAAATTATTTGGCTTATATAGTGATGGCTAAACAATTAGCCTAATCACTTTAAACATTTGGCCCAACTGTTTACGTCTCCAAACAATTAGCCTAATCATTTTCAACCTTTAACAAAAATTAACCTATTCAGCACATAACTACATTAAACCTATTCAAACAGCAACGAACACACCAAAATGCACTAACAATAATGAGTTTTTTTATTTATTTATTTCAAAAACATTCTTTTTTTTTTCTTAAATAACTTTTTTCTTGTTTAAAAAAAACATTTTTTAGAAAAAAAATTGAAATTTTTTAGAAGGTGTTTTTTAGTAACATGTATAGAGTTTTAGCACTTTCTTAATACATTTTTCATATGTTTTGTTAATTAACAAAAACAATGGTTAACTAGCATATACCTTATCATTTATTTGAAAAATGAATGAGTTCATGTTCATTCATTAATAATCTAAACAAACTATTCACATACATAAAAGAACAAACGTAAATAAATATTAACAAGCATAAATGGACATACATAAATGAACGTTCAGGCTATAGGGTATGAGGCACATGGATTGGATCATTAATTGCCACATAGGAACATGTTAACACCTACACCACCCCCTTGGAGTATAATTCCGTGGTGTGCGTGGATTAAACCACGGAAACCACGTTCCACTTTTTCTATTTTCTAGGGTTGGCCCCAATAAATATATAAACAATTTTCCTTATTTTTTGTATTCCTCCATTGTCAATTCTATCAAACTGCAGAAACCCTAACCAGCAACGACAACAAGAACAACAGCAGCAATACGGCAATAAGAACCCTAACCCTCATTTATATTCCTCCAACAAGACGACAAGCAGCAGGTTTGTTGTTTTTCAGTTTTTTCTCTGTTTGATTTGTTATTCTGTTGTTTGTGGCTCTAGATCGATCTGTTTAAAGTGTACGTTTACATTTTCTATTACAGTTTTACTATCAGTATCTGTTTAGAGGTTTCAATTGTGTCATTGTAACCCTAAAATGTTGTCATGTGTGTTATTTTCTTTGTTTCGTAGTTGATTAGCTTTGGTTATGTGTGTTCTGTATTCTGTATTTGATTATATCTAAATTTCATTCTAAACAATCTGTTAGTTGTAAATTGTAATCCATTGTCAGAGTCTTCTCCATCTTTAAACTTGTAGATGTAATTCTCATGTAGCTTTGTTTTTAAACCACTATTGTGATAATGTTTCATAAAGTAATATGCATGTTCCCTATTTTGAACTTTCAGTTGTTGAATCTGTATGTATATATTAGTTAGTTTTTAGTTTCATCATTTTGTGGTGGCTGCTCTTTGCTCCGGTAGATGCAACGTTTCCATCATAAAATTTGAGTTGCAGTTAGGGGTATGAATTTCTAACACGACCCGAAAACCCGACACAAACCTAACACGAAATTTGCGGGTTTAGGTTTAGTCTAAACGGGTTCGGGTACAGGTTCGTGTGATATTTCGGGTCGTGTTTGGGTTCATATGATACGATTTTCGGGTTCAGGTGAAATTTTCGGGTTCGGGTTGGGTTGAACTCGTCAACCTGCGAACATGACCCGGTTAGCACCCCTAGTTGGAGTGGCTGATGGGTGTGATCATATACTTCTATCACATGTACTACAACTTTTTAGTGATACATATCGTGGTAGATGGATTCTAACAGTGGACTCATAATCAATGCATTCACATGTTTATCTCAGTATTTGTTTCTAGTTGAAGACTAATATATGCATGGCCGTATGGGTATCTGTTTTAAGTGTATGGGTATGTTTATTTGGTGCATGGACATTCATATAGTTTAAGGCATCATTGCATACTAAAAGTTAAATTTTGTCTAGTTCTTCTTGAAATTTATCACATCGGACCGAACCATAGGAGCATTAGCCTATAATTCTTTTTGTATGGGATTTCAACTTTTTATTTTTTAATTTGTTATACTTTTTGTACCAGTTGATGAAGAGCAACAAGAATCTAACATGTGGGCGTTATACAACGAGACTACGCATAACCATCTTCGTTTGGATTTGATTGAACATGTTTGGCAATTTAGTCGGGTTAACAACAACGAGTAGTTTTCTTTTCTTAATTTATAATATGTAGCTTAAATTTGGATGTTATTATTTATTAATTTGAATGCTATGTAGTTTTATTATTAAAATTTATTTAATTTTATTTGTTGTTTATTTAAAATAAATAAAATGTATTTCACACAAAAAAAGGGTGGATAGTAGTTTGGCTCATGACCACACCCTTAGGATAGTGATTTTGGATGGTGAATTAGAGGACGATGACATGTCGCTGACGTGGAGGATCATGGTGGGCATGAGGGTCATGACCACACCCTTTAGGCTCATGAACGTAAATAAAAGAACGAAATATGTGTTCAAGTTCGTTCGTTTAACTAAATGAACAAAACGTGTGTCCTTGTCGTCAGTTATTAAATAAACGATTGGGTTTTACACCATGAAACTGCCCAAACTCGTTATCAGTTTTGGTTCACAATCGTTTTTTCTTTTAATCTTTTGACTGGTTGGCTTCGAAATTTGCAAACTGTAAAAAACTATTTGGTTGACCATTTATACTCAAAGCCGATCGGATAACCCTGAACCAGATAGTATGATTGAAGCATAGTTTTATTAAATACTTATATAGGGTTAATGATGATTTTAGTTTATCAGATTGCATTCAAATTATGCCACTTATTTTCTTTTTATCTAGAGTGGACAATTCATATTCAGATTACGCCATTTATTTTCTTTTTATTTAAAGAGGACAATTCATATGTATTAACATTGTGTTGACAAATTGTTTTCAATAATTTGGACTTTTTAAAAATTTTGCAATCAAACTTGAATCTTGCATTTAGTTTTGGTAACCTGTTATATGTATTTATACAACTTTTTCATTTTTTACTATACGTACTTTATATAATTTTTAATTCTTTATAAAAGTGTATTTTTTATTTAGAAAAGTTTGTTTCTTAATTTTTTGGAAAATCTTTTATTTGTTTATTTTATTTACCTAAAGTAATGTTGATCTTTAATAAAGGGTGTGCCTATTGGCACACCAAACCCTAGCAAAATTAGGGTTTACCTACGCAGCGTATTGGTCAATACGCAGCGTATTGGGTTAACCCTATACGCTGCGTATTGACCAATACGCTGCGTAGATAAACCATGGATCTCAGTGCCTGATAACCGATCATTGCACAGAAAACAAGGGTCATATACGCTGCGTATTGGTCTATACGCAGCGTATATAAACCATTAGATTTTTTTGGGTCATTTTGAGAGGTTTGAGAGATCATTTTTTCACAAAGTTTAAATAAACTGCGTATTGACCTCTAAGCAGCGTATATAAAGGTCTGAAAATGTCTTTTATACCCTTGTGTTGAGGCTATACGAAGCCAAACACAAGGGTAGTTGTGTCATTTTTGTCTCATACGCTGCGTATTGACCTCGTATAGATCCCTACGCAGCGTATGAGACAAAAATGACTTATACGAGGTCAATATGGGACATATACTATGCTATACGATACGATATCACACTTATAAGCTTATACGGGGTCAATACGTGACCTACACTACCTCTATACGATACGATATCACACTTATAGGCCTATACGGGACATATACTACGCTATACGATACGATATCACACTTATAGGCTTATACGAGGTCAATACGTGACCTATACGACGCTATACGATACGATATCACACTTATAGGCTTATACGAGGTCAATACGTGACCTATACTACACATATACGATACGATATCACACTTATAGGCCTATACGGGACATATACTACGCTATACGATACGATATCACACTTATAGGCTTATACGAGGTCAATACGGGACATATACTATGCTATACGATACGATATCACACTTACAGTCTTATACGAGGTCAATACGAGTGTTATATCGTATCGTATAGTATCGTATCGGGTGTTATTTTCCTTTTTTTTTATAAATAAACAAAGGAATACAAAAAAAAAAAAAAATACAAAAATGGAGCTTTATATACGCTCCTTAGAGATCACTACGCTGCATATAAGACAAAAATGACACAACTACCCTTGTATTTGGCTTCGTATAGCCTCAATACAAGGGCATAAATGACATTTTCAGACCTTTATATACGCTGAGTATTGGTCAATACGCAGCGTATATACACTATAAGGGTTAAAAAGATAATTTTACCACATGTTTGGGGTTAAAAATAATTTTACCACCCTTTATATACGCTGAGTATAGACCTATACGCAGCGTATATAAATGTCAGAAAATGTCCTTTATACCCTTGTGTTGAGGCTATACGAAGCCAAATACAAGGGTAGTTGTGTCATTTTTGTCTCATACGCTGCGTAGGGACCTCTAAGGAACGTATATAAAGCTCCATTTTTGTATTTTTTTTATTGTGTATTCCTTTGTTTATTTATAAAAAAAAGAAAATTATTTATAAAAAACAATATTATTGGAAAATAATACAAATATAAATTATAAAAATAAAAAATAATATAAATATTATGAATTATAAAAATTAAAAAAGAAAATTATTTATAAAAAAACAATATTATTGGTAAATAATACAAATATATTGTTTTGTAATCGTTTATATTAAATTATCGGATTCCTTTGTTTATTTATAAATAAAAGAAAATTATTTATAAAAACAATATTATTCGTAAATAATACAAATATATTATATTGTTATCGTTTAAATTAAATTATCTTATTGTATTGCATCGTATCGTATCGTGTCGTATTGCATCGTATCGTATCGTATAGTGTATAGTATATAAGTCTCGTATAGAGGCCTATACGGGTGTTATTGTATAGTATAGTATCGTATCGTATAGTGTAGTATAAGTCTCGTATAGGTTTCCTATAGGTCTTGTATATGCATATACGATTAGACGGGACCTAAACCACACCTATACGATATGATATCACACTTATAGGCTTATACGAGGTCAATACGGGACCTATACGACGCTATACGATACGATATCACACTTATAGGCTTATACGAGGTCCCGTATTGACCTCGTATAAGCCTATAAGTGTGATATCGTATCGTATAGGTGTAGTATAAGTCACGTATTGACCTCGTATAGATCCCTACGCAGCGTATGAGACAAAAATGACTTATACGAGGTCAATATGGGACATATACTATGCTATACGATACGATATCACACTTATAGGCTTATACGGGGTCAATACGTGACCTATACTACCTCTATACGATACGATATCACACTTATAGGCCTATACGGGACATATACTACGCTATACGATACGATATCACACTTATAGGCTTATACGAGGTCAATACGTGACCTATACGACGCTATACGATACGATATCACACTTATAGGCTTATACGAGGTCAATACGTGACCTATACGACGCTATACGATACGATATCACACTTATAGGCTTATACGAGGTCAATACGTGACCTATACTACACATATACGATACGATATCACACTTATAGGCCTATACGGGACATATACTACGCTATACGATACGATATCACACTTATAGGCTTATACGAGGTCAATACGGGACATATACTATGCTATACGATACGATATCACACTTACAGTCTTATACGAGGTCAATACGGGTGTTATATCGTATCGTATAGTATCGTATCGGGTGTTATTTTCCTTTTTTTTATAAATAAACAAAGGAATACACAAAAAAAAAATACAAAAATGGAGCTTTATATACGATCCTAAGAGATCACTACGCTGCATATAAGACAAAAATGACACAACTACCCTTGTATTTGGCTTCGTATAGCCTCAATACAAGGGCATAAATGACATTTTCAGACCTTTATATACGCTGAGTATTGGTCAATACGCAACGTATATACACTATAAGGGTTAAAAAGATAATTTTACCACATGTTTGGGGTTAAAAATAATTTTACCACCCTTTATATACGCTGAGTATAGACCTATACGCAGCGTATATAAAGGTCAGAAAATGTCCTTTATACCCTTGTGTTGAGGCTATACGAAGCCAAATACAAGGGTAGTTGTGTCATTTTTGTCTCATACGCTGCGTAGGGACCTCTAAGGAACGTATATAAAGCTCCATTTTTGTATTTTTTTATTGTGTATTCCTTTGTTTATTTATAAAAAAAAGAAAATTATTTATAAAAAACAATATTATTGGAAAATAATACAAATAGAAATTAAAAAAATAAAAAATAATATAAATATTATGAAATATAAAAATTAAAAAAGAAAATTATTTATTAAAAAACAATATTCTTGGTAAATAATACAAATATATTGTTTTGTAATCGTTTATATTAAATTATCGTATTCCTTTGTTTATTTATAAAAAAACAATATTATTCGTAAATAATACAAATATATTATATTGTTATCGTTTAAATTAAATTATCTTATTGTATTGCATCGTATCGTATGGTGTCGTATTGCATCGTATCGTATCGTATAGTGTATAGTATATAAGTCTCGTATAGAGGCCTATACGGGTGTTATTGTATAGTATAGTATCGTATCGTATCGTATAGTGTAGTATAAGTCTCGTATAGGTTTCCTATAGGTCTTGTATATGCATATACGATTAGACGGGACCTAAACCACACCTATACGATACGATATCACACTTATAGGCTTATACGAGGTCAATACGGGACCTATACGACACTATACGATACGATATCACACTTATAGGCTTATACGAGGTCCCGTATTGACCTGGTATAAGCCTATAAGTGTGATATCGTATCATATAGGTGTAGTATAGGTCACGTATTGACCTCGTATAGATCCCTACGCAGCGTATGAGACAAAAATGACTTATACGAGGTCAATATGGGACATATACTATGCTATACGATACGATATCACACTTATAGGCTTATACGGGGTCAATACGTGACCTATACTACCTCTATACGATACGATATCACACTTATAGGCCTATACGGGACATATACTACGCTATACGATACGATATCACACTTATAGGCTTATACCAGGTCAATACGTGACCTATACGACGCTATACGATACGATATCACACTTATAGGCTTATACGAGGTCAATACGTGACCTATACTACACCTATACGATACGATATCACACTTATAGGCCTATACGGGACATATACTACGCTATACGATATGATATCACACTTATAGGCTTATACGAGGTCAATACGGGACATATACTATGCTATACGATACGATATCACACTTACAGTCTTATACGAGGTCAATACGGGTGTTATATCGTATCGTATAGTATCGTATCGGGTGTTATTTTCCTTTTTTTTTATAAATAAACAAAGGAATACAAAAAAAAAATACAAAAATGGAGCTTTATATACGCTCCTTAGAGATCACTACGCTGCATATAAGACAAAAATGACACAACTACCCTTGTATTTGGCTTCGTATAGCCTCAATACAAGGGCATAAATGACATTTTCAGACCTTTATATACGCTGAGTATTGGTCAATACGCAGCGTATGTAAACTTTGTGAAAAAATGACCCCTCAAACCTACCAAAATGACCCAAAAAAGTCTAATGGTTTATATACGCTGCGTAGAGAGCTATACGCAACGTATATAAACCTTGTTTTTTGTGCAATGATTGGTTATTAGGCACTGAGATCCATGGTTTATATACGCTGAGTATAGGTCAATACGCAGCGTATAGGGTTAACCCTATACGCTGCGTATTGACCAATACGCTGCGTAGGTAAACCCTAAGTGTGCAGATAGGCAAACTGGGTGTGCAGATAGTTAGGGCCTTAATAAAATCTAGAGGGGAAAATTTGACAAATTTCAATGTGATTTCTAGAAGGGGTATGAAAAGTAATAAGAGGGAGTACATTTAGGGGGTGTTTGTTTTTGCTTATTACATCTGCAAAAAGCTTATGTCTGCCCGCCTGCAGACATAAGGCCTTAAAGACCGTTTGTTTTTTTTTCAAACAGATCTTAAAATAGCTTCAAACATCTTAAAAAAGAAGCTATGAAATAAAGCTTCAAACATCTGCACCCTTCTTCTTCTTCTTCCCTTCTCACCTGCCACCGCCACCACTCCTCCCCTCCCACATCAAACCTTCCGACCAACTGTTCAACCCGCATACCAACAGTACAGATCCGGTCAGATCTTACCATGAACACAACAGATCTATAAAAACCCCAATTGTTGAAACCCTAATTTCAAGATCTACAAAGACCAGATCCAACTACGGAAGCAATAATCCAAAGAGCGATTCGAATAAAATCCATGAATACTTCAAATCTGATCTAAATCAGATCATATCAACAGCGTAAGAACAAAGAATCAGAGCCTTATGCGGGTGAGTGAGAGAGAGATCGGTGAGAGAGAGAGAGAAATCGGTGAGAGAGAAAGAGACCGGAGAGAGAGAGAGGCGGTTGTGTGATGGCGGAGGTGGTGCGGTGGTGGTGACGGATTGTAGAGAGAGAGAAGGCAGAGAGAGAGAGAGAGGTAGATCTTGTGGGTGAAGAGCTTTTTGTAGGAAAAAAAAAACAAACCATCTTCTCCTTACAGATTGCAGACATTTGGTCCACATCTTCTCCTGCAGATGCCTGCAGATGTGGTCCACAGACAACAGACCTTTTACGTCTGAAAAAACAAACAGAACCTTAGTCCACTTCTTTTTGGTTTTTACATATATACACACAAATGTTAAAAACTAAACTTACATTGAATATAAAGAATTATTATTTTTTTGGAAGGTGACTATCAATGTACAGGACCTTAGGTCACCGGGTTCATGTCGAAGACATTCCCCCGTCAGCCCCGCTCTTCCGGACGCGATGTTCGATCGGGCCCCGGCCGTTGCGCAAGCTGACTTCTGCCCAGAAACCATACTGCCCCCACACGAGAGACTCGCTGGGGTAACAGCTGGGTAAAACCGGGTTGCCCTCAAGACCGCACCATGCCTCGGTAGGATACGATCCATCATTGGGACGTCCCCCTCCCTAAGACCACAAGTGGGAGTCGAACCGGCGACCTCCAAGGAGAAAGCCGGCCGACTTAACCCCATAGGAATAACCCACTAGGCCACGGGAGGCGGATAAATATAAAGAATTATTTAAACCTATAGAAAGGCTTTATTTTATTGTTATATATAATTTTAATTTAAGAGCAATGGAATAATTTTAATTAACTGACCAATTTAATGACATCCTAAACTTATGTAAATAAATTAAATTAATTGTTGGATACATCTCATCAAAATTTTCTAGAGGAGAGGATCAATGTTTGTTTCGTAGAACAAATTTTAATATGTGTAGGATAAATGCTATACATGTACGATAACTTTGATGTGTGTAAAATATATTTAAGAGTAAACTACCGTTTTGCTCCCGCTGGTTTGGTCATTTTAACAGTTTTGCTCCAATAGTTTAAAAATAGTCATTTTCCTCCCTGATCTTTCGAGTTTGTCGCCAGTTTGCTCCCTAATCTTTCGAGTTTGTCGCCAGTTTCCTCCCTGATGGAGTTAGAGGCTGGGAGCAAAATAAAGATAAGTTAGAAAAATCAGGGAGGAAAATGACTATTTTTAAACTATTGGAGCAAAACCGTTAAAATGACCAAACCACGGGAAGCAAACAGAAGTTTACTCTATATTTAAATACGTGCATGATTAATCTTAACAAATTTTATAGAGATATAAAAGACGACTAATGTTTGTTTCAATATTTGTAGGATAAATTTTGATATGTGTGGAATAAAATGTGTTTGACTAATTAACTAGAAAGTTGCAAAAAAATTAATTGATACACCAAAATCTCCAAAATGCCCTTTTGATGTTAAAAATAACGTTAAATTGTTATACTATTTACAAAATTGCCACTGTTATTTGTAACATTTGATCTTATTAGTGTAAGATATAGATTACTTCCCTTTATTCTCATACTAAAAATTTTTGTAATAGATACTAGAAAACTTTGAGAAAATAACCTTTAAATAAGAATTTTTTTTTTCTTTTCATTCATTTTATATATTACTATATTCATAGAAATTAAAAGAAAATAAAAAACTATGTGTAGATGGATGATATATATATACCTATATATATATATATATATATAGTGTAGGGTTCAAGAGTGAATCATATTGTTTTTGTGAACAAAATGAACAAATCTTGTCCATTGATTTAGGAGATCTTGAGATTTATGATAATGACAATTTTCTAATTATTTATGCGTAGAAAAAAAAAATGAAACGGGTATAAGTGTAAATTGTTAACTACTTCTCTTTCCAATTAAATATTTAATTACATTCTCTCTATTCATTTCTCTCACCAATTAACTAATTTATTAATTTAAAAATAAACACAATTACTATTCCGCAAACCTGTTTTATACACATACGTATATCCGTTTTATATACATGCATGCATATGTAATTTGAATAATACATATGTGTACTTTGAATATCCAAAAGAAGTACATATGTGTATAAACCATTTATTAGTTCTGTTTGTGTATATTTTATACACAGTTTCTACTCAGCCAAACTGTTTTATACACATATGTATATCTTTTTTATACACATGTAAATTAAAAAGTACATAAATGTATAACAATAACATGAATGGGATGTATTGAACAAAAAATGAAAAAAAAAAATTTAAGGAAAAGACACATTATTACATATAACTATCTTCATACTTGATGTCAAATATTCGAACTATTTATACAAAAAGAATTAAAAAGTGAGAATTAGTATTTATTGATGATAAGCAAATTAAAAAAAAAACAATCTTATTAAAAAGAAACAAGTTTTAGTGTATTACTAGATGGTGCTTGTATACGGTATGACATTTATCTTTTTTATTAAAAAGAAACAGATGGCAAAATCTTTACAATCTTATTAGTAAACTGAACTCAATTGAAAATCTTATTGATGATTTCTTTATTTAAATTAATTTAAATTTATACCCCTTGTATTATAAACTATATAATAAAAAAATTACGAATGCTATTGATGCGAAATTTTTTTATATTCTTATTAGAAGAGAAGATCTGGTGTTAAAGATTATTTTACCTTACTTCCCAAATTGACTTGAGAGGCCATGGGGACAAAATAAAAAAAAAAATTCGTTGTTTTGTTTTCCAAACTTCGCATGCACTACTAATTATTAATAACAGAATCATCATCCAAGGAAGTTGGAAAATGAGAAAATGTAAATATGTCATGAAAAAATGTATAATCTCTACAAAATAGGAAACATGTAACTGAAATTAAGAATTAAAACAGAATGATTTAAATAGGAAACGTGTAACTGAAATCAATAATTAAAACAAAATGATTTAAATCTAATTTATGAAAATTAAAGGTAAAATTACAATCATATCCTTTTAATAAAAAAAACAAATGGATGGCTGAGATTAGTTCACTCTGTTCACAAACAAGTATGTTGTTCACTCATGAACCTAATCCTATATATATATATATATATGTATATATATATATATATAGGCCAGTTAACGTACAATTTACGTACGACAGATAATTACGCACGTTCATTTGAAAATCACGCACGTTATAAACTAAAAAACCCAAATCACGCATGTTAGAAAACATTAATCACGTATGATGAAAACATTAACACACACGTTATACACATAATCACGCACGTTGTCGTACATGATGTACGTTAAGCCGTATTGTATTTTACACTTTTCCTATATATATGTGTTTTTTTTTCAGAAATACTTTTCTTGCAATGAGAGCAACCTCATTCATTTTCTTGAACCTTTGAACCTTTTATTTTCCCATCTCTTGAGAGGTAAATGTGCTTTAAACATATTATTATTCTACAATCATTTTGGCCACCCTCTTGCATGCTACCTTTCTATGAGCAATTACTATCGAATAATTTCTTTCTTTTTTTCAAACATCTAAAAAATACAGAATCTAATGCAAGTAATTATTTCTCTAGTTCAGCCTTTGGTTCAATCTTTTTTTAAACATATAAAAAATACAGAATCTAATTCTAGTAATTATTTCTCTAGTTCAGCCTTTGGTTCAAGCTTGTCTTGAAAGAGCCAGGTAAGAAAAGAAGCAAAACCTATAAGTGAAGGGAATAAATTAACATGTACTATCTGTACTTTCAAATTAAGTTTTTTTTTTCATAAAAAAATAAATTATCTGTTCTCTTAACTTTGGAGACACTAGGGTATGTTTGGCATGAAGCTTTTAGTAGCTTTTAGGAGCTTTAAGCTTTTAAGAAAAAGCTTCTACTTAATAAAAAACCTTGTTTGGTTGAAGGAGCTTGAAGCTTTTGGTTGAACGCTCCTACTAGTAGCGTTTAGAAGTAGCTACAAGCTTTTAGGGAAAAAATGACTATAAAAAGATAATAATTTTTTTAATGCACAACCTTTTTAAATTTTTTATTATGTCTATTTTGGTCATTTTATACATTTTATTAAAAGCTCCAGCTACTCTGCCAAACACTAAATATATCTAAAAAGCTAGAGCCACTAGCAACCAGTTACAGCTACTAGCTTCTAGCCTACAGCTACCAGCTTTCAGCTTCCAGCCAACAGCTACTTTTGCCAAACATACCCTAGGTAAGTTTGATCAAAGGTTTCGTGAAAGCGGAAAGTCATGTGAAATAATTTTTTTTCATATCGTTATGTTTCGGGTTATATGTTTAAGTCGGATCAAACAATAATAACTCTAAATAAAACTAAATAATCATCATTCATTCAAAGTACACGTTCTTACACATAAAAAAACTAAATATTGTTTAACAAACAAAAGACTAAAATATTACAATGATGTGAAAAAAATGTATAAAGCAGGGCCGGCCATAGGGGTGCGGAGTGGGCGACGGCAAAGGACCCAAACCCTTCGAGTGCCCAAATCTTTTTAATTTTATATAAAATTTACGTTGTATAAGATAGAATATTTATGCATTGAATCGAGAGATAACATAAATGAGCTCTTGTATTAGTGGTTACTGCCTTGCTTAAATAATAAGGAGACGCGGATTCTAATCCCGGCGTCTCTAAATTCTTTATTTTAGCTTATTTTTTGGTTTTTTTTGTTAGTGACAATTGTCAACTACATCTTTCCCTTTAATTAATAAATTACTTTCTAAACTTAGCTAAAAATAACTATTTAAATTACATCCACATAAATTTTAGTGATTGATGAGTTTATGTTAAATGAAGATTTTCGAATAGGGTCCAAATTTTTTATCTCGCACATTGCAAAAAAGTTTTGTTGTTATTTTCGAAGACGGCCATGGTATAAAAGACTGAAAATTTGAAGGTTTCAAGAACCCTGAGAACACAAAACCTTTTTTTCTTCTGTTGAAGTCGAACAACACAGATGGTGCGCCTATCCTCTCGTAGTGTTCTTTTTTTTTGTTTAAACATCTTTCAATTAAGACAAAAATGAACATTCAAGTTTCATTTATATAAAAATTAGTTTTAAACTTTATTTAAATTCAGTTCAAGTTTAAAAACAACTTTCAAAATTACTAATAGCCTTGTTCTTCACGTTTTTTTAACACAATACGAAATATGTATAAATTTTTTGGACAATAAACTTTGTAGGGGCAGAGAATTTTTATGCAAAATAATTAGCGGGGGAGAAACTATATAATTTTAAATATTCGGACGAAAAATAAAAAAAAATACACTATCAACCGAAACATTGGCGGGGGCGGGTGCACCCCCTTGCCCCTTAAAAGGTGTGCCTCTAAGGAGAGATAACGACTACGTTAAAAAGTTCGGCCACAAATACCATGAAAGTATTTTGGCGTATCAGTTATGAATGAGAGAAAAACTACATAGTTAAACGTATTTGCATAAGAGTTATTTTAGGATGAGTGACCTCTAATTAGGCAATCTCTTAAGAAGACTTCTCTCAATCAAAAAAAAATAAACAAAAAGTAATGAACTCGTATAGAATAAAACAAACAATATTAGATCTTAGGGACTATTAGGTTCAGGGTTCGATTCTCACAAAGGGGTTTTTCACAGATTTATTAGGTTTCTCTCTGAATTGGTGTATATGCATTATTGTCTAGTGGAGATGTATATGATCAGGTGGTTCCGCTAGTGACACGATGATACCCCAGTTCTCCGTTAGTGATCCAAATTTGCCGTTAAAAAAGAGAAAAAAGATGTTATAAGATATCACTGTTAAATGAAAAGTAAATCATCTAATACTAAAGATTTTTTTTAGAAATGAGATTTTATATTTCTAATAAAAAATGTGCAATGGTTATTTTGTTTGTAGAAGTAAATTATAGTTCTTTGTGTATAAGATCATCCGTAATGGTTAATGTCACATAATGATTATTATTCGTCACATTAGAATCATAACACCCCTTCAATAAATGTGTAATGGTTAACATCTCTTAATGCTCTTTCATTCAATGCTTTCCGTTTTTTTTTTCTCATTTGACATTATACTAGAAACGTCTCTCTCTATTCATGCTCCTATAACACCCAAAGGGTGGTGTGGATGCGTTATCAAACTTCTTTACGGCCCTATAATCCCTCTTACATATCGTGTAAGACAGAATGATATGTGTCAATCAACTATGAAATTAGTGCACTAACCGTAAATAAAATTAATAACCAAGACGATTCTTGAACGTCTCGTACACCGGATGCCAATTATTAACCCGATTCATATTGGCTCCAACTTTCAAGCCAATATATTTAAAGGGGAGAGAATCTGGAGTGCATCCGAATTCGTTGGCCATAATCCCGATATCCTCCATGCTTACACCGATGCCATATAAATTAGACTGATCAACATTAATCTTAAGACCCGAACAAAGAAAGAAATATCGGAGAATCCTCATTACATTACCCATTTCTTCTTTAGACCAAGCCTCCAACACAATAGCGTCGTCCGCATAGAGGAGATGAGGCATGACCGGCCCGTTATTTGGGGTAGGAATGCCCTTAATAACCCCCGCCTCCCTAGCCCGAGAGATCATACGAGAAAGCGCTTCCATCACAACTAAGAAGAGGAACGAAGATAGAGGATCGCCTTGCCTCATACCTTTTTCGCATCGAAATTCGAACGTCGGGGCACCGTTCACTAAGATAGAGGATCTAGCCGACTTAAGAATACCCATAATCCATTTACACCAAGAACTCGGAAAACCCATTTGGCGGAGAATATTAACCACAAAAGTCCACCTAACATTATCGTATGCCTTTTCGAAATCAATTTTGAAAAAGAAAGCTTTCTTTTTCACCTTTTTGATCCAAGTAATAAGCTCGTTAATGATGAGCGGCCTGTCGAGAATGTATCTACCGGTTAAGAAAGCCGATTGAGAATCGGAAATAATACCATCCAATACTTTTCTCATACGGTTAGCAATGACTTTCGAGATCACCTTGCTAATAACTCCAACCAAATTAATAGGTCTAAAATTGCCAAGAGAAACCGGGTCTTTAACCTTAGGAATGAGAGCGATAAAGGACGATCCACTCCCATTACTAATCTCTCCACTTTCATGAAACCGGCGAAGATCCTAGAGAAATCGTCTTCGAATAAGTCCCAAAAATGTTTAATGAACCTGAAATTCATACCATCCGGGCCCGGCGCCCGATCATCCCCACATTGAGCAACCGCTTCTTTAATCTCCGAGACGGAAAAAACTTCCACCAACGCATTACTGATATAATTTTGAGTCAGGGTGACGGTTCGGTTTTTAATTGGGCTTGGAGGTCGTCGGTTCTTTCGTCGGAGCTTAATGATAGCGTGAAGCAGCTGAGTTTGCTTCTGGCAGACGTGCGGCTCACGGCTGGAACCGACAAATGGTCTTGGCAGTATGGATCCACTGAAGTGTTCTCTGTTAAATCAGCCAAACGGCTTATGTACAGTGATAATTCATCTGGATCGTGGTTCATTATGGATTGGTGTCGGTGGGTTCCAAACAAATGTAATATTCACGCCTGAAGGATGGAGATGAATAAGCTCCCGACTGGAGACGCTTTGCGAAAAAGGAACATCGCTATCGAAGACATCACATGTCCGTTATGTAGTTCGGAAGAAGAGACGGTGGATCACGTTTTTATCTCGTGTAGGGTGGCTGCGATCGTTTGGAATGGGGTTAGTTCGTGGTGTAAGATCCCCAACATTTATGCATTCTCGATCAAGGATCTGCTGTGTATTCATGCTAATTTAAGAGTCTCGGAAAAAAAGAAGGTTGTGGTGCAAGGTATTATTATGTTAGTTTGCTGGAGTTTGTGGCGTGCTAGGAACAATTTTAAATTCTCTAATACTCCAGTCAAAGTTGATAGTAATATGAGCGAAGTCAAGGCGCTGGGCCATCTTTGGTTCTCAGATAGATCGAAATTCAAAGGCGTAAAATGGGGGGGGGGGGGGAATGGTGTTCATTTGTAAATATGTAAGTTTCTTTGTCTGTTTGTTTTGTCGGCCCGGTTTGGGTCGGCGGTTTCGTTAATGAAGTATACGTTTCAAAAAAAAAAAAATAATAATAACCACTTTTCCTGATGTCATTTATTCAAAATAAATCCCTTCATTTTATTAAGTAATTCTCACCTAAATTTACCAAAACGACATCATATTTCGTCAACTGACCATATTCAATCAAGAAAATAAGATAACAACCATTAAAAGAACCAAAAGATCTGATTTCAACTTAATGTTAACACTTAAGCCGACATCATATATGATTACACTTTTGTCGATAATAAATCACATAATAATAACATTTTTGTTTCTTTTTTAGCTTTTTTAAACTTTTTGTAACTTTGAAGTTTTCTTGATCATGAGATGTAAATGACACTAATGAGCTTTACTGGTAATGGACAAGGTTCTTTGCAAGACAGCTGATCTTGTTTTAAATCTATCTAGAATAAGGAAAACAAAAAAAAATTATATAAATAGCCTAAATAGAAATTACCATAACACATTTTGACCAATTTTTGTATCACAATAAAATGATATAAAAACCAGCAATATAATTTGCCGGTAATAAATGACAAGACTGCGTTAACACGACCTGACTTGACTCAAAGTTAAATAGGATGGTTTTAGGGGTAAAAAGGTACTGATCATAACCAGGTTGACACGTTAGTGAGTAGTGACATGATAATAACCGTGTCTAAATATGTATAACACGCTTAACCCATTTATGACACATATAACACATTTAATTCATCATGCTAAATATGTTAATATATGGGTCGACATGTTACGTTAATGACCCGCTTATCAAAACACCATAGTTTTATAAATAATTATATTTATTAAAATCATTAATGGATTGTGAATTTTCGTAACTTGTGATTTATTGTATTAGTTATGTCTTATTACTATAATCTTAAATACAAATACTTTAAAATCTTATGGTTATGATTTCAAAAAACTTTACATAATAATAATAATAATAATAATAATAATAATAATAATAATAATAATAATAATAATATCTTTTACGTCCTTGGCGTTAGGCGTAACTGATTATTTGTAGACAACCACTTTTGGTTTTGATAACCAAGGTTATAACTGTAATTCTAATGGTCGACGAGTTGTACACACTTTGACCAAAAAGATGTAGTCACTAAACTTAAAAGCTACACCCTTCTTCTTGGGTCACTGTTTCTTTGGTCCAGCCTTTTAAGTTTTAACACATGATAGTTACTATTGAAACCCATTATCTTCACCTTTTTTTGTTTATGAATTATGAATTATTTTTTTTCCATGTAGACATATAAAATGTTTAAATTTTAAACATATTAAATAACATATTCACCATACTTTCAATTTATTTATCAGATTTATTTTTTATTTGTATTTTATTTTGGAACGCCAAATTACATTCAACACGGCCACTAGCAAGATGCTAAACCAAACAATAACAAAATTACAAAGGGAAATTACACAAATTATTCTATGACTAGGATTTAGACGGAGACTTATTTTTATTAAAAAAAAAAGTAAATTACAAGTTTTGTCCTTTATGTTTGTCCCAAATTTCAGGCGCTGTCATTTACCTTTAAAATTGATGAGTTTTATCCTTAATGTTTGCAAATCGTGCACGTTATGTCCTTTAGGGCAAACCCAATTAATTTTTTTTGTTAAATCAGATTACAAAAGGGCATTTTAGTCTTTTTACCTTCTTAGGGGGTATTGTGTAAACAACTTTTAATGAGGGACTCTTTGTACAAAATCAAAAATTAAAAGGTTTTTATAAAACTTTATCTTCTCTTTCTCTCGCTCTCATCAGATTTTCCCCCTCTCTCTTCTCTCTCTCTCATCTGAAATTCCATTACAGCACCGCACCGGGACATCTCTCTATTTTATGAAACAAGAGTGGTTGTGGGAGGTGATTAGGGGCCACCACCGTCACACCAGAACCACCACCGCACCACCCCCACTTTTTACCACCAACTCCACATCCACTTTTTCAGATCAATAAATCTCCAATTTGTAGTGGAGGCGATCAGAGGAGATTTCTACAAATCATATATAAAATGTTACATATAATTAGGATATAACACTTTTACTTTCCATAAACCTCCACGGCTTCAAAAGAGTAAATGAATCGACCAGATGTCGTTTTGACTTCATAAATCTATCACCGTAATATTCCTCACCGGAATCCAGATCTTCAAGAAAACCCACCGGAAAAGATGGTGCACGCTGCATATAACTCACTCGAACTCCTTCACCTACCGCCACAACTACTTTCTCTCTACCACACTACCACCACCGTCTCCACCATCACCACCCCCACTGAAACCCTAACCCCAACCTGCAACAAACACCATTAAACCCACCCCCCCACTGAAACCCTAACCCCAAGAACCTACAAACCACCCCATCCACAACCGCTGATAGATCAAAGAAATTTGGGCAGAATTAGAGCGATTTACCGTTGAATTGAGGACCTTCGGTATGTGATGTCGCCG
Source organism: Helianthus tuberosus (assembly GCA_030545235.1). Taxonomy (NCBI): domain Eukaryota; kingdom Viridiplantae; phylum Streptophyta; class Magnoliopsida; order Asterales; family Asteraceae; genus Helianthus; species Helianthus tuberosus. The sequence goes on from CM060445.1 coordinate 193,503,380, forward strand.
GAGAAGACGGAGGACCTTCGGTATGTGATGTCGCCGGAGAAGACGGAGCGATTTACCCTGTACCTAACCCACCACCACCGCCGTGCCTTCACCACCGCACCTAACCCACCACCACCGCCGTGCCTTCACCATCTCAAACCATCTCAACCACCACACCTAACCCACCACCACCGTCGTGCCTTCACCACCGCACCTAACCCACCACCACTGCCGTGCCTTCACCGACGTGCCTTCACCATCTCAACCACCTGCATTTGTTTGAGAGAGAGAGAAGAGATGAAAGTTATTTAATAATGTTTTGTTTATATAATGTTTTGTTTTTAAGTTGTACAAAATGACTCTTTAATAAAAGTTATTTACAAACTAGCCCCTGGAAAGCTCAAATGACAAGAATGCCCTCATGTGCCTTGCATATGATCAGATTTAACAAAAAAAATTAACTGGGTTTGCCCTAAAGGACATAACGTGCACGATTTGCAAACATTAAGGACAAAACTCATCAATTTTAAAGGTAAATGACAACGCCTGAAATTTGGGACAAACATAAAGGACAAAACTTGTAATTTACTCTTAAAAAAAACCTAAGGATTTAATCCTCCAACACTTTAGTGATCTTTGCCTTCTTGTTTAGAAGATGAACTCGTTTCTAACCTTCCACACGCACCAACAAGTAGTCAAAATATCCTCTTCAAAGACTCCACTTTTCCTTCGACCCAAGTTCACTCGTTTATGCTCCATCAATATTTCTTGAACCGAAAAAGAATAAATAGACGGGCAGTGGCGGAACTAGCCTAAAAAGTTAGGGGTATCATATTTTTTTTAGGATTAGGAGTATCCTTTATATAATAGAAATGGGGTTGAGGGGTATATTTATACTACGGAAATGGAGTTAAGGGGTATTTTTACACTACGGAGACGGGGTTGAGGGGTAGCTCGTGCTACCCCTATTAACACTCTATGTCCACCGCTGTAGACGGGATACCACATCAATTTCTTACGCTTTACCATATAACCGGTACAAAGGAGCAAGAGGGGAACAAGTGGTTAGTAGTCTCGTCATACTCACCACACAATCTGCATGCCGCCATGCCTACAATGACATTTCTATTACTCAATCCCAATAAATGGGCAATGGCTCCATCTCCGCTTTCCAAGCCAAAATATTCATTGTATTTGGTACCCATGTGTTCCACTCCAAAACAAATGAGGGAGCTATATGAGAATCATCAAAATGGATTCATGGATGACATTGTGAAGACACCATTTTCTTCTTTTGTCCAAACCCAATGATCCATATGGTGCGACAAGAAAACTTGTTGTAACCGTCTCAACAATCCTCAAACCTCCACATTTCCACTTCGCTGAAAATACATCTTTTCCACCCCCGTTTCCATGTTATGGTTTGACTATTACTAACATAGCACGAATTAATCAAACAACCTTTATCCTTCTCTAGCCTGAATACGTTGGGGAATAAAACCTTCAACAGTTTCGAAGAAGACCACGTGTCAATCTAGAAACGAGTATTGTTCCCCACCCGAACCTCCCCTTTAATAAGATTAGCTAGATTCACATTTGAATTAGTTAAATAATTCTCCATTTTAGCTATAGAGTTTCACATACCTAGGAGATTCATCGAGTGGGGGAGAATAGGCGACGATTGGTTAGACGTAAGAAGGGCTACAATCAGTTTTCTCTACAAGGTGTTCAGTTCGGTTTTAAACCGCCACCACAACTTGGTGAGAAGAAAAATATTGGTATTCTTTATGAGGGTGAGACCCAATCCCCCCTTTTCAATGGTCATCATAATTTTATCCCAACTTACCACAACTCATTTTGGTTTTATCTTATTCGACACCGCAGAAAAATTCCTTCATTTTGCTTCAAGATGATCCAAAATTGCGCAAGCAGCTACAAAGAGGATTTCCATATAACAAGTCTCTTGTCAAATGCCTCTATTATCGAGTTCTAATAATTCACTGGCCTAAGTAGGAGAAAGGGAGAGTTATCAAAGGGAGAGTTATCGGCTTACATTTAATTAGGTCGGTATAAACACCCATCTCAATCCGATCAATGCCCATATCGACAAGACTTGACTTCAAATAATTAATCCGCAACCCAAACACTAAATGGAATACACAGAGCAAACGAGCCATGTTAGCAACATTCTTACTAGACCACTCCCCAACAAGGAGCACATCTTCTGCGAATAACAAATGAAATATGATTAGGCCTTTATTCAGGGTTAGAAAACCATGGAAAAGATTCACCCCCATCACTTTCTTCATCACACATGAGAAAGATTCCATGCCGATAATGAACAAGAACGACAATAAAAGATCACTTTGTCTCATCCCTCTTTGGAATTGGAATTCAAACGAATTAACTGAAACTAAAGACCTAGCCAGGGAAAGAATCGCCAAGACCTATTTACACCATTTAGCCAGATATCCCATTTGCTCTTAAATAGAATCAAGAAAATTCTACTTAATATTATCACATGCCTTCTCAAAGTCAATTTTGAACATCGTAAGTTTAGATTTTCAATTTTTCACCCACGTCACTACCTCGTTCATGATCAAAGGACCATCAATAATATTACCCTTACTCAAGAATGTTGATTGGGAGTCAGAGATTACCGAGTTCAGAACCTTTTATAACCACAAGGCTAAAACTTTAGAAATAACTTTCCTTAGGGATCCAACCAAGTTAATTAGACGAAACTCGTTAAATCACAATGGGCCGGCCACCTTGGAAATAAAAGAAATGAAACAAGAACTGCGGTAAATAGTTTCATTATCATAAAAATGGAAGACAACATTAATGAACCGCATACCAATATATTCCTAGAATCTTTTAAAAAAACTAAAATGAAAATCATCCTGGAATGGTGCCTGGTCGTCTCCACAATCCCAAACTGCATACTTACTTTCCTCCACTGTGAAGGTTTAAATCAATAAATCCGTCTCGACATTCGCTAACCATTTAAAATTAAACAAACCATATTGGGTCTGTTTGGCATTGGTTCTTTGAAGTGAACACCACAGAATCTATGAGCTTTTCTTTATACACTTTGGGTTGTTACTCCAAACCTCAATAATTTCTAGCCCATTAAACCTGTTTTCAATCTCCTTATCCTTAATCAATGCGTGAAAATACGTCGAATTTTGTCCCCAAAAGACACCCACTTCGATCTGGATTTTTGTTTTATATCTTTAGTCTTTAATGTTTCTTGCTCCAACAAACTTGTTTTACATCTATTATGAGAATTTATTCAACTGGAATAACTTACTAAACAAATTATTCAACAACTACTCCGCCTTGGATTTTGTCTCCTCGAACCACCGTTTTAGAACTTTTTTGAAATGCTTTAATTTCTGCATATGAATAGTATATGTCGTCCCAAAATGCGAGGAAGTCTCACTCGCCTTATTTATAACTCCTTCACTGCTAGTATAATCCAACCATGAGTTGAACACACGAAAGGAGACCGAGCCAAAATTGATCGAATCCATGACTAGGCGAATGATCCGACAAGTATTGGGGAAGAGCCATAAGGCAAGCATTTGCGCATTTATTTATGAATCTATGACAAATAAAAAACCAGCCAATTTTGCTAAAATTAGCTTTGATCCTCGAACCTTTGTCACTACTAGAAAAGTGGTCATTTTGCTACAGAATTTTCCTACGCAAAAAAAAATGTGTCACAAATTCTAACACATTTACTACGCATTTCCAACAGAAAGAAAGCCTTGATTTTTTTGGCCAATTTGTGACGCAATAGCGACAAAAATACTAATTCTAAGTATTGTGTCAGAAATGCGTAGCAACTTGCTACGCACTTATGACGGATGCATTATATTTGTATTTGATTTATATTTAAAGTTTAATTATTGTTGTTATTAACTATTGCGTCGAAAATGCGTAGTAACTTGCTACGCAATTCCGATGAAACTATTATTTATTTGTTGGAATTATATTTATATGTTGAATTCATTTAAATATTAATTGTTGCGTCAGAAATGCGTAGCAACTTGTTACGCATTTTTGACAAAACATTTATTATTATATTCAGATCATATTTTAAATGTTTAACTAATATTATTATTAATTATTGCGTCTGAAACGTGTAGCAACTTGCGACGCATTTGTGACGAAACATTTATTAATATACTTAAATTATAGAGTAAACTGCGATTTTACCCCCTGTGGTTTGGGGTGATTGGCACCCTTACCCTCCTAACGAAATAATTGCAATTTTACCCCCCAACGTTTGCTGTTATGTCGCAACCTTACCCACTGGCCTCAGTCAACGGTAGTTTGACCCTTATAGGTAAGGGTATTTTGGTAATCTTACCCTATATTTATTATTATTATTATTATTGTTGTTGTTGTTGTTGTTGTTGTTGTTGTTGTTGTTGTTGTTGTTGTTGTTGTTATTATATATGAAAAATACATAGTTCTTCTTCTTCAATATCCATGAAACCCTTTTCTTGCCCAGGTACCATCTCTCTCCTGTCTCTCTCTCTCATCCACCACAATAATCACCACCGGGCACCACCACTGCCACCGCCATTCACCACCACAACCACCGCAACTGCCGCCGCCACACAACCACAACCACAACCATCCGGAAGGAGACAGAGGAGGTTCAATTGTCGCCGGAGAGGATGACCGGAGACGGAGCTGTTGTGACGGAGGGATCTGGTTTAATTGCTTACCTGTACTCCTGTGTCTTAACAGATCGGTATTTTCTAGTTTATCTGAATGGCTTTTTATCTTGTACTCCACTTCCACTTATGGCTTCGGTGTATTAGCTGAGATTTGCCACTACTAAGTTATATCGATAAGCTGTGAAGAAGTTGTTTGGGTTATATAATTTGACCTGCAAATAAACCTCAGTCTATCGGCAGTTTGGTACTCTTTGTTGTATCATTTAAGATGTTCAGTACTTTAGCATTTAAATCACAAGGAGTGGCAATTAGTTTCATTTGTATAACTAATTATGTAGAAAAGTTAAGATTTATTGATTGAGACTTGATAAGCTGTGAAGAAGATGTTAACGAACAAGAAGCAGGGGGTAATGGCGGCAGGTGGTTGAGGGTGGTGGCTGGAGGTGGCAGTGGTTGTTGTGGTGGTGAATGGCGGTGGCAGTGGTGGCAGGGGGTAATTTGGTACAAAGACTGAAGAAATCTATCTTGAATGTCGAATTAATAGAATTAATAGGCTTACATAGTGCCTTGGGTCTTTTAGTGGTTGGAAGCAATTTGCTGCTGAAATGAATGAATTAGGTCTTTCAGTGCCTTGTGTTTCTCAATATCATGTTTTTAAGGAAAATGAATTGATTAAAGAAAAACAATTTGCTGCTGAAAATCAAATCTAAACTAAAGCAACGAAGTTGGAAGTAAACTCATTCATTGAGTTTGTGCGTGATCGATTCCTTTTTAGTATGTCAATTTCCTTTTTCGTTTTGGTTTTGGGTCTGCAGAGGGTTGGGTGTGATTTGAGTTAAATGGACAGCGGAGGGAGACAGAAGTGGTTGAGAGTGTTGGAGGGAGGTGGCTGGAGGTGGTTGAGGGTGGTGGCTGGAGGTGGCAGTGGTGGTTGTGGTGGTGAATGGCGGTGGCAAGGGGTAATATTACAGAGTAGAACAAAACATAGGGGGTAATATGAAAGGTCATTATAGTAATTTACCTGTGGGGGGTAATTATGCAACATAACAGGAATGTTGGGGGGTAAAATAAAAGGGTAAAATAGTCATTTCACTACCAAGTCAACAGATCAGTCAACAAATTTGAGGCCGGGGGGTAACGTTGCGACATAACAGCAAACGTTGGGGGGTAAAATTGCAATTATTTCGTTAGGGGGGGGGGGGGTAAGGGTACCAATCACCCCAAACCACAGGGGGTAAAATTACAGTTTACTCTAAATTATATTTTAATGTTTGATCAGTTTTATTATTAATTGCTGCGTAGGAAAAGTGTAGGAACTTGCTACACATTTGTTACGGAAAATTTATTACTATATTTAAATATTTAACTAGTTTTATTATTACCATATTTTAAATATTTAAATTTGTACCGAATTGTTTTCGGTACCCGCTATTTGGCGTTTTCAATACCGGTACTTTCAGTTCGGTATGGTATCAATATTTTACTAAATTTTACTTTCAAATACCAGCGCCGATAAGGTACCATACAATACGATACTGAACATTTTCTGTACTGGTAGCCATATTAGCGATTTTCGATACCGGTACGTTCGGTAGCAAGCTCATTTGTAATCAAATATGTATTGAGCAATATTAATATAATATGTATTATTAAGTCTTACAGTCCGGTCTGGTTTTATACGATAGGAACTGTAAACCAAACCGTTCCTAATTTATTTGCTCCTCATTTGGCATTATAATATAAATGCCCGTACCTCTTCATGCCCTTATAACGCACAAGAGGACAGGGTTGGAGTGTTATCAAGCTTCTTCACGTCGAAATAGTGCCCTTACACATGGCACTATTTAAATGTATAATAAATATAAGATTTAAAAAAAATTATAAACATGAATTGAAAACATATTTAATTGTATAATAAATATAAGATTTTAAAAAATTACTTCGTCCATGTATATAGTATATAGAATACAATTTTTGAAATATATAGTTTAAAAATTGTTTTATAAAATATATTGATAATTTATGTGTAACAATAATAAAACTTATAGATTCCAATTTTCAACTAAAAAAATGTGATGGAGGCATATGTTAAATAAATCACTTTCAAATATAAACATGTGAGCCAATCAAAATGCTTGGTTAGCCATCACATGGATCACAATCCTAAGGTGATCCATTGCTCACATCCTTTTAAATCAACGGATGAAAATAGACTTCAAACTTCAAGAAACACAAAATGTTTACACATAAACACATACACACAAAACAAATCTTCTTTTCCCCTCCCTATCTTTCTCCCTCTCCCTGCTACTTATCCTCACACATAAATAAATATAAACATGGACACCCTATCCATTCATTTATCTCATCTTCATACACACACAATTACCAGACCCTCTTCTCTCCCTCTCGATTTCATGTCTGAAAAACACATCGGCCGGATGTCGGCCGTAATTCCGACGACTGTCGGCAGATGATTGATGATAATGGTTGATGTCGGTGATGATGGTGATGAAGGCGGCGATTACCTGCAAGCACACCAACATCAGAACTTTCTCTATTTCTCGACTTCAAACCAGCAACCACAGAGAGGAGCCAGCAAGCAGCGGCGGCCGGTAAGCTTCTCCGGTCGACGTGTTCTCTGACAACCCCCACATGTTGCAGATTTAAGAGAGAGAAAGAGAGAACATCGAAGAGAAAGAGACTGCTGAGAGGGAGAGAGCGGCGGAGATAGGCGACAGCGCCGCCGCTAGCGGCGGCGGTGGTGGATCTGAACGGCGCCCCCTTCTCTCGTTTTTCCGAGGATGGTGACAAGGTAAGAGGAAGAATCAGACAATTCTTGTTCGATGAAGTTTTGGTTCGCAATTTCGGGTCAAAGACGGCAGTAGTGGTAGTGGTTTGGTTCCTATGAGTGGTAATTTTAGAGAAGAGATGAAGACAAAACAAGCTTCGAATGAATATGTAATTTTATTTTCTTTATATGTTCGTAGATTTTATACTTTTTTGTTTGTAAATTTGTATGAATTTATGATTAATGTTATTGAATTTGCATAGTTTTTAGTTTTATTTGCTTTTGTATCCGATCTCTCGGATGTTTTATAAATAGAATAAAACTAGAAAAAATATTTTCTTTAAACAAAGCATATTTTTACTGAAGGGTTTGTGACACAAAATCCATCTCCAAAAACCTTTTCTTTTTTCATTTTATTTATTACAAATTCATCAGAAATGCGTAGTAAACAGGTAGTCGGAAATTTGTCATAAACTATGAAAAAATATAAAAATTAAATTTCGTGATGTGTAGCAAAAATTAAAAATTAACTTCCGTTAAATGGGTAGGAAAATGCGTAGAAAATGTGTAACAATTTGTGACAGCCCTTTTCTGTCAGAAATGGGTTGGAAAATGCGTAAGAAACCAGTTTCCTATGAGTGGCTTTTCTACATATGCATTTTGTCACAAATTCGTAGAAAATCGCGAGTTGTGACGAATTTCCTACGGAAAAAAGTGTCAAAAATTTTAATTTTTCTAGTAGCGTGTAACACGTATACTTCCTTCCTTCCTTTCATTCCAGATTCGTGTAAATAAGCCATATGAATAAAGTAATTAAAGTCCCAAGCTTGGCATGCATCAAAGCCCGATTTTTTTTTATATCTTCTTGGGACCTCATAGTATTGAAGTCGCCAAAAACTATCCATATACCATCCATAAAGCCTATAACTGATCTCAAATCCTCCCACAACCTTATCTTGGCTCTAGAACCTTACGAAAAAAATTCATATTTTTCACCACCGATCATTGCAAAAATCCCAATATCCCACATAGACAGTACCCCCTCCCATGACTCGAAGCATCGGCGTAATCGAAGTCAAACTTTTGGTTACACCAGGATATTAATCTTGTGCCCCGTTTAATAATTCTGACCCAAACGATATGGGAAATTAATCTTTTAGTAATATTTCAACAGAAACCCAGGAAATTAATCTTGTGCCCGGTTTAATAATTTTGACTCACCTGAGCTTAGTTGAATCTTCTATCCCACTCATATTAAGACTTAATTAATCATTGTAACTTCAGTGAATTTTGTAAAATAGATTTTTGGTATTACAGATTATTTCTGGAATTTTTTGCCAGAAAAATACAGAAATATTAATTCTTTTTTTGCAGTTTTTTATTTAATAAATTAGGTGGTTGGAAATGTGTTACAACCAAAATAATGAAGTAATTTCTTATACATCGACAATGTGTCACAACATAAAAAGCTTTTGTCGGAAAAGGGTAAAAAAACAATAGACCTTTTTTCTTTATTTTGTCAAAAATTTGTCACAAAACATACTCAGATTCGTCGAAAAACCGTTACAAACAATACTCAATTTTCGCAGAAATTTGTAACAATACTTCTTATTTATTTGTTGGAATTGTGTCACAAAAAATACTTAGTTTTCTCGTAAATCTGTAACAACACTTCTTATTTATTTCTTGGAATTGGGTCACAAAAAATGCTCAGTTTTCTCGAAAAACTGTTACAAAATCATGTGATTTTTATTTTTAATTTTTGTTTTTTGTGTCAGAAATTTGTAACAACATTTCTAATTTATTTGTCGGAAGTGGGTCAGAAATAATGTTGTATTAAAATTTGTTTTTTTTTTGTCGGAAATGTGTAGCTAAAAAAATAAGTCCTAAAAGATAATAATTAAATATATTGTAGGAGATTCGTAGCAATTCGCGACGTTGTAGTTTCGTAGAAAATGTGTAGGAAGTTGCGTAGAAAATACTTAAAAACGGGTTTCCTACGAGGTATTTTCCTACATCACGTGTGTGTCATAAATGCGTAGAAAAGCTAGTTTTATGACGCATTTCCTACGAAAACTAGTGTAAGAAGTTTTAGATTTTCTAGAAGTGTAAAACAATTGGCTTACCATCCATACACACTTCACCTAAGCAACTTTCTCCATAACAGTCAGAGTTGGATTCATACCTAAGTCACCAGTTCTGAAGAAAACCCGCCCGCCCGAAGGCCCACTGCGGTAAAACTCGGTTCGGCTCGGTTTCGAACTGAAGACCTCCAGAAAGGCCTAGTTTTAAACTTAATTGTCACCACCAATGTTCTTTAAAGTGATGCTAGCTAGTAGGAGTTGAACTTGAGACCTTACGAAGAGAAACCTAATGACCAACAATGATCTCTTCTAACTTTTTTTAAAGGAAAAACATTTATATAAAAGTATACCGGTCAACAAGAAGATGTAAAACCCGGAAATTACATCAAAACATCTCGAACATCTCGAATAATCTCTTCTAATGTTGAACTAACTTGTTCTAAGTTTGTAACTTGTAAACACGTTTATATGGAGGGATACAAAATCAAGATAAATCTGGCTGGATCAAGACAAAAGGTTTAGAGATCACGCCAATCCTCGTTGAGGGACAGATTTATTCTCTTAAAAGAAACCCACTGTCTCCTCTCCCTGCCTATATTCCATTATTGGCACTTTTTCACCACAATCATTTCTTTTATTCTTTTGATAAAAAAAATATTTTATAAACAAAAAATAGGTAAAAATCATATTTATAGTTTTTTCTTTGAACAACCGCAATAACATATAATAGAGAGGAGTTGTTTCTCAATGATATAGAAGAGGTATGTTTTGTTCTAGGAGATGTTTTGTTTTGTCCCAGCAACTCGCTGGGTTTTGATTTTTAATAACATCATTGTTAAAAAAATCACATATGGTAAAAGAAGATATGTATAGTCTTTTAACATGTATGATCATCAAGATATGTGTTTGAGATTCGTCACAAACTACTATCATCTCATATCTATGAGCATATTTTTTCCGCCATTAAACGTCTTAAATTAGCAACAATTTATTTTTTCGAGAAGATTATCGATGATTGGCAAACTTAACAAAATAAGCAATCACTCCACCTTGTACCCATATTGGACATGTCTAAAAGGGTGAATCAGGATATGGTCCATATAGGACTCGTCAGTTGAGGCGACTAGGGCTTAGCACGCACCAAAACTTATGGTGAAATATAAAGGGGTCCAAATAACAGCTTTTAAAATTAAACTTGTACAACGTGGGCTAAAATTAGACGGCGGCTAGGACTTGGCCGTTGTTTTTATCCCTCGAATGAGCTTATCTCCCACTTTTCATTCGCTTAGCCCTCGCTTTTCTTCATTTGGCAGTTGAGTTTAGCCCACGCTATACATCTCATAGCAAAATTTCGCCCATTCTTTACAACCGTATTATTTTGACTATTTTTTTTGTGTATTTTATTAATTCTACTTTTCAAGGATTTTAGGTTGGTTAAATTCTAGTTGTCTTAGCGGTTTATATATGTCATCTTCTAACTGGCTAGTTTAAAAAAGTCTATTTTAACAATGTTTATTTTGTTGGTGACATGTCTATTCTTGTGATTTTCCCTCATTTCTGTCGCTAATGCCCCTTTGTGTACATATGTCTGTGCTTGTGAATTTGTATAAAGTCCTTTATCAGCATACACCGTAACCTGAAGACAGAACGAAGAAAGTAATCGAATGAGAATTTATAAAAGCCAAAACAAAAGCCGTCTGCATGGGAACTTTTGCTGATTTCAGAGGAAGCACTACTACTTTAAAAAGTACCATGTGCATCAACAGTTGCACCCATGACAAAAAGAACTACCAATATGGCAATATCATGACTGTACAAAAGTTATCCAACCAAGAAACTAAATTCAAAAAGTAACTAATCATATAACTACAACTCTACAAGTATATATTTTTGAACAAACTCTTCTAATTATATATATGAAGGTGTTTCATCATACATGCTCCATACTATAGCCTAACTTCCTCCTCTAACTAAAAAAACAACAATTTTTGCCATCTGTGTTCCTTCAAGCACTAGTGAGGGGGCTTTGAGAGAGAAAGTAAAGAGAGAGAGGAAGGTTTGTTTTTGTTTTAAGAAAGATAACCATAGTTAGGGTTTCTTCATTTTAGAGGGGTGTGGGGGGTTGGGTGTTGGAGCCAAGTGATGCGCTCCGGAAGTTGTACCGTACAACAGACGCTATCGCCAGAGAGTGCTTCCGTGTTGAAGCACTCTCTAAGCCTTGCAAGGCGGAGAGGCCATGCTCAGGTCTCTCCCCTTCATGTGGCTTCTACTCTTCTTATGAGTTCAAGAGCTAGTATTCTAAAACTAGCTTGCATTAAATCACAAAACTCTTCTTCTTCTTCCCATATTACCCCTCCTCTTCACCAACAAAATCCCCATATTACCCCTACCTCACAACCTCTTCATTGTAGGGCACTTGACCTTTGTTTCAATGTGGCTCTCAACAGGCTCCCCTCAACCCCTGGACCCCTCCTCCATGGCCAACCTTCACTTTCTAATGCTCTCATTGCTGCACTCAAGAGAGCTCAGGCTCATCAAAGAAGAGGTTGTATTGAGAATCAACAAACTCAACAAAATACACCATTGTTAGCCATTAGAGTAGAGCTTGAGCAGCTCATTCTTTCAATTCTTGATGATCCAAGTGTTAGTAGGGTTATGAGAGAAGCTGGTTTTTCAAGCACTGATGTCAAAACCAACTTACATGATTATTCTTCCACCTCTTTAACTTCACCAAGAGTGTTCTTTAGCAGTTCTGGTGGGGGTATATACTCATCACCTTCTTCACCAAACTCTGATCACCAACACCTTCACAACCATCAAAACCCTAACTTTTTACATACCCATTTCTTGAATCACTCTCCTGGCCAAAACCCATCTCTAGAATCTGTTCATTCTTTGAAAAAAGATGTCACCTTGATTATGGAGGTTTTGCTAGGAAAAAAATCAAGAAAAAACACTGTAATCATTGGCGATTCTTTATCGATAACCGAAGGCGTTGTCATTGAGTTAATGCGGAATGTAGAAAGGGGAGATGTCCCAAATGAATTAAGAAATGTTCATTTCATCAAGTTTCAGTTTTCATCACTGCCATTGAGGTTCATGAAAAGGGAAGAAGTGGAGATGAATTTAGCAGATTTAAGAAGAAAAGTTGAATCTTTATCATCAACAGGAGGTGGGGTGATCATACATGCAGGTGACTTAAAATGGACGGTGGATGAGAGAGAGAGTGGAGGAGAGAGAGGGGTGACTAGTTACAGTCCGGTGGATCATCTTGTTGTGGAAATTGGGAAGTTGATTTCACACTACAATGTGAGTGATAAAGTTTGGTTAATTGGGACTGCAAATTATCAAACTTTTATGAAATGCAAGATGAAAAAGCCTTCTCTTGAGATTCAGTGGACTCTTCAAGCTGTTTCTGTTCCTTCTGCTGGACTTGGCTTGAGTCTCAATGTAACTACCACAAGGTAATTTAGCACATTGTACCACTTCTATTGCTAAAATGCAAATCATTTAATTACTCTTATATATATACATATATATTGAATTACCCAAGTTTGAATCTATGACCTTTCCTTTAAAAACGCATGTGCCGCCTTTACAAACCAAGTGAGCTACCCAACATTAGCCGAAAATTATATGGTTACTTAGTTTAAGAAAAAGCTTTATAGGTCAAAAATGTTTTTTTTTCTTGAATTTGTAGTTAAAACATTCTTGAGTCTGAACACAAGGGCATGAGAGCATGCTGATCACACTAAGTGCATATGTAGTGGGGCGCCATATGTGGCTTTTTTTCATCCATAACGCCCCATAACGTCCCGCACACCGCGACGGGCGGCGTTATGGGGAAAAGGGGAGGGGGGGAGGCGCCATATATTTCACGGCGTTATGGGCTTTCGATTTCAACCTTTGACCAATCAAAATAAAGCATGGTTTTTTATAATTAATTACTAAAAACAAAAATTAATAATTAGGTAATGATGGGTAGGGGCTTTATGATTACGGGCTCTAGTGATATAACGCCACATAAAGCCCCTGTGTGACGTGTCACGACACGTGTCGCATAACACCCCACAAGGGGTTTTATGACTACGGATGGCCTAAGAAAAGTAAGGTTGGAAACAAGAGACAGTGTTTGTTGTTTTTTCTTTCCTTTTCTTTTCACCTTTTAATTTTGTCATCATGCTAATTATTAGGACAAATATTCTGAGTGAATGAAAAAGGAAGACACGGACCATTTTTCTCGTATGCAATAGGGCTGTTCATGAGCCGAGCCGAGCCAGGCCAAGCTCGGGCTCGGCTCGATTATAAACCGAGCTGGCTCGGCTCGGCTCGGATTTGAAACCGAGCTGAAAATCTAAGCTCGGGCTCGGCTTGGTTTTAAACCGAGCTAGCTCGGCTCGGCTTGGTTTGGCTCGATTTTATAAAAAAAATTAATATATACCCCTTAAAATTTAATAACCTAAAATATTATTCAATAATTTAAAAGAATATATTCAAAATAAGTTCAACCTAATACAATTCAAACCAAAATCAAGTTTAACAACGCAAAATAAGTTTTAATTTCAATAAAATACAATATTAGTTCATTAGTATGGTAATCAATCTTCAAATATGCCATAAATATCAAATTACAAACCTATATACATGTAAATAATAATCGTTTTTTTGTAATATATTATAATGTATATAAAATTAAAATTTATTATAAGTAAAATAATTCGAGCTAAACCGAGCCGAGCTACAAAGCGAGCCGAACCGAGCCAGCTCGGCTCGTTACGAGCCGAGCCGAGCTAGGCTCACTTTCTAACCGAGCCGAGCCGGCTCGGCTCACTTTTAAACCGAGCCAAATCGAGCGAGCTTTTTCCGAGCTAAATCCGAGCGAGCTTCGAGCGAGCTCCGAGCCGCGAGCTTTTTGAACAGCCCTAGTATGCAATAGATATAATAATATAAATACTAAATTAATATACTAATGTTATACATTTATAATTAGATTTTAATATTTCTTAATTTAATTAACTTAACAAAATGATTTTATTAATGGCTAATAAAATTTGCTATTCTTTAGAGTTAACTGCCATTTTTGTCCCCGTGGTTTGTCAAATTGTGTTAGTTCAGTCCAAATTTTAAATTTGTATCATTTCCGTCCCTGACATTTTTGAAACATGTCAGTTTCGTCCAAGAAAAACATGAGTTAACTGTCATTTTCGTCCCTGTGCTTTATCCAATTATTCTATTCAACCATAACTTTTTGGATAGAACTTACATGTTTCAAGAATGTTAGAGACGGAAATGGTAAAAATTTGAAATTTGGTCTGAACTTGCATAATTGGACAAACTATAAAGACGAAAATGACAGTAAACTCTTCTCTTTATGAAATCAAATTATTTTTTTATTAAGTATAGTGATAGGTATCAAGTAATTACCCAATACTATAAAGGTGTTAGTTTCTTTTTATCACATCAAATTATTTTCAACGTTTAAAGATGTTGTAATTTATGCTTTAAGGGTTTTCAAAAAAGAAATTTAATTTTTTACTTTTAAATAAAAACTAATTGATTCTTTACTTTTAACTCAAAACTATTTGATTTTTTTTGTTTTTGACCCCAAAATTTTTCATCTTTTGTAGTTTAATCTCACAACTTTTTTACTTTGAACTTTGGTACTTATACTTTTAATTTTTCGCAAAAATATCGTTTTACATTACGTTCCAATTTTGCGAGTTAACACGGTGCAACGTACATGTATGGTTAAACGTTTTTACGCCGTCTATTTTTTCCCGTTTGACATGTTCATCGTAACGCGCGTGTCTTAGATCGACTTAGTTATTCTTTTATATGTTTTACGTTTCGGATTCGTTTCTTCGCATTAACACACCGCAACTTCAGCGTTGATGGTAACTGACAGTAGTTTTGCATTGGTGTTCGCCCCCACCGCAACGCGGGGATGCTTAATATTAGTTACATATCAAACTAAAATAAAGAGATAATAAGTTAATTTTAGTACAAAGTTGCATCTTCACTTGTATGGCCATTTCAAAATATTAATTTTTAACACTAACAATTTTTGTTTTGTATACTCTGTGGTTAGTGACATAGTTTTCTGGTTTTCTAAATTGTATTTACTGATATGATGTTATAGTTTCTAATGTACGTAGTTTTGTAGTGGGCATGAGTCAAAGGTAAACTTGTCCAAGAACATATGTGAAGAAATGGTGGATAGGAAGCTATTGCTAAGCACTAAAGAGGAAGAAGACGGTGATATGGTGGTGATGAGTTGTTGTGATGAATGCAACTTTAATTACGCAAAAGAAGCCTCCGCGGCAGTCGCCGCTACCAAAACCTCCACCGTGTTACCCTATTGGCTTCACCCAACCACACATTCATCAACCCTTCACAAGGTATGACTTTGACGTTCACTATCACGGGTGTAAGCAAACCGAACCGACCTCGAGCTCAACTAAGCTTGAGCTTGACTTGTTTAATATATGAGAGCTCGAGTTTGCTTTTTTTCGAGTTCTATTTCTCGAGCTTTTCTTCAACTTATTACTTATTTATTTTTAATATATTTATGACTATTTTTATACATATTTAACTGCTTACAAGATTTTTCTTGTTGGATTTGCAGGAACACTTAGTTGAGCTGAGGGGGAAGTGGAACAGACTATGCCATAGTCTACACCAAGGGAGACACAATCTAAACAAGAACTATATAGATTCATCATCTTTAATTAGCAACGACAATCAAAAATCCATTGCAAAAAGCTACTCCTATAGCTCCTCACATTATCCATTTTGGCCTAACAATTCTAATCATATAAAAACCAACTCATTGATATCTTTTGGTGACACATTGAAGCCGCAAAATGATGGTGGTGAGCGCTCTTATCCCAGATTCAGAAGACAACAATCGTGCCACATTGATCCTAAAGTCGGTCAACAACCAAACTTGGATTGTCTCAAGTGTAGAGATGATGATGATAAAGAGGTGAAAATCACACTTGGTCTTGGAAATCATGGAAATTCGGTCTCCGAATCATCCAAACGAGAAGATGTTTGTAAGTTTTTGCAAGAAAATTTGCCATGGCATTCGGAGAAAATTCACACACTTGTTGATTTTTTGTTACCTGATCAAGCTACAAAGAAAGATTCTTGGATCTTGATTGAGGGGGATGACTCTATAGGGAAGAGAAGATTGGCGATGGCGATTGCAAAGGCAATGTTTGGCTCTAGTGATTTGCTCTTGTGCATTAACATGAGGGATTCGGTTAAAGAACGTGAACTTCTTGAAAGGGCACTAAAAGATCAAGAAAATGCTGTTGTGATGGTGGAAGATGCTGATTTTGGGGATGGGCATTATTTGAAAATATTAAGTGATGGATTTGAGGACGGGCAGTTTGGCGAAAATGGTCAAGTGATATTTATTTTGAGTATGGGTGATCATCATGATGATGACAAAAGAAGCCAAATATCACCAACTCGAATGAAATTCGTTGTGAGTGGGATGAGTCCCATCTATGAAGTTGATCAAAAGCGAAAACCAAAATGGGATTCGGATGAACAAAGCAAGGTGAAAGTTCCAAGAATTGAAGAGGATGAAATCAAGAAAGATTTGTCAAGACAATCTAGTTCAAGCACTCTTGATCTCAATATTAAAGTCGAGGTACATGACATTGACAACGGAAAATCTTTAGAATTCAGCCCGAATTCGAGTGATTTGACCCGTGAAATGGGTGATGCAAGTCCTAAAAATCCACTTGGATTCCTTGAAATGGTGAAGACCCGACTTGTGTTTGACCGATCTTCGGCTCGACATAACTTGATGAGGGAGAGTTTGTTGTTTAAGATGAAAGGGGTGTTTAAGGTATTGTTTGATTGCAAAGAATTCGATTTGAAAGTTGAAGAAATGGTGTTAGATGAAGTTTTGTTAGGTTGTGGGGTATACTTGAATAGTTTGTTTGAGAAATGGTTGAAAGAGGTTTTTCAAACAAGCTTAGAAGTTGTGAAAAATGGGGGGAAAGGTGTAAAAAGTTTAAGGGTGTGTTTGGTGATAGATGAAAAAGGAGGTGGGGTTGGTATAGAAGAAAAAGATGAAGGGTTCATGGGTACAAATCTTCCTAACAAAATCAAAATATGTTTTATTGTGTAGGTTTATTTCACTTTGGTACAAATGTGAAAATTTCTACAAATAAAATGTTCTTGTTTGAATAGAGTTGTGTTTTTATTTCACTTTGCGAAGAAAATATCAAGTTTAGTACACAAGATGAACACGTTTAGAGATGTTTGAATAGTTTGTTTCCCGCATCTCGCTTATTGGCTCATATAAAATACATTGTTAGAAACTTAAGTTGGTTTGGGTCGAGTAAAGAAAAACTCATCTAAATTGGTTTAACCAAACTAAACAGAATATTCAAAGTGTGAAGTATAATTATCTACAATACAAGTGACTACTTTTTAATACAAAGTACAAAACCTAAATACCTAAAAACTTAGATGATTTATCATCTAACTTGTAGGCTGTTTGTTTAGCTCTTAATGAGACTCTTAATGGTTCAGACCTCTTACGTGTTTAGTACTTAATTGTGGCATCTGAGGAAAATCCGCAACAATCTTGATTTATCACTTCATTTCGTTGTGCGTACTTGTCAAATTTCAGGACGAAATTCCTTTCAAGTTGGGGATGATGTGACAACCCGAATATTCAGGTTTGCACTACATAAATTCCACAACCTTTAACGTGTGTCCTTACGTTTGATCCATTATATGCTTGTGTGCATGTGAATAATTATCCATGAAACCACTTATACATGAACCCACTAGATGTGTATTGGATAATCATTTTATGTTTTGTATATGAACCCATTATTCGTATATTGGATTGTCATTGCATAATTGATTCATGAACCCTTTAAATATATTGTGTAGTCTGTGGAACCCACTCGTAACACACTAGTAGCCCAACCCACCGAATGTAGTGTTTGACTTTTCTGCCCATACCATTTGAAATGCAATCCGAGCCCACATATCCCTTATGTTTACGTAATACCCCCATAATTCCCTAACCGCACACAAGATTGCAAACCCTAGTCTCCTCCTCACCCCTCTCGAATAACCTGACAACAACACTCTATTCGAAGTCCCTTCCTTCTCTTGTATTCAGGTAATCATGACTTCATCCATACCGTTTATTGTTAGATGATCACGCTTGTGTGTATATGTCCTTTGTGTACGTAACTCGGTATAACATTGTGAATGAAGTGGTTATGTGATTATGTGAATATGTTGCACTATTAATGAGAACCATGATGTTTTAATACGTAGATTAATACAACTCAGTAAATGCTAAATGTTATTGCGCGACTTGTTAGGGTTAGTGTTGATAGATGTTAATTTGAATATGGTTTCTTGATGAATCGGCTTGGTGAAGGTTTTCTTTGCTAATTGTATTATTATCTGAATTAACTTGAGGTGATATTGAAATTGGTGCGACTTGATGTTAATGCTTAGATGTCGACTAAATCTGCATCGATGTTGGGTATCGAAACTGTTGTGATGGCTACATATAGATTGACTTAAGTATTGCCATAATGAACGAACCCTGGTTAACTAATTGGATGTATTTGGGTTGCAGGATATTTGTTGTGTGGTTGTAATTTACTATCATGGTTAATGTTAAATGGTTCTTGATGTTTCATTCACTAGGTTATTAATCTAGATGTAGCAGAATATATATATTAATCAGGGATCAAGATAGGATTAGCAATTTGGAAATTCATTGTGTTGGGTTATTTCTGGAAATATGAAACAAGGTTATAATAGGATGAAAAGGTTGGGCACAGGTTAATCGTCCGATTGCGTTGGATCAGATTGTGTTAGGGTGAATAAATGGTTTTAGTTGTAATTGCCTATTCTGATCAATTATGGAAGTGTTACATTTATTTGTAATGTGTTTATTTGCAATGTGTGCCATCCTTGACATATACTAGATTCATGCACACGTGTTATTGTCACAATATAACAACTTGTTAAGTTAATTGCAATAGACATCGGTCGTTTGGACACTTAGGGAATTGCAAATTCTAATTTCATACATACTTACGGTTAACGTACAATAGGTCACACATAACGGACCTAACATTTACTCAACGCGTAAAGGCACGTTAACATTACCGAGCAAACCTAAGGTGAGTTCATTTCTCTTGAGCATGCATCCCGGTGGTTGGGACAGTCAGTGGGTATCCCGGGGAGGATAAGTCTTTTGGGTAAAAACGGGAATGTTGGATAATATACTCATCCTATCACCTTTAAAGTCCCTCCGTGTTATTTGGTTACCTGAGAGGTAACATGGTATTAGTTAGTAGCGCTACTTAGGTTTGGAAACCTCACCCCGTACCTGGGAGGACGGGTGTTGAACTAATTACCTAGTCATGACCAATGCTTTGATAGGAGCATTGGAGAAAGGGCAATGTAAATCAGAAGCCGTCTTGTATTCGGGGTATTATCAACATTATATTCAATGAACTGGATTAAACACTTGGTAACTAACGTTTTCGTAAAACTATGAACTCACCAGCGTTGTCTGATACACTTGTTGCATGCTCGCAGGTCGTTAGATATCTTGGATTTGGGAACTTGCTGTCTGGAGTAGCTGGAGTGGTCATGGGTCGACTGGGGGATTCATGTGATTGAAATCTTGATACTATGCATTGGTTTTTAAACAATTTAACTTTGGTTTATTATTTGCTTCCGCTGAACATGTTGGTTTTCATTTAAACTTGATGATGGTATTTTATTAATGATTGAGAACTTTATTTAGAAACTTGTACGGGTTCAATGTAAATAGTGGCTCATTGACGGTACGTCACACGCCTAACAGGGACACTCCCTATGTGGTATTTTGGGGGTGTCACATTAATGATTCAGACTGTTTGTTTCGTGAGCAGATGTCTGAATGGTTCAGACATTTTCTCTAAATGGTTAAGCATTATACTAAGTTTGAATGGTTAAAACCTTTAATCTGAATTGGTCAGACATTTTGTAACACCCCGAAAATATAAAACCTTATATTTAAAATTATAAGGTTAAATAACGAGAATTCACTAATTAGGAATTTTAACCTAGTTAGATAAATTCCTTGAAATGGGTCATTACATGGCAAAAGTTAACAAACTATAGGTTGAATATAGTAGAGGGGCCATAGTTGTGAAAAATGGAAACTATAATAATGTTTTTAATAAAAACAAAAAAAAACAAAACCCCATTTTTACTAATCCTGGTCGCACAAGAAGAAGAGCAGGGCGACACCCCACTCTCACAAAACCTAAACCTCACTAAATCTACAAATTGAAGGCTCAATCCAACTCGAAATCGAAATTAAATCATAGATTCGTGATCCTCATTGCGAGAGGATTCCAAGGTATGTAAAATCTGATGAAATCCTTCAACTTGAATTTCTCATGATTTTGTAAAATCTGGAATTTGAGGTTGCATGTGTGTTATGTAGTTAGATTAGGGTTGATATGGTGTCTAGATGTGAAATCTAGCCAACTACATGTGAAAACACTACCAAATTCAGGAAATTCCATGAACACCTTGAAGGTGGACTGTGGGTTTTACAATATGATGATGAACACTAGGATTTAGAATGAATATTTTGGTGTAATTTGATCTTAGAAAATGATTTCTGGAAATGCATGATATTTAGATGATATATGAAAATTATATTGAGGGTTAAGTTAGCAAACTAGCAAGCTATAAACTTGAAAATGAAGGATATGAAATTCTGCCTTTAAGGTGTTTGATGAAATGCCTCTATGAAGGCGTAAAACAGAAATTCTGAGCTTAAACGCATAATCGTGATGTTTTGGTGAATTATGCGAATCATGATTTAAATAGAGTTCTAAAACGCATTGTGAATGAACTCTATAGGATCGGACGCGGGAGCGTCAAGTGGACAAGCGGGAGGCGAACCACGTTTGAAGGGCAAACTTTGAAGGTATGTAACTTGATTAGTTACGTTAATCGCATTGTTGATAAGTTTCGTAAATCTTACTATTTAGATTGACATTATGTTGAAATTGCATCCGTTTGATTGAATGTTGTTTTATTAGACCTAGCATAGGCAATGAACCCATTTGGTAGTCGTCATAAGTGGATGGTTCCACAAGACGAGCCAATGGACTACTAGTTGTGAATATTGAAGCTTAAGCATTTTAGATAACGATAATGGTGATGTAATTATACGAGCATTAAACTAGGAGATTGGTAAAATATGCGTGTGTTAATAAGCTACAAATTTTGGGCGTAATGAGCCATAAACTTATTAGTTGGAAGATAGCAAAAATGGGTAAGTGTGGAATGGGTCGAATAATTATGCAATGACCCATGCTTTCTCATGGTCCTCAAATGAGTTTCCCTTTATGTTAAGCATAGTAGGCAGGTTGGTAGTGAAATTACGGACAAATGGGAACAAGAATCACATAAAACGGGTTTACGAATGGAAAGATATACCCATAAAACGATAACAATTGAAAGCTGCCAAACTGACAAAACGAGGCGGCGTCGACGACGCAAGTAGTGGCGTCGCCGACGCCTACTGTACTGTCGACGCCAACATCCCCTGGACGACGCCATATATTCTCTGACCGACGCTGTTAGGCATCGCCGACGCCGGATGTGGCGTCTCCGACGCCACTCCTACTATTCCTCACGGATTTCACGTTTTGACTTGTTTGTTCGAGCGGTTGAATGTTTTTAATCCCGTTTCTACGCATGATGTTGAAAAGTTCCCTATATCTAACCCATTACTCTAGGTTTCAATCATTTATATTATTCGGTCAAAACTAACTTTTGTTATGTTTTGACATCAGGTTATGTCGGGGTTTTTACGGATGGCGATCAAGCAAGGAATGAAGAACCGAACACTATATTTTGAAGCTTCCGCAACGTTGTTCTTTTAAACATCTAATACTTTTATGTATGGGTTGTAAATGATTGTTAAATGACTTTTGAAACTTGTTAATAGTCGGGTATCGACTAAAGTTTTGTGATACTTATGAAACACTTTTATAAATTTTATGTTAATTAAGCAAGTCTTTATTTTCTATGGTATTCGTCATTATTTGAAAAGAATCAATTTAAATCAAGTTTAAATAGACGGGTGTTACAAGTTGGTAATCAGAGCTCTAGGTTGTCAATAAGTGTTCGGTTCAAGCTTGATCGGTCGTCCGGTAAGAATTTACTTTTTGTATTAATAAATTATGTATCATGTATGGAACGAGAAATAAATAAATATGCATGAAAAATGAAAAGAGTGTGTAAACTCACTCAAAAACAGGAAATGCATGAAACAAGAATTATCAAATCAAGTTACGAACTTGATTGAATCAAAACAAGAATTATCAAATCAAGTTACGGACTTGATTGAATAGAAACAAGAATTACTAAATCAAGTTACAAACTTGATTGAATTAAAACAAGAATGATTAAAATCAAGTTACGAACTTGATTAAATAAAACAAGTAAAGCATGTGTAATAAATGAAATGTTTAACAACTTATGTAAACATTTCAGAAATCGAGATGGCTGATGGAGGCAATACTAATGCGGTGCCAAGAGTCACCGAACAAGTGAGGGAGGTGATTGCCGAAGAGGTTGGAAAGGCGATCGAAAACAGTTTGTCGGGTTTTATTGATAAAATCCAAAACACGGTTCTATCGATAGTAGAAGATAGAATCAAGAAGCTGGAAGATGATTCAAATGTAGCAAAGGAAAGGCGTGGAGGACGAAAGCCTTGTTCATACAAGGAATTCATGGCTTGTAAACCACCAATATATAATGGGGAGGTTGACCCAATAGTGTGCCAACGATGGCTAAGTGACCTCGAAGGGGTATTCGAGAGAACTCATTGTGACGAAGAAGACTACGTAGCTTACGGTACGGGTCAACTAAGGAGTCAAGCGAAAGATTGGTGGGATAACAAAAAGAAGGAGATTGGAAGTGAAGCGGTTAAGGCCATGACTTGGGAGGAGTTTAAGACGCCGTTTCTTAAACACCATAGTCCCAAGGCGGTCATAAATAAAATCAAGGAAGAATTCATGCAACTCAGACACAAAGGTGAATCCATAGACAAGATCACGGGGATGTTTATGGACAAGATGAAATTCTGTGATGATTTGATAACGAATGAAGAGCAAAAGATCTATTATTATCATAACATGCTAAGCGCGGAGTATAGAGAGTTCATCACCCCTTCAAAGTACGAGACCCTTACCGAGATTGTCAATGCTGCTCGGGAAAGGGAGATCGAATTGAAGAAGAGTATTGAACGGGGAGAACGAAGGGCACAAGATGTGAACCCAAGCCCTACCAAGAAAGCAAGAACGAGTGAATCGGCCAAGAAATCTGGTGCTAAGGGTAGCACATCAGGTTGCAAAATTTGTGGGAAAAATCATAAAGGTGAATGTCGTTACAAGGACAAGCCTTGTCCCATATGCAAGAAAACGGGACATATGGCTATGTCATGCCCGGAAAAAGTGACGGTTTGTTACAACTGTTATCGAACGGGTCACAAGAAGTCGGAATGCCCGGAATTAGTCGGAAAGAAGGATGGGCAAGAATCAAAAGGTGAAGCCCCGAAAGCAAAAGCAAGATCTTTCCAACTAACCGCCGCAGAAGCAAAAGTTGAACCTGACGTGGTCTCAGGTATATTTGCTATAAATTCAATTCCTGCTCATGTGTTATTTGATACGGGTGCGAATAAATCCTTTGTTTCATATGGACTTATTCGACATCCTTCATTTATCTTAACAAAATTACCTGTGCCTTTAGAAGTAGAGATAGGTAATGACAAAAGTTTTATTGTTTGTGATGTATGTGAAAATTGTAAACTGAGCATCGATGATGAAGAATATTTGATAAATCTAATCCCGATGTCGATGGGAGAATTCCAAGTAGTCGTGGGGATGGATTGGCTATCTCAATACCATGCAAAGGTCGTGTGTTTTCGCAAAGAGATAAAACTAACATCTCCTAGCGGAAAACACGTCACCATTTATGGCGAAAAACGAGGCAACCCCATAGTATGTTCGATGTTGAAGGCTCACAAGCTCATGAAGCGAGGATGCAAGGCATTCATAATTTATGCAAATGAGGCCGAGAAAGAATCACGAAAGATTAGAGATGTACCGGTGGTACGAGACTACGAAGATGTTTTTCCGGAAGATTTACCGGGGATACCGCCTGAACGGGATGTAGAGTTCGGGATCGAATTGATTCCGGGCGCGAAACCTGTAGCAAAAGCCCCGTACCGACTTGCACCGTCGGAATTACAAGAGTTGATGTCCCAAATTCAAGATTTGCTTGACAAGGGATTCATAAGGCCGAGTGTGTCTCCTTGGGGCGCACCGGTGTTGTTTGTGAGAAAGAAGGACGGGAGCATGCGCATGTGTATTGATTACCGGGAGTTAAACAAACTCACGGTAAAGAACCGATACCCGCTCCCGAGGATAGACGACTTATTTGACCAACTACAAGGCGCGAGTTGGTTTTCAAAAATTGACCTTAGGTCGGGATACCACCAACTAAAGGTCAAAGAAGAAGATGTACCGAAGACGGCTTTCCGCACAAGATACGGACATTACGAATTTCTCGTGATGTCATTTGGGCTAACAAATGCACCCGCGGCTTTCATGGACCTCATGAACCGGGTTTGCAAGCCAATGTTGGATAAGTCGGTTATCGTGTTTATTGATGATATCTTGGTGTACTCGAAAAATGAAGCTGAACACGCACACCATTTACAAGAAGTGTTAGAGACACTTAGGCGAGAGAAGTTATATGCAAAATTCTCTAAATGCGCCTTTTGGTTACGAGAGGTTCAATTCTTAGGCCATGTTATAAACGCGGACGGAGTATTGGTGGATCCGTCAAAAATAGAGGCTGTGTCAAAATGGAAACCCCCGAAGAACCCTTCAGAAATTAGAAGCTTTTTGGGGCTTGCAGGGTACTATAGGAGATTCATTCAAGATTTCTCCAAGATTGCATCGCCGCTAACAAGACTAACCCAAAAAAAAAAGCAAAGTTTGTCTGGGGAGTCGAGCAAGAAAAAGCTTTTCGAACGCTAAAAGAAAGGCTAACTCAAGCTCCGGTACTGACATTGCCGGACGGAGTCGAAGACATGGTGGTTTATTCGGATGCTTCATTATCGGGGCTCGGTTGCGTGTTGATGCAACGAGGCAAGGT
The DNA here is from genome assembly GCA_030545235.1 of Helianthus tuberosus. NCBI lineage: Eukaryota > Viridiplantae > Streptophyta > Magnoliopsida > Asterales > Asteraceae > Helianthus > Helianthus tuberosus. The sequence goes on from CM060445.1 coordinate 193,529,167, forward strand.
AATAGCCTATGCCTCGAGACAATTGAAGATACACGAGAAGAAATACCCCACGCACGATCTCGAACTGGCAGCGGTGGTATTTGCATTAAAAATATGGAGGCATTACTTGTACGGGGTAAAATGCACCATATTCACCGACCACAAAAGCTTGAAATACTTCTTCGATCAGAAGGAGTTAAATATGCGACAAAGGCGATGGTTGGAAACGGTGAAAGACTATGATTGTGAGATACATTATCACCCCGGAAAGGCAAATGTGGTAGCGGACGCTCTAAGCAGAAATGCGGATTATGCCCCGATACGAGTACGATCGATGCAACTCGTGGTAACCTCGGGTATACTTGAACGTATTCGAGAGGCGCAATTAGAAGCGGTAAAAGAAGAGAATTGGAAGAAGTAAAGAATAATTGGTCAGTTGAAAGACTTGTCGGATGGGAATCACGGGTTAAAGACTCGATCCGGAAGGGTATGGGTCCCACATACCTGTGGAGTAAAGGCGCTTCTACTTGATGAAGCTCATAAATCCCGTTATTCAATTCATCCGGGTGCGACCAAGATGTACAATGATTTGAAACAAAATTATTGGTGGCCCGGAATGAAGAGGGATGTGGCGAAGTATGTGGAAAAATGCTTGACATGTTTACAAGTCAAGGCAGAGCATCAGAAACCCTATGGCAAACTCCAGCCGTTGGAAATTCCGGTTTGGAAATGGGAACATATTACAATGGACCTGTTAACCAAACTGCCTAGGACAAATCGTAGTTTCGATGCCATATGGGTAGTGGTGGATAGACTGACAAAAAGTGTTCACTTCATTCCGATTCGTGAGACTTACACGTCAGAAAAGATGTCGGAAGTTTACACCAATGAAATAATAGCCCGTCATGGGGTGCCGGTGTCCATCGTGTCTGATAGGGATACCCGGTTTACTTCGAAATTTTGGCGGGAATTTCAAGAGCAAATGGGAACCAAATTGTTCATAAGCACCGCGTACCATCCTCAAACGGATGGGCAAAGCGAAAGAACGATACAAATATTGGGAGACATGCTACGGGCGTGTATAATCGACTTTGGAGGTAGTTGGGATGTTCATCTACCGTTAGTAGAATTTTCGTATAACAACAGCTACCAATCTAGTATTAAGATGGCACCATACGAAATGCTATACGGTAGAAAGTGTCGAACTCCGGTATGTTGGGGTGAAGTGGGTCCACGTGAACTCGCCCACCAAGATATAGTACGAGCCACAAATGAAAAGATCGATAAAGTTCGGGCACACTTGAAAGCGGCTCAAGACAGGCAGAAGGCGTACGTTGATAAAAGGAAAAGGCCAATTGAATTCCAAGTTGGTGACAGGGTCATGTTAAAAGTTTCCCCATGGAAAGGTGTCATTAGATTCAGAAAAAGGGGAAAACTAAGCCCAAGGTTTATTGGACCGTTTAAAATTATCGGAAGAGTTGGCAAGGTAGCTTACCGTCTTGAATTACCGGAGGAGTTAAGTGGAATCCATGGCACGTTCCATGTGTCACAACTAAGAAAGTGCTTAGCGGACGAAACGGACTATATTCACTACGATGATATCGAAGTGGATAATAGTTTGAATTATGCGGTGAGACCGGTGGAGATTTTGGACCGAAAGGTCAAACATCTGCGGAATAAACAAATTGAGCAAGTCAAAGTCAAATGGGAGCATAGAAAGGGTTCGGACACTACGTGGGAGTCCGAAGAGGAGATGCGGCGTCTCCACCCTACTTTATTTGGTACGTAAAGCGGTTTCGGGGACGAAACCCTTTTTAAGGGGGGTGGACTTGTAACACCCCGAAAATATAAAACCTTATATTTAAAATTATAAGGTTAAATAACGAGAATTCACTAATTAGGAATTTTAACCTAGTTAGATAAATTCCTTGAAATGGGTCATTACATGGCAAAAGTTAACAAACTATAGGTTGAATATAGTAGAGGGGCCATAGTTGTGAAAAATGGAAACTATAATAATGTTTTTAATAAAAACAAAACCCCATTTTTACTAATCCTGGTCGCACAAGAAGAAGAGCAGGGCGACACCCCAATCTCACAAAACCTAAACCTCACTAAATCTACAAATTTAAGGCTCAATCCAACTCGAAATCGAAATTAAATCATAGATTCGTGATCCTCATTGCGAGAGGATTCCAAGGTATGTAAAATCTGATGAAATCCTTCAACTTGAATTTCTCATGATTTTGTAAAATCTGGAATTTGAGGTTGCATGTGTGTTATGTAGTTAGATTAGGGTTGATATGGTGTCTAGATGTGAAATCTAGCCAACTACATGTGAAAACACTACCAAATTCAGGAAATTCCATGAACACCTTGAAGGTGGACTGTGGGTTTTACAATATGATGATGAATACTAGGATTTAGAATGAATATTTTGGTGTAATTTGATCTTAGAAAATGATTTCTGGAAATGCATGATATTTAGATGATATATGAAAATTATATTGAGGGTTAAGTTAGCAAACTAGCAAGCTATAAACTTGAAAATGAAGGATATGAAATTCTGCCTTTATGGTGTTTGATGAAATGCCTCTATGAAGGCGTAAAACAGAAATTCTGAGCTTAAACGCATAATCGTGATGTTTTGGTGAATTATGCGAATCATGATTTAAATAGAGTTCTAAAACGCATTGTGAATGAACTCTATAGGATCGGACGCGGGAGCGTCAAGTGGACAAGCGGGAGGCGAACCACGTTTGAAGGGCAAACTTTGAAGGTATTGATTAATTACGTTAATCGCATTGTTGATAAGTTTCGTAAATCTTACTATTTAGATTGACATTATGTTGAAATTGCATCCGTTTGATTGAATGTTGTTTTATTAGACCTAGCATAGGCAATGAACCCATTTGGTAGTCGTCATAAGTGGATGGTTCCACAAGACGAGCCAATGGACTACTAGTTGTGAATATTGAAGCTTAAGCATTTTAGATAACGATAATGGTGATGTAATTATACGAGCATTAAACTAGGAGATTGGTAAAATATGCGTGTGTTAATAAGCTACAAATTTTGGGCGTAATGAGCCATAAACTTATTAGTTGGAAGATAGCAAAAATGGGTAAGTGTGGAATGGGTCGAATAATTATGCAATGACCCATGCTTTCTCATGGTCCTCAAATGAGTTTCCCTTTATGTTAAGCATAGTAGGCAGGTTGGTAGTGAAATTACGGACAAATGGGAACAAGAATCACATAAAACGGGTTTACGAATGGAAAGATATACCCATAAAACGATAACAATTGAAAGCTGCCAAACTGACAAAACAAGGCGGCGTCGACGACGCAAGTAGTGGCGTCGCCGACGCCTACTGTACTGTCGACGCCAACATCCCCTGGACGACGCCATATATTCTCTGACCGACGCTGTTAGGCGTCGCCGACGCCGGATGTGGCGTCTCCGACGCCACTCCTACTATTCCTCACGGATTTCACGTTTTGACTTGTTTGTTCGAGCGGTTGAATGTTTTTAATCCCGTTTCTACGCATGATGTTGAAAAGTTCCCTATATCTAACCCATTACTCTAGGTTTCAATCATTTATATTATTCGGTCAAAACTAACTTTTGTTATGTTTTGACATCAGGTTATGTCGGGGTTTTTACGGATGGCGATCAAGCAAGGAATGAAGAACCGAACACTATATTTTGAAGCTTCCGCAACGTTGTTCTTTTAAACATCTAATACTTTTATGTATGGGTTGTAAATGATTGTTAAATGACTTTTGAAACTTGTTAATAGTCGGGTATCGACTAAAGTTTTGTGATACTTATGAAACACTTTTATAAATTTTATGTTAATTAAGCAAGTCTTTATTTTCTATGGTATTCGTCATTATTTGAAAAGAATCAATTTAAATCAAGTTTAAATAGACGGGTGTTACACATTTGTCTCTGAACGGTTAAGCATTATACTAGCTCTTATTGGTTCAGATCTCTTACTGGTTCAACACTTAATGGTTCAGACCTCTTAATGGTTCAACACTTAACCATTCAGAAGTTTCAAAACAGTCTATTAGGGTTGCAAACGAACCAAATGTTCAGCAAACAGTTCGTGAACCGTTTGGCGAAAAGTTCGTTTATGTTCATTCGTTTAATAAATGAACAAACATGAACTAGAAATTTAGTTCGATAATTTAAATGAACAAACACCAACTGATGTTTTGTTTGTTAAACAGTGTTCGTGAACGTTCGGTAACGTGTCCGTCAACGTTCGTTCGTGTTCATTTGTTTATGTTGTTCATTAACGAATTTTGTGCATTTATTTATTTTATTTAAACTTTTTATATTCGTTAAATGTTATTTATTTTATTAACCTAACAGATAAAATAGGAAACTTTATTCTCACCTTGTTTATGTACCTTTCCCTTTCCTTCTCATTACTCACGTCAACAAATACTATAACCTTGTTCCACGATTAGAACTTCAAGGACTAGCGTCGCTCTCTCCCGCCATCCACCTTTAGCCTCCGCCACCTTTGCTGATGTTGTTTGTGTTCGTGAAGCTTTCACGAACACATACATTTTATTAATGAACGAACACGAACATAAAATCTCGTTCGATAAGTGTTAATGAACCGTTCGTGAACATATTATTTCCTTAGCAAATACGAACAATACCTTGTTTTTGTGTTTGTTCAGTTCGTTTGCAGCCCTAAATTCCAATTGAATACAACTAACTCAGTTATTGACTCTAACCATATCTCTTACAATGCTTTAAAAGCCAAAAGGTGAGGACAGAATAAACATGTTTGACGTTTCCTCTTTGTGAATTAGGCCCATGTATTCTCCACTAGGCCCATATATTCTCTACTAGAATTCAAAATAAATGATAATCCCAGACTAATTCCTCATTGCCATCCCACGCTCAGGCCTCAACAACATTTCCCATCTTATTTTCCTGTTGTTTTGTTACTTTTTTTTTTAATTTTAATTGTTATTTAGATACAACTTTTACAATGACGATATTATTAGTATGAACTTTCTTAGATTTTATATTTTCAATGAAACAAACAAAATATTAGATTTAATCCTTTTGTTTCATGATGCATTTTTTGTTATTTTATATAAAATAGTGAAACTGTATTTTTTTTTATTTTATTTGTTGTAACGTATTTCATTTCTTGTTTCGAATCCCTCTCATGAGAAAGCTCATTTGTTGGATATTTATATATTTTAAATATTTTATGATGTTAATGATATGTTGTAATTTATCACTCTTTAACATTTTATAGATGTTAAAACATAAAATTATAAACTGAAAAATATATTTGAAATAGATGTTGAAAACATAAAATTATAAAGAGAAATATATTTGAAAATCTCAATATGCACTTTTTAAAACACCAACGAGTATATTCGATTTCAAACCGGTAATAACTCAACAAATATCTAACAAGTATTTAAGAGATATGATTTTACTATTGAATATAAAACCGAGCCAATGAGTTTTAGATCAATTGGTTTAGGAGGAGGTAACCTTATGATTTTTCAATATGGAGGTCATGGGTTGCAATCCCACTTGATGCAATTTGCTTGCAATTACTACAGTCGGCCTTTGGTTATGGTTTTGTGTTTTTATAGTTATTTAAATACAACATTTATTATCTAGTTAAATGAGAGCATCTTATGGGTAATTAAACATAAAACTAGCTCAGAAAACTTACTAGTTCAAAATTAAAAGCATACATTATTTAATAGATAATTATGCTTTGACAATTTAAAGTTACTTGTTTCAGGAAAGAAAAAATAATTAAATTGGGTCATCATGCTTTAGGTACTTTGTACGGTATCTGTTGTCATTTTGGAGTTTCAGGAAAGAAAAAAATAATTAAATTGGGTCATCAATGCTTTAGGTACTTTGTGTAGTATCTATTGTCATTTTGGAAAGAAGATAAAAGAAATCTAAAATCACATGGGTGTTCCTACATAGTGACAATTCTCTGTTTTACTCACTTTCAAAACTCATGAATGGATAAATAAAAGAGATAATTCTCAAAATCGTCTATGAGGTTTGGACATGTTTTTTTATTTTCATTGAAAATAATTTTTTGTATCATATTGTCCCTCACGTTTGTAACTTTTTTGTCATTTTCATCCAAATGCCTAACCAGGTTACTTTATGCCATCTGTTGGGGTATTTTTTGAAATTTATGTTGGAAAAATAGGTGAAAATAGCAATTTTCACAAATATAGGAAAATGATTTTTTCCTATTTTGGACTAGAAATAAATATAATAAAATGAGCGGGTTTTATATATTTATTTGTGGGTTTCTGTTCTATGTTGGAAGAGCTTCGCAACGAACTAAACCACGGCCAAAACAGAGCTAAGATGAATGAGATATCGATGCTCAAAGTTGGGTGTTTGAAACATTGAATGCTGAAACAAAAGGGAAAGTAGCACCTTTTCCACATCGGATGAGAGATGGAACTTAAATGGGTATTTAAGGTGGAACTCTCCATCCTTATTGTTTCATGGAAGCACACACTAAGTGTCCTCGCGAATGGTGCTGAGCACCCTAACTCGCACTCGCACACGCTCGCGCGCGCGTGGCGCTTTGATAGCGCACGCTCGCATCGCCGCGAGCCGCCTTTGTATTTTTGACCACGTGCGCGTGGTGAATCACAGAGGCTGCAAGGACCAAGTGGTGAAGTGGCAGTCCGCGCGCGGGTACACATGGCACGAAGGCGCGCGGTTGCGCATGGTGCCTAGGTCCTGCTGTGTCGTGCGCGGCGCACCAGAGTGAGCCAATACGGCGCGACTGTGTGGCGTGCTCGTATAGGCTCACAGGTAACGTGGCGCACGCGCGCATGGAAATGAGCGAGATGGACGCACCGCGCATGAGCGTGCTAACCTACGCGCGCACCAGTGTGTCTTGCGCGCGCGCACGCAGAAGCTTCCAGCATTGAATGACAGTGCAGTTTCAGTTCAACTTCGTAACTGACGAGTTAACGGTCTTTGACTGAGAATTAAATGACGTATTAAATTGCATTGAAGACGTTCAATGCAATTTAAACCTCTCTTTAATTCTCTTTTGACTGTTTCGACTTAGGAGCTGCATATATACAGCTTCATACCCGACTGTAGGAGGATACTAGCAACACAACAGCAAACACTACTTTCTTTCTACAATTTTCTGATCTATTACTTGCAGTTTCAAGGTAACCTTCGGGTTGTAGGCGAACTCCGGCAGTACACTGCTTCGGCTGTTTTACCGTGGGAAACAAAACGAGTATGTCGCAACCCCCGATCCCTGATCCCCGGGAACGGGCGGACGCGATCACAGAGTTTCGGTGGTATCAGGGTTATTTAATCTCGCAGCAGAATTTTCATCAAGGCCGTAGTTAGGAAATGTTTATCAGAGTAAAACCACCTCATATAATATTAATAATCACATGGGCAAAACCCAAGTTTTTTATTACAATACATTTATAGGGACAAATCCTATTTTATTGAATTTAAAACATCGTTTATTAGGTAACTTTTATAGCCACATTTTTCCCAAGCCTTCAGTGCTGTCCAGCTGGCTTTCATTAATTGGCTGTTCACATTGTGTTACCTGTAACGCGTTTTAAAAACATTTGTCAGTCGGAAATACTGGTGAGTGAATCCCAGTTTAATCAAGAAACATTTTATCAATTAAAACAGTATTGAGAGCGATCACATTGTTTATTTCTACACAATTAATCATTCAGTATTTGCCACTCGACCGGATCTATGGCTATGGTCAAATTACCCATTGGCTAACTCGTCGTCCAATGGTAATGCACTGTCATTCCGACATACTACTACTACTACTACTACTACTACTACTACTACTACTACTACTACTCGTAGTAATAAATTTTGTATACAAAACCCATAATACCGGCAGTAATTGAAGAACTACAAAGACTCAATCACCGCTTAATCATATTGTAAAACGTTTAAGGTTTTGTAAAACATTCCAAAAAGGTTAACAAAAAGAGGATAAACTCACATTGCTGTCTTAGGCTTTTCGTAAAGGTTTCCTGAATATAATATATAATTCATACAAATGTACATTGGTTAGTATCATAACCCTTTGAAGATATTAATAATACCCTCCCCGAGACGGCATTCCAACAACTACGTAGGGCAGAACCATGATAGTTGTTACGGAACCCTAAATCAATCGGGCAGCGTAACTATTATGAAACTGGGGTTATAATACTTACAACGGAGCAGAACCTCGCTAATTTGGGGTATAGTACCCGACTATAATGCCTCTAATTCAGAAAGTGAGATTGAGAAATGAAAAGTGAGCGACGGAAAACGAAACCCGACGGCCTTCTTATATAGTTGCTGATTCTAGTCCTGTCGCGACCCGAATAAGGTAAGGCGAAGCCTTACGCGGCCCGCGTCAACACCGGTCAACATAATAGCTTAGCTGGGTCAGCTAGTAGGTCCGCCACGATGTCGACACGTGTCGGCTCAGGATGTATCCGCGTTTCATGGTCTCTCGCGGCCCGCGTTGACTAACAAAGACTCTTACGCGGCCCGCCTTAACTAAAGGAATCAGCGGGGTCAAGTCCAGTCTTAATACCGCCCGCGTGAGATATTGGGGTGGGTCTACGCGGCCCGCCTCAACTCTATTTTTCTTAATTTTGATTTATTTTATAATTATAACATAACTAAGGCTCGGTTTTCACATACGAGGTGTAATATAAAACATATTTGAGACATTTTATAATATATTAGAGGGTCGGAAATATTATGAGGGTGTTGGTTTTACCGAGGGTTGTTACATTCTCCCCACCTTGTTTTAGAGCTCGTCCTCGAGATCTACTGAAATAAGTGCGGATATTTTCTTTTCATTTCAGATTCAAGTTCCCATGTGTATTCAGGTCCTCTTTTGGAGTCCCACTTTACTTTGACTAGAACTAGTCTCTTATGTTTGAGATTCTTGACTTTCCTGTATTCAATTTGTAGAGGTCTTTCTACAAACTTGAGTTGTTCATTTACCTCTATATCCTTAAGAGGTACTATTAATGATTCATCAGCTAAACACTTTTTAAGATTAGATATATGAAACACATCATGTATTCCTGCCATTTCCTCTGGCAGTTGTAGCTGATAGGCTACTGGTCCTATTTTTCTAATAATCTTAAAAGGTCCAACATACCTGGGACTTAGCTTTCTTCTTTTGATAAATCTTACCACTCCTTTCCAAGGAGAGACTTTCAATAATACTTTATCTCCTACCTGGAATTCCAATGGTTTGCGTCGGTTATTGGCATAACTCTTTTGTCTCTCACGTGCGGCTTTCAGACGTTCCTTGACTTGAATAATCTTGTCAGTTGTTTCTTGTACTATCTCAGGTCCAGATAGTTGTTTTTCCCCAATTTCTGCCCAACAGACTGGGGTTCGACACTTGCGTCCATAAAGTGCTTCGAATGGTGCAGCATTGATACTTGTGTGATAACTATTATTATAAGAAAATTCTATTAAAGGTAAGTGATCGTCCCAATTACCTCCAAAATCAATTACACAAGCTCTAAGCATGTCCTCCATTGTCTGAATTGTCCTTTCGCTTTGTCCATCCGTTTGTGGATGATAAGCTGTACTTAACTTTAACTTGGTTCCCATTGCCTTTTGGAAACTAGACCAAAAATGAGATGTAAATCGACTATCCCTATCAGAAACAATTGATAAAGGAATTCCATGCAAAGAAACAATTTCATTTACATACAATTTAGATAATTGTTCCATACTAATTGTTTCCTTCATTGGTAGAAAATGAGCTGACTTAGTTAGTCTATCTACAATCACCCAGATTGTATCATTTCCTTTCCTAGTTTTGGGTAATTTAGTGACAAAATCCATTGTTATAAATTCCCATTTCCAAACTGGCATTTCTAATTGTTGTAACAAACCTGAGGGTTTCTGATGTTCAGCTTTAACTTGTAAACAAGTTAAACATTTAGAAACATAGGCTGCTATGTCCTTCTTCATTCCTATCCACCAGAAATTTTTCCTTAAATCCTGGTACATTTTATCATTTCCTGGATGCATCGTATATTTAGACTTATGGGCCTCTTCTAGTATACAATGACGTAAGTTTCCTAATTTAGGTATCCACATTCTCTTTTTATGGAATCTCCAAATTCCATCTGTTCCTTGTTCCAATTCTTTTAGCATACCTTTTAATTTTTCAGAATCCTCCTTGATTACTGATTCTTGTGCTTCTCTTATCTGATCATTTAAATCTACTTGCAGATTTAATTTAAGAGAACGTACCCTTTTTGGCTTTTCATGATACTTTCGGCTTAAAGCATCTGCCACTATATTGGCTTTTCCTTCATGATACTGGATATTATAATCATAATCACTAAGAAATACCATCCAACGTCTTTGTCTCATATTCAACTCTTTTTGCTTGAAAACATACCTTAGACTCTTATGATCAGTGAATATGGTAAACTTACTACCGTAAAGGTAATGTCTCCAAATCTTAAGAGCAAAAATTATAGCTCCTAATTCTAAATCATGGGTTGAATAATTCTCTTCATGATTTTTAAGTTGTCTACATGCGTAAGCTATAACATTTTGTCGTTGCATCAATACACATCCATAACCTAATTTAGAAGCATCACAATAGACTACGAAGTCTTCAGTTCCTTCTGGTAATGCTAGTTTGGGTGTATGTGTTAATCTTTGCTTAAGGATTCTAAATGCTTCTTCTTGTTTAAATCCCCATTCAAACTTAACAGATTTACAAGTTAACTTAGTTAAGGGAATGGCTATTCTAGAGAAATTTTTAATAAATCTTCTGTAATAACCTGCCCATCCTAAGAAACTTCTAACTTCAGTTGGTGACTCAGGGGTTTTCCATTTAGTAATTGCCTCAATCTTGGTTGGATCCACATGAATTCCTTCATGATTGACTAAATGTCCAAGGAATTGTACCTGTTCTAACCAAAATTCGCACTTTGAAAACTTAGCATAAAGCTTTTCCTTTCTTAACAGACTTAAAAGTGCGTGCAAATGTCTTGCATGATCCTCTTTATTCTTAGAGTAAATTAGAATATCATCTATAAAAACAATTATGAATTTATCCAAATATGGTTTACATATTCGGTTTATCATGTCCATAAATGCAGCTGGGGCATTGGTTAAACCAAATGGCATGACAGTAAATTCATAATGACCATACCTTGTTCTAAATGCGGTCTTAGGAATGTCCTCTTCCTGTACCTTTAATTGATGATATCCTGACCTTAAATCGATTTTTAGAGAAAAATCGAGCTCCTTGCAGTTGATCAAACAGATCATCGATTCTCGATAATGGGTACCGATTCTTAATCGTGACCTTGTTTAATTCACGGTAGTCAATGCACATACGCATTGATCCGTCCTTCTTTTTAACAAAGAGTATCGGCGCTCCCCTTGGCGACGAACTCGGTTGTATAAATCCTTTCTCCAACAATTCATCTAATTGTTTCTTTAATTCTTGCATTTCTGCAGGTGCCAACCGATAAGGTGCTTTGGCAATCGGTGCTGTTCCGGGTATTAGATGAATCCTAAATTCAACTTCTCTGTCTGGAGGTTGTCCTGGCAATTCTTCTGGAAATACATCTGAAAACTGAGATACTACGGGAATATCTTTTAAATCCTTTCCTTTAGTGTTAATGATTATAGAAATCAAATACACTATAGAACCTTGTTGGGATTAAACCCTACCAGAGGAACAGATAATGAAAGCCAAAACCGGATCATGTCAGTGGATTCACAATAAGCATCAGTTTACGATAAGTCTTCTCCCTTGAAAGTGATTATAACATTTGATGGTCTTACATCCACTGTCCTGATACAACTGACGCTGCTCTTCTAATTACTGATGAAGCCAAAAGACTGCTGAGAACTAAGCACTGCTGATGACAAAGCACTGCCCAATCAAGGACTGATCAACCTTGAGGAAAGCACGGATATAAAGAGAGAACAGTAGTTTAGTATATCATCTGTTTTATGTATAGTCAGTGGTTAGGTTTAGCAGTGTTTGTATAAGACCAGTAGATACAGGTTGTTAGACTGTTAGACGTCGTTTTCATGGTAACGTCAGCTGTGATGCCTCAGCGGTTTGGATTATCTATAAATGGGACAGTACTCTGTACTGTTACATTTGATTCGTTTTGAGAGAGTTCTTCTTCTCAATTCAATCCTTTCATCTTGTGCAATCCAACCTTGGGGCATCAGGCTGAGGGGGAGCTTAGTTTGTAAGCATGTCTGTAATCATTTGATTCGTATTGTAAATCTTTTAACTAAATGAATTGCATATGCTTTTTCAAAACTATTTTCTCCTTTGATTGTGTTTACTAAGTTTGTTATTCATTTCCGCTGCACTTTACATTGTTTCATACTCATTTAGTGTTCAAATCATACAAACTAACACAATCATAAGAGCCTCCGATCCTAACAATTGGTATCAGAGCCAGGACAGTCAAATTCGATCTAACAATCAATTTGACATAACAGTTCGGCTCATAATTCATTGATACTAAGGTTGGGTGCATTTAGTTGAAAAACAGAGTACCGAGTAAACCATGTTCAAAGTGGTTATTCAAAAACTCTTTAAATCAACCAAGATGTCATATGACACACAAATCTCACACAACAAGTGATTTCATGCACAAGACACTCATGGTTTCTAGATCTGAAAACATATCTATTAAAACTATGGGATTATCTCTTATTTTCAAAATTGATTTCAACTATTGTTGTGAATTTTGTGCTGTTTCATCATGTTTAATACTAAAGTATGAACCTCAGATGAACAAAACCTATGTTCTTAAAACATTAGTGTTTTTGGTAAACATGAAAGAGGGAATTTAAAACTTTAGTCATAAGATCTGGTGTGTTGAAAAACAGGTTGAGGATCCTCAAATGGACAAAATCAACTATGTTAAAATACATTCAGAAAATCAGGAATTAACATAGTCCATATCATATGTAGTGTGAGATTGGTTGAAAAACTTGTGCAAACATGACCAATTCTCTCAAAACATTACGACAAAATGATATTGGATTAAGGTTTTTCTCAAAGATCTCCCAGTAAGTAATTCTTTACTTATAAATGGGAAGGGTGAAAGGGGAAGAAGAAAATTAACAAAAGCTCAGAAGTGTGTTTATCTCAAAACTTTTGAAGTCAAAGGGAAGAGTATAAACATAAAACACTTTAGAGTCAAAGGTTGGGGTAATTGTGGTCATTAAGCAACTATGTGCAATCACTGATTTAAGAAAATTCAGGGAACAATTGTTTTCCCAGTAAATGTATTTAAAGGAGGACTAGACAAATTTTCTGAATTTTCACATGGTAACAAAGTCTACAACTGAGTTTTCAAGAACTCATGTGAACATGTGTTCTCTTTTCTGTTGTCAATCATCAACAAGAATATGGTACCAAGCAGTGGATGAAGTGCAGTTAAAAGTCATACCACTGTCTTCAACCATTGACCATCCTTATAAACTTGAGCATGAGATGATTATGTATTTTATTATTTGTTTTACTAGGTTCCTTTGGTGCTGTTTTTAGAAAATCCTTTAATTATTTTTTTTCCTAAGAAGGATTTTCTCGAATAAAGCAGGATATATCATTCTATATTTTTTAAATGATATATTTTGAACTTTTACTGGTTTTTGATAGTAAAAGTTTCAATCTCCTGTTAGGATAGATAACCTTTATTTTTGTTGGTTAATTTCTCCTCAAGCAGATCAAAAGGAAATGGTATATTTGTCATGGTCATGTCAAACTCAAGTTTGTTCTTAATCTTTGAAAATGATTGATTGTCAACAGATCTTAAAATACCTGGGTACTCATGTTTTAATTCAAATATTATTACAAAGATGAGTAACTTTGGTAAAAAGTTCACATTATCTTGGGTACTAAACCACTGTCAAGGAGTTGTAAAGGCTTCAAAATGTGTAATTGACATTTGGCAAAACCCTGAATGAAAATTTTCAAAACTGTTGCTGATATACTGATCTCTAAAATCATTACCATTATATTACTTTTAACCACTGTCTTGTTCAACATCTTTTACTAAATACTGTCCACCGCTGAAAGTCATCCACTGATCCATCATTTCTCCTAGCAAGCACTGATGCTCAAAATTAGTGTCTTATCCACTGATGTACTATCTACTGATAGTAAAAATCATCCACGGATGTCACATTATTACCGTTGTAACCACTGATGTTTACTTCATCAGTGGTTTTCAAAACAACTGTCCTCTGCTATTCATCCACTTCATCAGTGTTTGACACGTGGTCAGTTTTTAGCCTTCAGATCATAATAACCGCTGCCACATCAGCGATCATTTTTTCCCTAAAATAAAACCCTGATCAAAACCCCCAAACAGGGTTTTACACTATCGAATTGAATTCCAAAGTTATCTTCTCAAAGCAGTTTCCAACCTTTCTTCCAAAATCACTCTCTGATTCTTCTTCATCAAAATGACGAAGTCAAAATCAAGATCAAAATCTAAACCAAAATCACCATCATCTTCAAAAGAGGTCGCTCAAACGGCCGAAGAAACCATTGAAATCCCATACAAATCACCGCACAACTACTTGGGTCTCCTCACAAAACCCTCAAACAACCGCACCTTCGATTCCGTCACCGACACACTATCTGAATCAAAGTACAAAACTTTGTTGACAGCAGACGCTCCCATTTACCTGCAAACCCAGAGAGAGTTCTGGAAAAATGCTACTCTTGAGAAACAAGACGATAAAGTAGTAGCCATCAACTCCTCGATACAGGGTAAAGCGATCCAATTCATTCCACAAACAATCTCAGAAGTCTTTAAACTCGATGATCAGAAAGGTAAAACTTCTTTTGACAAAACCGAGTTGAAAACTGACTTTTTGAAAAGAGGGTATGCAGAACAATCAAAGGTAGATACCTTACAAAAAGGTTATTTTCCGTCTGCACCCAGATTTCTATTTCACACACTTTTGTCGTGTGTTTCAAATAAAACAACAACTTTTAACGAAATACCATTGAAGATTCAATGCCTGGGCTATGCTATTTTAAATAATAAAGATTACAACTATTCCCAGGAAATCTTCAATGACTTGGTAAAGAACGTTGATAGCAAAACATTTTTACTCCTTCTAAGGTTTCTAAGTTACTATTTTAAACAAAAATTTGAAAAAGAAAATGAAAATGTGCCAAAACAAGGTGTTTATTTTCAAATAAAAAGTTTAACACCTGAAACATTCACTAGAATGTTGGCACCAATAAAAACAAAAGCAGAGGTGTCCGAGCAGAATTTAGCAGTTACTACTGCTCCTCAGACATCTGCTGCTGAGCCCACTGCTCCAGGTGATCATAGCAGCACTACCCCTGCTTTGAAACCCACACCTGCCACTACCAAAAAGACCAAAAAGAAAACATCCAGAAAGCCCCCAAAACCCAAAACAAAGGCAACTCTGGAAGATGAGATCCCAGAGCTAATGCCTGTGACAACACAAATGTCACCACAAACCACTGCTGCTACTTCCTCACAGCAGTTGGTAGAAAGATCTCCACCGTTGCCTAAAACTCCTCCTGCATCCTCACAAAAGGATCAGGTTGTAAGCACAGGGACCCCACAATATGAAGCTCTGGATTCAATCGGATCCATCTTCCTCGGTCCTGATCCCAAGGACATGTCTCCTTCAACTCCCATACCCTCACCAATAATATTACCACAATCCATGCTACCTTTGTTGCATGCAGTTGTTATAGCTCAGACACAAACCAGTTCCTCTCTATCACCTGTCACTGAGAGTATACTCCCACAAGTGACTGGGTCTGATGCTTATACCTCTGCTATCCCAGCAACAACTGAGGAGGTTACACCCCCTGAGTTACAAGTAACTCTCGGTGGTAGTTCAAGTGGAGCAGCAACTACAACTGATGGATTAACAGATCTTCAGTTGGACAGTTGTTTCATTAGTAAGACTCCCTTGAAGGCAATTTCTTCAATAGCACCATCGGTAACCACCAGTGAGTTGGTTCTAACCACTGGTACCATCAAAGGTTTATCAAGTGCTGAAGAAAGAAGTCCCTAGTACCAAGAACAAGGGGCATCAATGGGTGATTTTTGGGACTCAGTTCCTAAGTCAAACATTGATATAACCACTACAGGTGGGGATTCAGATGATCCCATTAAAGTGGGTGATGATTCAAAATACCAGGAATTGACGGGAAGAGTTGAAAAACTTGAAACCTCAGTTGCTGAAATAAAGGATATGGTGCAAGAGATTTTAAAAGCTCAAAAAGCACAATCCACTGCTGTTCCACCACAAGCACCTGTTCCACCTCAAGCATCTGCTCCACCACAAGCAATTGCTGCAAATGAGCTCTGGAATATTTTTCAACCCATACTTGAGAAACAAAAACAGATGGCTGATCAGCAGCATGAGATACATGTGAAAATGCTGACAAACATGGTGGAGTCAAGATTTAAAGATACTCAAGCAGACATCAAAGCTATCAAGGATCATCTCCAAAGCACTCCTGGAAAAGTTCCATCTACTATCCTTTTCGTGGATAACCCCCTTGCAGATAATGCCAAAAAGGGGGAGAATGTCAAAAAGATGAAGAAAAAGGGAATTGAAGATGGTTTGTATGTTGAACCAGAACAAGGAAAACAGCCATCTAAAATCTCAAAAGATTCAACATCTGAAACTTCCATCCAAACAGCTGATACAACAGTGGTTATAAAAACTGTTGTTAGTAGCCAAACAGCTGCCATTTCATCAACACACACAACTTCAACACACACCATCACAACCACTGTTCTACCACCATCTTCATCTACAATCACATCACCACCATTGCCTCCTGCTATAAAGCAGAAGACAACAGATGTTACAACATCTGCTGTAATGAGAACAGTGATTGAGACACCAGTTGTTTCAACCACTGTCAGTCAATCACAATTACAAACCACTACCACTTATATCACCACCACTGATCCACCCAAGACATCATCTTCCTCTCCTACAATAAAAAGGAGAAGGGTTTTCATTCCTGATGATGAGTCACCACCACCTTCAACCCCTGCTCAAAAGCAGAAGACATCTACTGACACATCAGTAGTTGTAATGATGACAGAGGTTGAAACACCAGTTGTTTCAACAGCTGTTCGTCAACCATCCACCACTGCTCTAATCATTCCTACATCACAATCAAAACCCTCCTCATCCGCAAAGCTCTACACCAGAAAAAGAAAACTTACTCAGTCAAATGAGGATAAGTATGATCCCACTGCTGCAAAATATCCGTTGGAACTAGAAGCTATAAAAAATGAGATGAAGCAATTCTACACTGATGATGATCCTTCAAACAGAAGGTTTCCTTCACTAGTTGGCTTCCTAGTTCCAGAAGACATGGATGAATATCTTGAGCTCAAATCAAGACAAGCAAAGATAAGAGCAAAGGTTGAATGTGAAGGTCAAGGTGATGAAGCCATTGCTGAAAGATTGGAATTTATGCTCACAAAAGTCAAACAAATAAAAGATTTTGCAGAAGAGCTGAGCAAAGAAAAGGAAGATAAACGAAAAGAGATGAGAAGAAAACTTCTTGCATACATCATGCAAGAAAAAATTTATCCTGCTGAAGAAAATCAATTTGAAGAATGGCCAATAGTGGCTTTAAAGCATGAGGCTGATAGGATTGATAGAATCAAGAACGATCCTAGAAAGAAGAAAAATGCTCCAAATTGGAGCAAATACAGAAAGCTCATCACTGACCTAACAACTGAATACAAAAGAAAGAAACAGGAGTTGATAGATGCAAAAGTGGACACTGCCAATGCCATATCAAAATGGTCAAAGCAGCATACTGATGAAGCCTATGAAAGGTTGAAGAAAATGAAGATAACTGTTTCAGGTACTTCAAAGAAACAAGAACAAATGATGAAACTTGAACAACAGATTGAAAACATCAAAACACTATTCAAGTCAAGAGAAAATCCTACTCTTGTGACAAACCAAGAAGAAGGAAAACAACTGACTAGTGAAGAGGTAAAAGAAAAGGAAGCTGAGTACTTCACAGAAGCCATCAAGAAAATGGGTCTAAAAGAAGATAGTTCAGTAAGCCTTCAAAACCTTTTCAAAAAGGTACTAACCAAACCTGCATCATCAAACATTTCAGCAGATATCTCAGACAGTGAGCTTGATCAACAAGAGACACAAGAGCAATTTGATAAAGAAGTTGCAGAAGATATAGCTGCAACAAATAAAGTCATAGAAGAAGCTTTCAAAAGAATGTCTGAAGTTAAAGATACTGCGTTACAATTTTTCTCAAGGCCAAAATCTCAAAGCTCATCAGAAAATAAATCTCTCCCAAGAAACCCATTGGGTTCAAAAGTACTAAAGTGGATGTCTGATCAAAAGACCCACGTATTGACCCTGGTCAGATCCAATGGCGAAGTGAAGTACATATCAAGGAAAGAAGCACTAGGCCTTAGTGTTGAAGATTTGCAGGATCTCATTGAACTTTCACTGTGTAGGGATGAGGATGACACAAGTTCCAGAGAGTTTGAAGAAGAATTTAAAAGACATGCAAGGGAACAACTGATGAGGAATAAAGATCCAGAATAATGAAGGGTTTTGGCATTATCTGTTCCAGGGGGAGATTGTTGGGATTGAACCCTACCAGAGGAACAGATAATGAAAGCCAAAACCGGATCATGTCAGTGGATTCACAATAAGCAGCAGTTTACGATAAGTCTTCTCCCTTGAAAGTGATTATAACATCTGATGGTCTTACATCCACTGTCCTGATACAACTGCTGCTGCTCTTCTAATTACTGATGAAGCCAAAAGACTGCTGAGAACTAAGCACTGCTGATGACAAAGCACTGCCCAATCAAGGACTGATCAACCTTGAGGAAAGAACTGATATAAAGAGAGAACAATAGTTTAGTATATCATCTGTTTTATGTATAGTCAGTGGTTAGGTTTAGCAGTGTTTGTATAAGACCAGTAGATACAGGTTGTTAGACTGTTAGACGTCGTTTTCATGGTGACGTCAGCTGTGATGCCTCAGCGGTTTGGATTGTCTATAAATGGGACAGTACTCTGTACTGTTACATTTGATTCGTTTTGAGAGAGTTCTTCTTCTCAATTCAATCCTTTCATCTTGTGCAATCCAACCTTGGGGCATCAGGCTGATGGGGAGCTTAGTTTGTAAGCATGTCTGTAATCATTTGATTCGTATTGTAAATCTTTTGACTAAATGAATTGCATATGCTTTTTCAAAACTATTTTCTCCTTTGATTGTGTTTACTAAGTTTGTTATTCATTTCCGTTGCACTTTACATTGTTTCATACTCATTTAGTGTTCAAATCATACAAACTAACACAATCATAAGAGCCTCCGATCCTAACAAACTTTTTCTCATACAACTTGCAGTTTTCATCACAGAGATAAATTTATTGGACTTAGAGGTTTTATCTCCTTTAATTGTGATCATTTTACCTTTTGGTGAATTAACTTTTGATCACATAAAATACTGGCTTTATTGGCTATTAACCAATCCATTCCTAAAACATCAAATCCTACCAGATTCATGGGATAAAGATTTGCAATAAATTTCTGATTTAAAATTTCTATGCTTGCTCCCTGCAAGATTTCAGAAATTCTAACAGTTTCCCCATTAGCTGTCTCTACTACGCATTCATGTGGTAGTTTAGTTAATGCCTGATTTAGAAATTTGCAAAATGATGTGTTAATAAAACTTTGGTTTGCACCAGAGTCAAATAATACTTTAGCAAAAACATCATTAACTAAAAACGTACCAGCTATGACATCTGGAATCATCTTGGCTTCTTCTGCAGTCAAAACAAATGCTCTAGCATTTTTAGTATTCTTGTTATCTGGAGCTGGAGCTAATTTTGGACAATTTAGCTTGATATGACCTTGTTCTCCGCAATTGTAACATACCTTGCTGTTAGCTTTCTTCCTGCAGTTTTCTTCCTTGTGTCCCGATATTTTGCAAAAGTTAAAATATATGGAGCATCTCCCTGAATGCTTTCTTTTGCAATACCTACAGTAGGGTGCAGAGGTAGAACCTATATTTTTCCCACGGTTAGAATTTCCAGAACGGAATTCTTGGGTCAATTTCTGGGTTAGGTTTCTCCTTTGATCCTCTTCTCTGGTACGGACTAACTCATGAGTCAAGGTATTGGATAGTTCTACAGCTTCTTCTATTGTTTGAGGTCTAGCTGCCTTGACTACGTGTCTTATTTCCCCAATTAATCCCCAAATATAACGGGAGATTAACACTGGTTCAGGTGAAGCAAGAGTTTGTACTATTCTAGCATATTCAAAGAATATCTTAGTATACCCCTTACTATCTACACCAGTCATTCTAAGGTTTAAGAATTTGTTTGCTATCTGTTCCTTCTCATTGGGTGGGCAGAATTTCCTTTTTACCATGTTCTTAAATTCTTCCCATTCCATATTATAGGTTTTATCACTTCCTTCTGTTTAGAGGATAGTGTTCCACCATTCTAGTGCTGTATTCTTAAACAGATTAGAAGCAAACAGTATCTTATCTTCTTCAGCACACTTGCTTATCCTTAAGACTGCCTCAGTCTTTTCTATCCAGCGTAAGTGTCACACCCCGACCACGTAGAACATACAAAACGTGGCGGAAATGTCGGGGAGTGTTGTAACAGAATTAATTGTTTCAAATCCATGGCAATTGAAGTTTCGTTTTATTGATTAAAAGTGTTACAATGTCTTAACAAACAAGGAAATACAACATAATCAACTAGTCTTGCATCTTTTATTGTCACTAAGGCCCATGTCCGCCTAAGTGTATCTTGATCAATCCTATGCTTCATTTCCTGAAACACATGTGAAAATAGGTACGCCAGCATAAAGATGCCGGCGAGTACATAGGTTTTGTGAAAATAAGATTCATGACTTCTGTTTAAGAAAATGTTTAGTCATGAACCTTGTAATTTGATTTGTCTTTGTAAATCATTTGAAAAACAATAAGTTCAGATGATACGTATAAATAAGAGAATAATGCATGGTTAAATGAATAACCATGTAAAAATGAGTTTGTATCAGTTAATTTGTTTGTAAATCAATGTCTTGTGAAAAATATGTTATTTGTATAAAATGTTCTATGTCTCAAATTGAAATGATTCAAATAACGCTACAATATGTAATATCATACAAACACTTATATATAGGAAGTACCAGCGGCGTATCCACCATGCTTGTATCATATTACACACGCCTCGTTACTTAAATCACTTACCAAACAAACTACCAATGTAAATTGTCCATGTATAAATGAATTTGTTAAATGTATTGAATAATATGTCAAAATGTTTATGTGTCAAATGTAAACCTATGTAAAATGCATGATCAATGTAAATCATGTAATGTGTAAATGCATGATCAATGTAAATCATGTAATGTGTAACCAAACTGATCTGTATGGCTAGTGATAAATATCACTAAACCATATGCACAAGAACATAGTATTGAAGTAAAACTTGGTTTAAATCAAAGCTATGTTTTGTGTAAATGCATGCTATATTGATACGAACATCTATACGGTATTGTTATAATGCATACATCCAAGCCTTGAGACTGTGGCGATAAACCCTTAAACGACTTAAAGGATTATCTGTGCTTATGTATATCGAATTCGGTCATTCCTTTCATCCCCTTTCCCTGGGATGTCCGGAACGGGAGTTGTCAATTCCTATGGTACCACTACCTACTAACGAACGGCGTAGCTAATGTTAATGAATGTATTGTTCCATTGTAAACAACCCAAATGTCATAACAAAATGTAAGCATGTGATGAAAATGATGTACTAAGTATGCACGCAATGGACATACATAGCATAAAATGTAAATGTAAAACGATGTACTAAGTATGCATGCAATGGACATACATAGCATAATAACAATGAAATCATGTAAAACAATGTACTATAAGTGTACTATTGAACATAGCATGTATATGATGTGAAAACATGAAAGCATGAAAGTAACAAGTAGGCACATGTGTTCCACCCCAAAACAGTTTGGAAAACAGTAAAAGAGGGGTCTATGTACTCACTTGAGATTGCTCAGTAGTCCTTGAGTAACAACCAAACAATGCTAGAGATCGCGGATATCAAACGGCACCTAATATAGGTAACTATGTTAATAAACCGGACCTAAATCGGAAGATCTGATAGAATGAGGGTTCGTAAACCAAACGAGTATAGAGACTCGTGTCATATGGTTTAACAAAGCCTACATACTAAATGAAACCTAACCTAAAAGCTTACGACCCATTACGACCCGTTTAGGTAGCTTATGCTACTTTAACGCGTCGTTCGCGTGAAACGCGTTCGGACCGCCTAACTAGTTCTACGACAAGTGTTATATGCCTAAACATGTTACATAATCAGTTATGTGACAAAAGTTTAGGTTGCATATGCTTAATTACCAATTATACATGAAAAGGGTATTCTGGTAATTTACCTAAGGCATATAAACTACCTATCATATAACTACTTAAACGATGTGACCATAGGGTATAACCTCGGAAGGTTATTCCCTACCTACTATGGTCACCTAATGTATTTGGTCGGATTCTAATGATCGACCAAACTGGGTCGGGTTCGAGGGTATAGGCGATTTATTAGATCGCCTACCCTACGACCCTAGACAACGTGGTAATCAGTGGGCATAGTCCCAAGGGACTATGACCAACGTGATTACACTCACGTTGCGAAGTTCAAACGAACTTCGCATTGACCATTACTGGTCAACGCTGAAAGTCAAACAAAGTTTGACTTTCTGACTCGAAAAGCAATAAAATAAGGAAAAGAATGAAAGAATACTTACGAAGGGTCCCCGAATGCTAATCCCGATTCAAGAATCTCAGGTATGAAACAATGGTTTCAACTTAGAGGTTCTCAAATCAGAATTCTTGTAATTTTGAAGCATGGGGGGTGGGGTATTTATAGTAAAAGGTCCACCGTTAAGATCGTTTCATGGAAAACGTGCCTTAATCCCACCCGTACAAGTGTCGGGACCTTATGGTGACTAAAATGTGATCCTTATCAGATGACTAGACAAATGAGAATGTGTGGTGGTGGATCAAACAGCTGCAATCTGCTGTTAGAAACATTTAACCTGGTCAGAAGGTCTGACGCGGGCCGCCTAAGGATGTTAAGATCCTGAGGCGGGCCGCCTAGGAGTCACAGATCAGAACAAAGTTTCAGAAATGTCAGTTTCAGTCCCTGCACGTGTTTAAGGCCATTTCCGACACTTCTAAGGCCCATAAAGCCAACTTTAAGGCCCTAAAATGTTGCCTAAACATTTAGGACATGAAACATGCTCAAAAATATGCCGGGTGTTGGTTCGTTTGGTCGTACGAACGCGATGTTCGCTTAATTACGACGGAATGCGCATAAGCGCGAAAAACGATCCAAATGACGCGACGAATGGATTTTTGGCAAGCCAAACACTAAAGTATAATATAGTCATGCTTACATAAATTTTTGGATGTCCGGATGTATTCAGAACGTAAGTTATGCGCGAAAATGCAAACTTGTGCACTTTTTGACACTTTTAGTCCCTGAATGACACAAAAGTTTATTTTAGCATACCGAACACCTCAAAGCCTATTTCTAAGCTATGTGAAGGATATTTATGGTATGTTTAACTTATGGTCATGCTCCGGAATGTCTGTTACAGTTCAAATTGGCATACTTTCGCAGTTTGTCAAATTTAGTCCCTGTAAGCGATTTAACTTGATTTTGCCATACCAAAGCCTTTAAAACTTATTTCTAAGTTATGTAAAGGTTATTTAAGGTATGTTAAGCCTATGTCACTATTCTGGAGTGTTTGTTGCATTAAAATGGTTATATTTACGCATCGGTGCGCGTATAACCTTCCAGAAAGCAATTTAGAGTTTGAAATTGAACAAGAATTGATATGTGCAAATGATACACATATTTTTACAAATCCCAAGTATGAAATATAATATTTCATTGGTTCGGTATTTTTTTGATGGCCGTGGAGGCACAGGTGTTACAGTCTCCCCTACTTTAGGAAATTTCGTCCCGAAATTTATTTAGAGGAAACTTGTGAGAGCTTGAAAACATGAAGTTGAAAAGATCAAACAACATTGGTTAGGGTTCTGAACTTCTAGTAACTTTAATAACATCATGTTTGCAATGTAAGAGGGATACTTATATACAAGTATATGAAGCTTCATTGGTGCGTCCACCGTACCTCCATTACATTGTTCTCATTTTGTTATTGTTGTCGCTATCGGTTCTTACACAAAATAAATCTTACTAGGTTTCTGTGCACCAAATTTCATAATTATGTACGCGTCCATAATTAGACAATTCCTTGCATAGTTTACTCAGTCTATTTTATAATGTGTAGGGTAACACCAAATGAACAATCCTGTGATGAGTGTGACTAGACCGCCATAGAGTCCTTTTAATTAAATCAATAAATGATCTAAATAGACTTTCAAGGGGTCTGTTCAGCTACATCACTAGATGTCGTTCTTTAACCAAATTGTGAATCAATCTTTTTGACTAGACCACTAAAGGTCTCTTATGAATCATGGAGTGGTACTATATAATCCAAGGGTCTTAACTATTACATAGAAGCCCAATAAGGATTTAAGGTAGTACCTTTTGAATATTCTGCTACGAATCCCTCATATGAAAATATGAAAGATCCTGCGAGGATTTGGATAACGAATATCCAGAGTATATAAAAACACAAAAAAAATGCATAAAAGAAAACATAAGATGAATAAACACATAGTCGTGTAACCACAAAGATTGTTTATTAATTTGTCTTGTTAATTCCGTACATGCATTTAAAGCACACTAGGAATCCAATCCGTGGATTTCATTTGGTACTTTAAACGTTATCAAGAATCTAACTATAAAGATAGAAAGATTTTTAAAAGAAAAATTCGTTTTCGATTTATAAGGAACCGAAATGTTCGAATTTAGGTACATAAGGAATCCAATTAAGAACTCTGATTTGTATGACAATTATCCACAAGGATCTAATTGTGAAAATAAAAAGATCCCATATGGATTTAAAAGTTGAAGATGTTTTGAAACCTTGCACTAGATGTGCTTAGGTCAAAATATGATGTAAAATGCTTATGAAGTTGAGATGCTTGATATGCCAAGGCGACATATGAAGCAGAATTTGAAAGTTAAGTCAATGTATGAGGAAAATATTTTTGAAAACTATGCATTGGGGTTCTTTTAAGAAAAATGTGTTTAACGTTTTTGAAACCTTATATATAAAAATTTTGAAATCATAAAGTAGGTGTATTAGATAGATATATTTAAAAATGTTTTAAAATCATGCGAGATGAATTTTGAAATTATGTATAAGGTTTTTGAAAGACATGGATGATGCTTTTCGAAATCATGCACTTGATAAGAAAATGTATTGTGTTAATATTGTCTTCAGACTATATGAAATATTTTGAAATTAGAAAGGTTGGTTTTGATAACATGGCCAATGTTTTTGAAATAACATAGACAATGTATCTAGAAAAATTGTTTTCAAACTATATGAAATGTTTTGAGATCATGAAGATTGGGTTGAAATACTTGTACTGTGTATGTTGAAAAATCAAAACGTAATGGGTATAAGATTTGAAAATACCCTTAGTTATCCAACCAAGGATTCAAAGATACAGATGTGTAAAAAGCCCGATTGCTCATAATTTCACTTTATTTCTTGTACTTCATCTCCTGGAATGAAACGAGTACTTAAAATTTTTGAGGGAATCATGAGCGATCATTTGAAAGAGAGAAATCCCAATAGTAGTTTGTAAGGAACATAATTCCTTGATGTAGGTATCATAGGAAAATCATACACACATATAACTATATTTGTATATCAGAATTTGTGAACAACGATTTATTTATAAACAAAACAGATTGTTTCACATTACAAGGAAACAAAAGAACAAAAGCATAAGACAGCAACATCTTCTAGTCAGCCAACTGCTCATCCGTGGGTTGGATTTGCATTAGCAAGCTTTGGGCATTTGTTCCTGAAATGGCTAGTCTCACCACAGTTGTAGCAAGTACCACGCGGGAAACGAGCTTGAGTAGGGTTGACTTGGGGTTGATTTAGACCACCTTGGTTCGGGTTACAACGACAAACATTTGCCAGGTGACCGAGTCGCCCGCACGATGCACACAGATGACACTGTAAGTGAGCTTGGTGATGCCCATTACATTTGTCGCAAAATGGCGTCGTTCCCTTGTATTGCTTCTTAGCAGGTTGTGCTACCACCCGGATGGGTCCTGCTTGATTTGGTACTGCTGCAACACAAACTTTTGCTGTATGACCTTTACGTCCACAGATTTGGCATTCACGGCACTTCACCATAGCATGATGATAAGGTTACATTTGTTGCACAAGGGTGAAGTTCCATTGTATGGCTTCCTAGCTGGTGGCCTTGCCACATGGCTAGGTCCCGCTTGATTAGGTGTAACCGCTGCGGGTTTCCTTGAAGCCTTACGCTTCCTTGATTTAGGTGCTGGCTTGACTTCTGCTTCCTTTGGTGGCTCATGAGTGGCTTCATTGTCGAGTCGAGAGGCTTCATTGTTGAGACGAGCCATGGCAATGCCTAAATCCACAGTCCTCTGAATCACTTCGCCAATTTGCTGGACAAATTTGGCTGTTCGCTCGGGCATTTGACCAGTGCTGAAAGGAATAGACATTCTAGAAGGAAATGAAAGACATAGGAAGAAACGAGTGAAAGGTTATTGGATAATCAATACAGAATGGTAACGAATGAAAATTTTGACCATTTGTTTGTTACCTAAGGCAAACAAATGAGATGGTGACAAATCAAAGTAAATGGGTCAAAAATAATGTATCGTGAAGACATGCTCGCCTATAAGTGAACACTCATCCCAAGAATTCCCAGGTAAGCACAACTGGTCTCGCGTCTGATGAGATGTATACGAAGTGCTTGCCTAGACAGAAAACCCAGAATACAGGCATTCACCCTTCCAGTTTGCACGTGTTCACATTATTTAAAACCCAAAACCTTGACGAGGTTTTGAAAATTCAAAGGGGTTCAAAACCATATAATAGAGAGTTCAAAACCTTACAATAGAGGGTTCAAAACCTAGTAATCAATCATCCTAGAATAGATGATTAGTTTTCAAAGCGGTTTTGAAATTTATGTTCTTGTTGTGGTTGTCACCTAAGGATAGGTGACAGTATTGTTTTATGACTAAACGCAAGTAAACTCGCGTTAAGGTCCTAGAAAGGTTATAGACTAGGTCAAAGTATTACTAATAACCTAATTCCCTATAACCATGAGCTCTGATACCATCTTTTCTGTCACACCCCGACCACGTAGAACATACAAAACGTGACGGAAATGTCGGGGAGTGTTGTAACAGAATTAATTGTTTCAAATCCATGGCAATTGAAGTTTCGTTTTATTGATTAAAAGTGTTACAATGTCTTAACAAACAAGGAAATACAACATAATCAACTAGTCTTGCATCTTTTATTCTCACTAAGGCCCATGTCCGCCTAAGTGTATCTTGATCAATCCTATGCTTCATTTCCTGAAACACATGTGAAAATAGGTACGTCAGCATAAAGATGCCGGCGAGTACATAGGTTTTGTGAAAATAAGATTCATGACTTCTGTCTAAGAAAATGTTTAGTCATGAACCTTGTAATTTGATTTGTCTTTGTAAATCATTTGAAAAACAATAAGTTCAGATGATACGTATAAATAAGAGAATAATGCATGGTTAAATGAATAACCATGTAAAAATGAGTTTGTATCAGTTAATTTGTTTGCAAATCAATGTCTTGTGAAAAATATGTTATTTGTATAAAA
The DNA here is from genome assembly GCA_030545235.1 of Helianthus tuberosus. Lineage (NCBI taxonomy): Eukaryota > Viridiplantae > Streptophyta > Magnoliopsida > Asterales > Asteraceae > Helianthus > Helianthus tuberosus. Next base: position 193,557,114 of record CM060445.1, read on the forward strand.
TGTTCTATGTCTCAAATTGAAATGATTCAAATAACGCTACAATATGTAATATCATACAAACACTTATATATAGGAAGTACCAGCGGCGTATCCACCATGCTTGTATCATATTACACACGCCTCGTTACTTAAATCACTTACCAAACAAACTACCAATGTAAATTGTCCATGTATAAAGGAATTTGTCAAATGTATTGAATAATATGTCAAAATGTTTATGTGTCAAATGTAAACCTATGTAAAATGCATGATCAATGTAAATCATGTAATGTGTAAATGCATGATCAATGTAAATCATGTAATGTGTAACCAAACTGATCTGTATGGCTAGTGATAAATATCACTAAACCATATGCACAAGAACATAGTATTGAAGTAAAACTTGGTTTAAATCAAAGCTATGTTTTGTATAAATGCATGATCAATGTAAATCATGTAATGTGTAAATGCATGATCAATGTAAATCATGTAATGTGTAACCAAACTGATCTGTATGGCTAGTGATAAATATCACTAAACCATATGCACAAGAACATAGTATTGAAGTAAAACTTGGTTTAAATCAAAGCTATGTTTTGTGTAAATGCATGATCAATGTAAATCATGTAATGTGTAAATGCATGATCAATGTAAATCATGTAATGTGTAACCAAACTGATCTGTATGGCTAGTGATAAATATCACTAAACCATATGCACAAGAACATAGTATTGAAGTAAAACTTGGTTTAAATCAAAGCTATGTTTTGTGTAAATGCATGCTATATTGATACGAACATCTATACGGTATTGTTATAATGCATACATCCAAGCCTTGAGACTGTGGCGATAAACCCTTAAACGACTTAAAGGATTATCTGTGCTTATGTATATCGAATTCGGTCATTCCTTTCATCCCCTTTCCCTGGGATGTCCGGAACGGGAGTTGTCAATTCCTATGGTACCACTACCTACTAACGAACGGCATAGCTAATGTTAATGAATGTATTGTTCCATTGTAAACAACCCAAATGTCATAACAAAATGTAAGCATGTGATGAAAATGATGTACTAAGTATGCACGCAATGGACATACATAGCATAAAATGTAAATGTAAAACGATGTACTAAGTATGCATGCAATGGACATACATAGCATAAAAACAATGAAATCATGTAAAACAATGTACTATAAGTGTACTATTGAACATAGCATGTATATGATGTGAAAACATGAAAGCATGAAAGTAACAAGTAGGCACATGTGTTCCACCCCAAAACAGTTTGGAAAACAGTAAAAGAGGGGTCTATGTACTCACTTGAGATTGCTCAGTAGTCCTTGAGTAACAACCAAACAATGCTAGAGATCGCGGATATCAAACGGCACCTAATATAGGTAACTATGTTAATAAACCGGACCTAAATCGGAAGATCTGATAGAATGAGGGTTCGTAAACCAAACGAGTATAGAGACTCGTGTCATATGGTTTAACAAAGCCTACATACTAAATGAAACCTAACCTAAAAGCTTACGACCCATTACGACCCGTTTAGGTAGCTTATGCTACTTTAACGCGTCGTTCGCGTGAAACGCGTTCGGACCGCCTAACTAGTTCTACGACAAGTGTTATATGCCTAAACATGTTACATAATCAGTTATGTGACAAAAGTTTAGGTTGCATATGCTTAATTACCAATTATACATGAAAAGGGTATTCTGGTAATTTACCTAAGGCATATAAACTACCTATCATATAACTACTTAAACGATGTCACCATAGGGTATAACCTCGGAAGGTTATTCCCTACCTACTATGGTCACCTAATGTATTTGGTCGGATCCTAATGATCGACCAAACTGGGTCGGGTTCGAGGGTATAGGCGATTTATTAGATCGCCTACCCTACGACCCTAGACAACGTGGTAATCAGTGGGCATAGTCCCAAGGGACTATGACCAACGTGATTACACTCACGTTGCGAAGTTCAAACGAACTTCGCATTGACCATTACTGGTTAACGCGTCAAACAAAGTTTGACTTTCTGACTCGAAAAGCAATAAAATAAGGAAATGAATGAAAGAATACTTACGAAGGGTCCCCGAATGCTAATCCCGATTCAAGAATCTCTGGTATGAAACAATGGTTTCAACTTAGAGGTTCTCAAATCAGAATTCTTGTAATTTTGAAGCATGGGGGGTGGGGTATTTATAGTAAAAGGTCCACCGTTAAGATCGTTTCATGGAAAACGTGCCTTAATCCCACCCGTATAAGTGTCGGGACCTTATGGTGACTAAAATGTGATCCTTATCAGATGACTAGACAAATGAGAATGTGTGGTGGTGGATCAAACAGCTGCAATCTGCTGTTAGAAACATTTAACCTGGTCAGAAGGTCTGACGCGGGCCGCCTAGGAGTCACAGATCAGAACAAAGTTTCAGAAATGTCAGTTTCAGTCCCTGCACATGTTTAAGGCCATTTCCGACACTTCTAAGGCCCGTAAAGCCAAATTTAAGGCCCTAAAATGTTGCCTAAACATTTAGGACATGAAACATGCTCAAAAATATGCCGGGTGTTGGTTCGTTTGGTCGTACGAACGCGATGTTCGCTTAATTACGACGGAATGCGCATAAGCGCGAAAAACGATCCAAATGACGCGACGAATGGATTTTTGGCAAGCCAAACACTAAAGTATAATATAGTCATGCTTACATAAATTTTTGGATGTCCGGATGTATTCAGAACGTAAGTTATGCGCGAAAATGCAAACTTGTGCACTTTTTGACACTTTTAGTCCCTGAATGACACAAAAGTTTATTTTAGCATACCGAACACCTCAAAGCCTATTTCTAAGCTATGTGAAGGATATTTATGGTATGTTTAACTTATGGTCATGCTCCGGAATGTCTGTTACAGTTCAAATTGGCATACTTTCGCAGTTTGTCAAATTTAGTCCCTGTAAGCGATTTAACTTGATTTTGCCATACCAAAGCCTTTAAAACTTATTTCTAAGTTATGTAAAGGTTATTTAAGGTATGTTAAGCCTATGTCACTATTCCGGAGTGTTTGTTGCATTAAACTGGTTATATTTACGCATCGGTGCGCGTATAACCTTCCAGAAAGCAATTTAGAGTTTGAAATTGAACAAGAATTGATATGTGCAAATGATACACATATTTTTACAAATCCCAAGTATGAAATATAATATTTCATTGGTTCGGTATTTGTTTGATGGCCGTGGAGGCACAGGTGTTACAGTAAGGTTGAAATGGCCCCTTCGTTGCCCGAGAATTCTATTGGTTTACAAGACCAAAATTCTTTATAAGAACAACCGTAAGGAACGGTTCTTCTTCTTTTGGGAATGGGCATTTGGAGTACAGGTCCATTGTTCACGCTGTTTCCTGGTTCACTTGGTCGCTTACTGCTATGCTTACTTTTATTATCAGCATCCTTAACAGTTTGTAGAATAAATGGCATTGCATCTATAATTCCCTGTGCTACTATGTGTTGGATAGCACTATTATCCACTTGATTATTATTGATGCTTGGATTCTCATTAACCACGTTAATGTTACTCTGGTTATCGTTATTCAGATTTCCTTGATTTCCTTCGTCGGCCATCTGAATTTTAAACATTTACCCCATATTAATATCACAAATAATATTTTAATATAGTTAGTCACATAACACATAATCTAGCCAAAAACCGTCGATCATTGCGACTATACTCTTTTTCATATACTATGCATCTATTACACACTAGTACAACAATAAAGATTACAATACCAATAGAAATAAAATAGTAATATGCATCCGTACACACATATCTTATTTTATTTTATTTTATTATTATTACTACCGCTTCCTCCATTTTAACATTCATAGATATGGATTCATCCAAAAATCCATATTGCGCTCATCGTATTTCCATACGAGACGCTCTCCCACCTGACGCATCCTCTCACTGTTTTCTAAAATTTCCTCCCCAAAAGTCCTAAGTTCTTGGACGTTTTTTGCACTCATTGGGGGTGCAGGTTCTAGGACTGGGTTTGGAATCAGGGGTGCTGGTTCCTGATATGGGGGTGATAATTCCTGAAATCGGTAAGGATCCTCTAAAATTTCCCTAATATATTCATCTTGGTAATAGGGATCTAAAGGGTCCATACCTGGGTAGGATTCTATGTTCTGTATGGGTGGATAATCCTGGATAGGGTAACGTTGCACAAAATCCCTATTGTCGTCCCACCAGGGGTCGTAATTCGGGTCTAGAGGGTTTGGTGCAGCCTTATGCGGCCCGCGTCAACACCGGTCAACATAATAGCTTAGCTGGGTCAGCTAGTAGGTCCGCCACGATGTCGACACGTGTCGGCTCAGGATGTATCCGCGTTTCATGGTCTCTCGCGGCCCGCGTCGACTAACAAAGACTCTTACGCGGCCCACCTTAACTAAAGGAATCAGCGGGGTCAAGTCCAGTCTTAATACCGCCCGCGTGAGATGTTGGGGTGGGTCTACGCGGCCCGCCTCAACTCCATTTTTCTTATTTTTGATTTATTTTATAATTATAACATAACTAGGGCTCGGTTTTCACATACGGGGTGTAATATAAAACATATTTGAGACATTTTATAATATATTAGAGGGTCGGAAATATTATGAGGGTGTTGGTTTTACCGAGGGTTGTTACAGAGTACTCCTGGGAGACTCGCAATTTGTTTTAAGGGAAGCGTGTTGAACACGTGCCTCGGTCTTTCTGCTTCTACTCCATTCTTGTATTGTCATTTATTTTAGTTGTAATTGTTACAGTAATTTTGTTTTCTTATTTCTGTATTGTAATCATAATAATAAAATTTGTTTTATTTTATTTATTTACGCGAACGGTTCCTACAATCTTAAAACAAATTTTTAAAACCGTTCGTGTAATCAAAACCATTCTGTTTGTGATTCAAACCAGTTTTGTTTTCACTCAGTTTGTGTTTTAAAAACAGATTTTTTTAGTTTTCATCTTCAAAGGAGCGACTTTGGTTGAAAACTTTTGTGGTTACATTCTAATTTTGTCCTAAAATTGCTAATAAACTTTCTGCCATGGTCTTCAAAGTTGGACTTAGAAGCCAGTCAGTAAGTTTTAAATATTAAATTTTCTGTTTTTTGGTCTTCAAAGTTGGACTTAGAAGCCTAAACAGTAAATTTTTGGTAAATTAAAATTTAGTAGTTTCCTTCTGGTTTTTGCGTAAATCAGGATTTTTTGGACTAAACTTTAAAATTTTAATTTTCAGCATGTCGACCGATAATGTCAACGTTAACAACATGAGTGTTGTGACGGGAACCCCCTTGAACGCCACCACTGTGGGAGAGTCCACAGTGGCTAATCACGCTGAACGACCCGAGAAGTTCTCGGGTCTACACTTCAAAAGGTGGCAGCAGAAGATGTTCTTCTACATGACCACCATGAACCTTGCGAGGTTTTTAACTGAACCCGTTCCCCAACCTGCGGAAGGGGAGACCAGCGCTCAGGCTCTGAGCGTGGTAGAGGCTTGGAAGCACTCGGATTTCATTTGTCGAGGCTATGTGTTAAACGGGCTTTCGGATGCATTGTATAATGTGTACTACAATGTCAAGACTTCCAAAGATTTATGTGATGCCTTGGACAAGAAGTACAAAATGGAGGATGCTGGCACAAAGAAATTTGTGGTAGCCCGTTTCTTGGATTTCAAAATGGTTGATTCTAAAACAGTTATGAATCAAGTCCAAGAATTCCAAATTATACTACATGACATATTTGCGGAAGGCATGACACTTAGTGAGACATTCCAAGTGGCAGCAATGATTGAAAAGTTACCTCCTAGTTGGGTTGATTTTAAGAATTATCTTAAACACAAACGAAAGGAGATGACTATAGAGGACCTTATTGTTCGTCTTCGGATTGAAGAGGACAATAGAATTGCCCAAAAAGGCAGCCTTGCGCAGACTAGTGCTAGCGCAAATCTGATTGAGCATGGGCAATCCTCTAAGGGCGCGAAGGGCAAAGGGAAAAAGGACAAACATAAAGCAAAGGCTAGCAAACTTGGACCGAAGAAAGGGGTTGTGAAAAAGAAACCTCAAACGTTCCAAGGGACTTGTTACAACTGTGACGAGCTGGGGCATTGGGCTAACCAATGCAAGAAACCAAAGCGTGAGCGTGCGCACATGGTGGATGAAGACGGAATGCCTTTGGTGGCAATGATTTCCGACAAAAGCGCAATGATGGATGGGGTCAATACTCTGACCAACACTCCAAAAGGATGGTGGGTTGATACAGGCGTGACACGTCACGTTTGCGCAGACAGAAGCCTTTTTACCACCTTCAAGGCGCTTTCTGGAGAAGAGAAGCTGTACATGGGAAATGCAGCCACCGCCGACATCATGGGTGAAGGAACGGTGATCTTGAAGTGGACTTCGGGGAAGGAGCTCACTCTAAGCAACGTGTTGTATGTCCCGGGCTTGCGCAAGAATCTAGTCTCGGGTTGGTTGCTTAACAAGTTTGGATTTCGTTTAGTATTTGAAAGTGACAACTTTGTTCTCACTAAACGAGGAATGTATGTGGGTAAGGGCTATGCCCAAAACGACATGTTCAAATTAAATGTAATGGTTGTCAAGAACATGAATAAAATTGCTACTACTTCTACTTATATGCTTGAGTTTTCTGATTCGAATAAATGGCATGGTAGATTAGGTCACGTAAATTTTAACTCAATTCGTCGTTTAATCAATTTAAATTGTATACCAACATTCCATATTGATTCACATTATAAATGTGAAACTTGCGTTGAATCCAAACTTACAAGATCATCATCGAAATCGGTTGAACGAATAATCGAACCCCTTGATTTAATTCACACCGATATTTGTGATTTAAAAGCGGGACCCACAAGAGGTGGAAATAAGTACTTCATCACGTTTATTGATGATAGTACTAAATATTGCTATGTATATTTACTAAAAAGTAAAGATGAAGCAATAAGTAAATTTATCTTGTATAAAAATGAAGTTGAGAATCAACTGTAAAAGAAGATAAAAGCTTTGCGAAGCGACCGAGGAGGCGAATATGTTGCACCTTTTGCTGATTTATGCGCAAAAAGTGGCATTGTACATGAGTGTACATCTCCTTATTCTCCACAATCAAATGGCGTGGTGGAACGAAAGAACCGCACATTGAAAGAAATGATGAACGCCATGTTGATAAGTTCTGGGGTGAGACAGGAAATGTGGGGGGAAGCCATTCTCTCGGCTAATTATCTTTTGAACAAGATACCACTCAAAGAGAGAGACGAAACTCCATATGAGTTATGGAAAAGGAAGAAGCCTTCATACAAATACTTGAAAGTGTGGGGGTGCCTAGCAAAGGTGATTGTACCACCTCCTAAGGCTCTTAGGATAGGACCCAAAACTGTTGATTGCATATTTATTGGGTATGCGCATCAAAGTAGTGTACATCGCTTTCTTGTACATGAGTCCAAGAATCCTGATGTACACGTAAACACTATCATGGAGGTGAATCCAAACATTGTGTCTTACTTTGAAAATGTGTTTCCTTTGAGAAGACAAAAACATGCAATGTCATCAACACATAATTTTGAAGTAGGTGAAAGCTCATCTACACCAGTTGATGAGGTAGTTCATGATAAGACACATGAACGACCTGAGGTTGAAGAAAGTGATCGTAGGCGAAGTAAAAGGCCAAGGGTTGAAAAATCCTTCGGTCCAGACTTTGTTAGCTATATGGTTGAGGGCGAGCCCAATACATATCGCGAAGCGGTTTCCTCTTCAGAAGGACCTCAATGGAAAGAAGCAATAAGGAATGAAATTGATTCTATATTGAAAAATCATACTTGGGAGTTAGTAGATCTTCCACCTGGTTGCAAACCACTTGGATATCGTTGGATATTCAAAAGGAAGATGAAAACTGATGGAAGTATTGATAAATACAAGGCTAGGTTGGTGATTAAAGGATTTAGACAAAAGGAAGGTCTAGATTACTTTGATACCTACTCGCCTGTGACGCGAATAACCTTGATTAGATTGGTTCTTGCTATAGCGGCTTTAAGAAATTTGGAAGTTCACCAAATGGACGTTAAAACCGCATTTCTAAATGGTGATTTAGAAGAAGAGATTTACATGGAGCAACCTGAAGGTTTCTCTGCCCCAGGTCAAGAGGGTAAAGTATGTAAACTCGTCAAGTCTTTGTATGGCTTGAAGCAAGCACCAAAACAATGGCCCCAAAAGTTTGATTATGTCATGATTGACAATGGTTTCAAAAGAAATGAGTGCGACAAATGTGTTTATTTCAAAGACACAAATGAAGGTTATGTGATTTTATGCCTTTATGTAGACGATATGCTTATCATTGGGAGTAATGATAAAATTATCAAAGCTACTAAAAGCATGTTGAAAGCGAGATTTGACATGAAAGACATGGGTTTAGCAGATGTGATTCTTGGAGTAAAGATCATAAGAACCCAAGATGGTCTTGTGTTAAGTCAATCTCACTATGTAGATAAAATTCTTGAAAAATTCAACTCGGGAGATACGAGTGTAGCTCGAACTCCAGTTGATACCTCCCAACATCTCAAGAAAAATAAAGGAGATGGAGTTACTCAGTGAGAGTATTCAAGAATTATAGGCAGTCTAATGTATCTAATGACATGTTCTAGACCCGACTTGGCTTACGCGGTGAGTAGGCTAAGTAGATACACCAGCAATCCGTGCGCGGATCATTGGAAAGCTATCACGAGGGTGCTTAGATACATAAGATACACAAGAGATTATGGACTGCATTATACCCGACAACCAACAGTGATCGAAGGATACACTGATGCAAACTGGATATCGGATAATAAAGATTCCAAATCAACAAGTGGTTACGTGTTTACACTTGGAGGAGCTGCTATTGCTTGGAAGTCTTCTAAGCAAACAATCATAGCAAGATCCACAATGGAATCCGAATTTATCGCCTTGGATAAATCAGGCGAGGAGGCGGAATGGCTACGTCAATTCGTGGAATATATTCCAAGATGGCCAAAGCCTTTGCCAGCCATTTGTGTACATTGTGATTGCCAATCAGCGATTGGTAGAGCTCAAAGCTTGATGTACAATGGCAGATCAAGGCATATGCGACGTAGACATAACACGGTACGACAACTACTCTCAACGGGTGTTATCACAATTGATTATGTGAGATCAAAGGATAACATTGCAGACCCGTTTACAAAAGTCTTAAGCAGAGAGTTAATAGAAACGTCGTCAAGAGGAATGGGACTAAAGCCCGTGATAAATGGGAATACGAGGGAAACCTAACTTAGTTGACTGGAGATCCCAAGATCTTAGTTCAATAGGACAACTTAATCATATTACCAAAAACAGAGTCACTGTGGGGGAGTACCCCAAACTAAATAAAAAGGGATATATATAAATATATACTTCCTAGTCCATTCCAATCAATGAAAATGAAGTGAGGCTAAGCATATTAAGGTTAACGATTTCGGGAAATCAAATAACCATGATGCTTTTAATGATTTAGAGGAATCACCTATGTTAGAGAGAAGTGGGGTCGCTTCGAATGGATTTGTGGGGTGCGCAAATCCTAGAGCTCTCGCAGAACCAGGCTAGTGTTCCAGGACCATAATAGGACACGACAATGAGGGGTTGGCCAAACCAGGGAGAATATTGTGTGAAGTGTAATGTCGTTTACACAAATGGGGGTATGTTCAAGGACATCGCGTCTACACACCGCTAGTAAGCTAAGTACGCTTCACAAATGAAGGTTCAAAGGTGACAACCTACCTATCTTGCAATACTCAACTGTCGAAGTTTATCGTTGAAAAGTGTAAGGAAAAGATCCATTTCCATACATGTGAGGGATTGTTGGAAATTTGATGAAAATATCATTTTTCATGTGGGGGATTGTTGGAAAAATAGGTGAAAATAGCAATTTTCACAAATATAGGAAAATGATTTTTTTTCCTATTTTGGACTAGAAATAAATATAATAAAATGAGCGGGTTTTATATATTTATTTATGGGTTTGTGTTCTATGTTGGAAGAGCTTCGCAACGAACTAAACCACGTCCAAAACGCAGCTAAGATGAATGAGATATCGATGCTCAAAGTTGGGTGTTTGAAACATTGAATGCTGAAACAAAAGGGAAAGTAGCACCTTGTCCCACATCGGAGGAGAGATGGAACTTAAATGGGTATTTAAGGTGTAACTCTCCATCCTTATTGTTTCATGGAAGCACACACTAAGTGTCCTTGCGAAGGGTGCAGAGCACCCTAACTCGCACTCGCACTCCCACACGCTTGCCCGCACGCGCGCTCGTGGCGTGGGCGATGAGGCGCAATGTGGCGCTTTAATGGCGCACACTCGCATCGCCGCGAGCCGCTTGAGAGCCGCCTTTGTATTTTTGACCATGTGCGCGTTGTGAATCACAGAGGCTGCAAGGACCAAGTGGTGAAGTCGCGTGCAGGTTCGAGGTGCGTGACGTGGCTGTCCGTACGAGCAGGTACAAGTGGCACGAAGGCGCACGGTTGCGCATGGTGCATGGGTCCTGCTGTGTCATGCGCGACGCACCAGAGTGAGCCAATACGGCGCGACTGTGTGGCGTGCTTGTATAGGCTCACAGGTAACGTGGCGCACACGCGCATGGAAATGAGCCAGCTGGACGCACCGCGCATGAGCGTGATAACCTACGCGCGCACCAGTGTGTCTCGCGCGCGCGCACGCAGAAGTTTCCAGCATTGAATGACAGTGCAGTTTTAGTTCAGCTTCGTAACTGACGAGTTAACGGTCTTTGACTGAGAATTAAATGACATATTAAATTGCATTGAAGACGTTTAATGTAATTTAAACCTCTCTTTAATTCTCTTTTGACTGTTTCGACTTAGGAGCTGTATATATACAGCTCCATACCCGACTGCAGGAGGATACTAGCAACACAACAGCAAACACTACTTTCTCTCTACAATTTTCTGATCTATTAGTTGCAGTTTCAAGGTAACCTTCGGGTTGTAAGCGAACTCCGGCAGTACGCTGCTTCGGCTGTTGTACCCTGGGAAACAAAACGAGTACTCCTGGGAGACTCGGAATTTGTTTTAAGGGAAGCATGTTGAACACGTGCCTCGGTCTTTCTGCTTCTACTCCATTCTTGTATTGTCGTTTATTTCAGTTGTAATTGTTCCAGTAATTTTGTTTTCTTATTTCTGTATTGTAATCATAATAATAAAATTTGTTTTATTTTATTTATTTACGCGAACGGTTCCTACAATTTATAAATTATAAGGGAGGTAATTTGTAATTATCACTTCAGTATTATATCCTTGCTTGAGTGTCAACCGGATACATGTTTATTTGTTTTGCTTTGCTTTTGCAGCAACTTCAAAATGTCTTGTCTTTGCTGCTGCTGTTGGAATGACTGTTCTGGTGTATCACTACCCTGTGGCCGGTGCACTTTACCAGAGTGTTGTTCATGCTTCTTACCAAAGTGCAAGTCACCTGGGTGCCCTTCATGCTGGTGTTCCGGCCCCAGTTGCCCAAAATGCACTTGTTGTTGGCCAACCAGGTGCTGCCATCCATAAATGTTCAACTTGTGGTTGCTGTGGCCTACAAAACAGTTGCTGCTGTTCCGCTTCCTCTTGTAAGTGTTGCTGCTAATGTAAAATAACAAGGTACTTTATAATTACAAATTACCTCCCTTATAATTCAAAATTTTCAAAAAATACCCCAACAGATGCCATAAAGTAACCTTGTTAGGCATTTGGATGAAAATAGTAAAAAGTTACAAACGTGGGGGCAATATGGTACAAAAAGGTCATTTTGGACGAAAATAGCAAACATGCTCAAACCTCGGGGACAATTTTGGCAATTAACTCTATTGATGGGTTGTAAAGTATTCCAAATATGTTCAACATAGGACCAACCATCAAATGGTTCCAAATTTGCTCATAGTTAAACACCTAGCAGGGGTGTTTAAAAGTATTCAAATCCAAAAATCCGATCTAAACTATTCGATATCAAATTTGAACTATCCAAAAATTTGGATATCCGAATTTTTTTTGATACAGATTCAGGCAGTGATTTTAAAAAAAATTGGATATTTCGGATATCTGAGAATTTATAAATTTATTTTCTGAAATTACCCAAAAATATATTTGGATATGTGAAATATCCGATTTAAAATAATAAAATAATAAAAAACAAAACAAATAATTGGATATTCGGACATCTCATTCATTATTCGATTATCCGAAATTTCGGATACACTATGAAGAGAACTATATTTTTTTTCTATTAATATTTCATTTATCATTTATTTGATTTTTCTCTGATAATTTGCATTCATTAACTTTAAAAAATAAATATTGTTTTATGGTTAGTTTTTTTAACATTCCGATATAAATTTTATTGAAAAGAGAGTTGTATTCAAACGCATTTTTGGCATGTAAACTATATCTAGTATTGGTACCGTATCACTACAAAACTGATATTGACGGACTGGTACCGATATTCAATTTTATGTTTTTCTTGGTATCGTAAACTATAACAATTACCGGTATTGTACTAATACCAACCAAACAACATCGATACCGGTACTATACCAAGTGCCGGTACGGTAATGAACCGAACAACATTTTTATGGTCTTTGATCAATGTAAAACACGTGCCGATATCATTTTTAGGAGACCTGCATCTTTCGTGTAATTAAATTTAATACATTTTTTAAAAAAGAAAAATAAATTATTTTGGATTAGATACATCAATTCATAACAAGAATTGACACTTATCTTCCATCAAATCTAATTGTGTGATACATTTCATGTTTACGCCAATCTACTAACATAATTGGCTATATATGGCTCATATGGTATACACACCTATCTTGATGGGGTACTTATTGATCAGTCAAATCCGAAAGGCTCACTACTCGCATGCAGTGGCAGATCTAGAATTTTATTCTAATAGGTTTCTTTTTGATAAATTCTCTAGGTTCTCGTTGTGTTAATGTGTGTATCAATATTGATTTGATGTGGAACAATTTTTCTTACACGATGAGAGAGAATACATTGTATTAATTCTTCATACCAAACTTTTTGATCGTTGATGGGGTAGTTTTAGTACTGTGGACAGATTCAGTATTTTGATTTGAAAAAAAAATGTGTTGACCTCTACTATGGATTTAACGATAATTGAGGTTCAAAATTTGTTTTGAGAGTTGAGACAAAAGACTTTGAATATGTCATTTTATGTTGTACTAAAATGAACTTGTAATTTTGAAGTTAAAGAAGAACACGAGTACTCCAGCAGTCAGGGGTGGATCTAGCCCATATCTGTGGGTTCTCAGAACCCAGTACATTATTTTTCGCCGACGCCCTAAAACACTGCCTACGGGGTGTTTTGCATACGCGAAGATCTAGGGGGCGTCGCCGACGCCACTCCGTGTGCAAATTCGTTGAAAATTTTATTTTGACCCACCATGTGTTCCTTGCCTTCCGAAACGTATATCGTAACCCTTAAAAGGTCCCGAAATGCATTCTAAACTCATTGTAGGGTGTATATGAGATGCGATGAGTGTGTACGCAAGTATAAGAGGGAACGAACTAAATATAGAGACATATGTAAGTATAATGTTTAGATTTATCTACATGTTAGTAAAGGGAATCCTTATGCAACATGTCTAGGAATGAATGTACATATGTAGGGTAATACGTATGAGACTTAATTATATGGAAGTTTTATGAGCGTATGCAAGTATGTAGGTATGTCTGAATGTACGCTTGTATGGAGGTATGTATGAATGTATGTACGTATGAAGGCATGTATGTATGTATGTATGTATGTATGTATGTATGTATGTATGTATGTATGTATGTATGTATGTATGTATGTATGTATGTATGTATGTATGTACGCAAGTTTTCAATACGATTGAGTATTGACGTTATTAATAGTGTACCTTGAGAATGAAATGTAATGCAGGTACATTATTGAAGTCTCACCAGGGATTAGATACCCAGATGGAATGCTTAAATATAAAGAGATAACGGAACGGAAAGAATACGAGGATGAATCTTGTTTATATTTACATATATAATGTGCGCTAACGTTATGAATGTATGTGGTGAGTGCAGGTTGTATAGATCACGGATTATCATCACATGGAGTAGCGATCGAAGACCGAGTCACAGAATTGATTGTACGAGAATGCTTGAGTATGTAATTTAGAAAAGAGCTAATTGTCATTTTAGTCCCCGAGGTTTGTCCAAATTTGTCATTTTAGTCCAAATAGTTTTTTTTCGCCTCTAGGTCCTTGACTTTTCCCTTTTGTTGCCATTTTGATCACATACCCTAACTCCATTCAAAAACTCCATTTTTAACCAGGGGTATTTTAAATCTTTTCAATTGCCATTTTGATCCAATTCTAAAAAATAAAAAAAAATTCTAAAAAATCCAAAAAATTCTAAAAATCAAAAAAATAAAAAAAAATCTAAAAAAATCATAAAAATCAAAAAAATTCTAAAAATCAGGGACCTAGAGGCGAAAAAAATACCATAAGTTATGCTTTTATTTCATAAATGAGTACGAATGATGCATTTATTGTAAAAGAGTTATTTTAAAATGAACTTTCAAGTAAGTCAAGACGTTTATAATGAAAAAAATTTTATGGTACGTATTTTCCGCTGCGTCTTTTTCAGTTAAAGCGTGTTAGGGTCTTACAAGTTTTGAAAAAAAATAGTCAGAACCTTATAGAATTTAGAAAAAAAATACTGAGAATGAAAGAGAATTTACCAAAAGAAACCTATTAGAATAAAATTCTGGATCCGCCACTGCATGCGAGTAGTAAGCCTTTCGGATTTGACTGATCAATAAGTACCCCATCAAGATAGGTGTGTATACCATATGAGCCATATATAGCCAATTATGTTAGTAGATTGTCGTAAACATGAAATGTATCACACATTATTTATTTACCACATCCACAAAACTCGTAAAAAAATCTCATCTCAAAATTGCAAGGATCACGTGGACCGAAGAGGAAGTCATCGCGAAGCGATGTCTTATGTCGCAATCCATCATGAACGCTCATCCCCTAGTGGAACGGCTTCTTTTTGGAACTGAGTGTTCCAACAATTTTGTGTCCATGTTAGTGAGACAACCCAAACCGTGTATCAAGTTGACTCACGTTTCTCGTTTGTTCGTTTCAAGTGTTCAATACATATTTGATGCACATGAGATTGTTTAATTCACTACATGAAGCACTATCTTTTTATAATACTTTAAATTTATATTAAGATTTTTATTTATATTTTTTAACTAAATGCTATTTAAATTAAGAATTATCTTATTTAAATACTTAAGTATATAATTATAAAATATTTAAATAATAATAATAATATAATAAGTGATTAAGACATATCTGGTTAGATTGCGTTTTTCAAAAGAGAATCAATGACACCCGTCATATCACCCGGGTGAGCCCACTAGTTATATATTTGTTACTAAGTTGTTTATTGTTTATCCAATTAACTTTGTAGTTTATATTAAATTTTTTATTAGTTTATTTTAATTAGTAGAAGTGTAGAACAAGATAGCATTTTCTGTTTTACTAATGAAGATATATTGAAACGTTTTTAAAAGATGAAAATATGTAGTGAACATCTTTAACAACTAATTGACCCGACACATTTAAGTTTTTAAATGTCCTTAAAAGATGAAAATATGTAGTGAACATCTTTAACAACTAATTGACCCAACACATTTAAGTTTTTAAATGGCCAAATTGTACTGCCAAAGACTACAACCTCTTTTATTGTCTTTCACAGTCTATATTGAAACCCTTCCCCACTGAGAAAGACCATTTCCACCTCCACTAGATACTCTTATTTTCTGTATCGCTGAGTATCTCGATATTGACATATGTATATTGTCCGCTACTAATATCTCAAACAAAATACACAAAACAACAAAATAACTAATTAATTTCTCATATTTGCTAACTGAAACATTTAACTTGTACTGAGAAACCTAGTTAAGAAGATTCATAGCAAGAAATCCCCAATGTAAGTTTGACTTGTGTTTGATTTTAAAGCAATGTATTAGACTATTAGTTAATGTGTTTTTATCTAGGCATGTGTTTATAAATTTTTTGGTGTATGAATTTTAAAATTTATGATAAAGGGGACCATGCATAAAGGTGACTAAGATAGCAAGCAATTAATTAAGAGGGGTCAGAGTAAATTGATGGTGGTGGTTATAACCTAAGATAGTAATCGATATTAAGGCGTTAGATAAGGTTTTGTATGTCTTTTTAAGTGGCGATGGTTTAATCCCTATGAAAGACAAATATACATAGTTAAGTAGTAAACTTAGAGAGTATGCAAGTTGTCGTATAAAGAAAAATTGTGAGGTAGTGGTAGTAGCGGTAGTAGAGATAATCACAATGTCAATGATAGTGATAAGAACTTCGGCGCCGACAACAATAAATATATAGCAGTTGTAGCAACGTGTCAGCAATGACAAAAACATCAGTACTAGTTGCAACGCATTGACAAATTATAGCAGATCAAAGAGGAGGTAGTAGCAGGAGCACCGCTAACAACAATGATACTAGTAATAGTGGTAGCAGCAATAGCAGTAGTAGTAATAGTATAAATAAGAGGCAGAAAACCCGAGTATCACACATATTAAACACAAAAGTAAAAAAGATATTAAGCTTGCTATGCAATTAAATTACATTATTACTATATTTAGTATACATGCTTTGTCAACGTCTATGTCTTTTACAAATATATAGAGTTTCCCTTTTTTTTCTATTGGTACATTTTATAAAGTTTCTATATATATGTACTAATTAGATTCATTTTTAACAATAAGACCATGTGTAATGGGCATTATAAGGGCATGGAAATGTTTGATAATGCCCTCAACACCACCCCCGTGGGCATTATAAGGGCATGAAGAGGGTGGGGCATTTCTATAATAATGCCCAAAGAGAAGAAAAATAATGGAAAGTAATAAATGAAATGGGCATTAACCATTACTTATTTTCACATTACATGACGTATTTTTTTCCATTGTATTTCTTTTTAATTTCCCCATGTGAGTTTTTATATATTTTGAGTTGACACACCCCACACTGACACTCATTTTTTTCTTTCTTAGTGGTTATAATATTTATTCTTTTATAATTTATATACATTGGATTATTTGTATTTGATATGAAATGTTAGTTACTTGATTGTTTTTATTACTTATACTTACTTTAAATATACATTGGATTTTTGCCCCATGGTGTTTTTTTATGTTCATACAATGGTGTTTTCATTGTATTGTGATTCAAGACGTTAAATAAACTCGTATACTAAACGAAAATCACTCATGCAAAAAAACACCATACACTGTAACATCAAAGGGGCAAAAACCATATTCATCAGAAAACTATTGAAATTCAAAATTTGAATTCCTAAAATAACTAGTTCGGTTACATTTATTTAATCCTAAAATAACAACCTAAATTCGGTTACATTAATTTAATCCTTAATTAGAATTTTTAGTACAATTACCATTATATCTTTGATCTAATAAAATGGATAGGGAAAGATCTAATAGCTGATATTCTTTCTTACCCTTCTCACACTTTTGGTCTTTTTTTACAGGATCCTCTATATATATATAAAACCCGTCTATCTGATTATCTAACATCTATACCATATAATAAAAGAAACCAATGAGGTAACACATGTCATTCATTGGAGCCATCTATTTTTTAGTTTTCTCATCTCTATCTCCTACTTAATTATAGATAATTAAAATTAACTAAAAGATAATTATAAAATTTAATTTAATTTAATATAAATTTAAACAATTCGTATAGGAGATAATATAATCTTTTGAAAAATTTATTAGATTTCAAAATTATTTATTTTGAAATTAATAGAAGACGTACACTAAATATAAATTAATATGATGTAAAGAGTTAAATGTCATTTTAGTTCCTATGTTTTGGGTCATTTTATCAATTTAGTTCAAAGGTTTTATAATACACGGGGTTTATAAAGATATAATAAGATATAACTTTTTATTGATTGGTATATAAAATTACATGTGTTTAACCCATACAATACATGAGGTTCTTGAAAATGTAATTGTTTTTCATTATTTAATATATAAAATTAAATTTACTCAACCCGTACAATACACGGGGTTCTTAAAGATATAACTTTTTTTATTATTTGATATATAAAATTACGTTTATTCAACCCATGTAATAAACGATATTTTTAAAGATATAATGTTTTATTATTTAGTATATAAAATTACATTTATTCAACCCGTGTAATAAACGAAGTTTTTAAAGATATATATTTTTTATTATTTGGTATATAAAATTACATTTATTCAACTCGTGTATTACACGAGGTTCTAACCTAGTTACACCTTTAAAAGAATAAAAATATTAAATCGTAATAAGTTTTTATACTTTATCATAAAATTCACTCAAAATTTTTAATCTTAAAATCGCTGAAGTTACAGTATTATTTTACTTCATACCTGGAAATACCTATGAAAATAAATACGTATTTTCCATTTTACAAAGAAGTTGTAATTAAACAAGTCAATACGTATTGAATTCGAGACTACAAGGGACTATATAATTTAACATTAATAATTTTTCAGCTACATATCAATAAAAATGAAATTATTTATATAGGTAAAAACAAAAATACAAAATAGTACTTGGTTGAACCAAAGATCTACATAAACTGTCGATATAAATATTGCACACCGGGGCATCCATTTCACATGCTACTCCCTTATCAAGAAACCAAAGTTGGGGCAAAGGCAAAAACATACCCGTCCTGCCCGATTCCCCAAGTCCGGTCATCAACTACGGCTAAATGAGATTGTGTTTCGTTTGCAATGTAGAAGAGAAGGAGTTAAGCCGTCAAGAAGCCCCGGGCAACTGCCCTAAGTGCGGTGGTAAGGTGGAGGCGATCGACTGCGCTCGCAAATGGAGGTTTTGCTTCATGCCGGTTTGCAATATCACTAAAAGAAGTTACAAGTGCTCAGTTTGTTCCAAACGGTTGGAGTTCTTGTATTCCTAGTAGCTAATTTAATTTTATGTTCTAATCCTACCATCTACTAGTAATTATAAGTTGGCATGACAATATTGTATTGTGTATATGCTAATTTTAATTTAGATTGGTATTTAAAAGTTTTATCGTTGTTTGTTAATGTGGTAGATGGCACACTACATTTAATATGGCAAAAGGATACTGCACACATATTCTGTTGTGTGTGTGTTAATTATAAATATATAATGAACGAATATAAAAATGTATATCGTCATAAAAATGTTTGATTAACAAGTTCAGGTTTTAACATTGTTGTGTGTGTGAGTTAATTATAAGTATATAACGAACGAACAAAGAATTGTATATCGTCATAAAAATGTTGGATTAACAAATTCAGGTTTTAACATTGAAACTTATGAATTATGAAATCCTTCCAATCTATCAATTGGATTAAGTTCAGAAATTTCATTTATGGGTTTTTTTGCAAAAAAAAATTTAATGTATTCTCAATTTAAGTTTACATTCAAACTCATTTTCATAATTATTGTTGTTTGACATGTGTCCTGATTTTGTGTATTATTTGGATTTATCTTTCTGTACAAAAGCATTTAAAACATATATATTATCTCATTTTTTTTTACAATATTATTAAATGAATGTTTTATTAACAAAGAACAACTATGATTTATCTAATACACCAACTATGATTTATCTAATACACCATGTACTTGCTTACATGTGTTTAAAACACTATAAATCAGAAAACTTTCATTGATGGTTTAGAATAGTTTCACGGACAGAAGTGTTCCTCAAGTATCCCTTAGTGAAGATAGAAATTGTCGACAATTCATTGATAAAAAAAAATCATTTTCTGGTCAATTAAAAAATAAATTATATATGTGTTTAACTTGACTTAAAAAATGTACTAGCACTTCTATAATTACAAAAGCATTTAAAACTTATTAAATGATTTGTCATTATTCATCACATTAAGTACTTAAAGTTTTTATTGTATAGTCTTTCTTTATGTAATTTAACAACAATTTATAATCCATGTTATAGCCATGTTGAGAAAATTACAATGAGTAAATCACTAAACAGTACATATGTTATAGAAATTACTTAATATTATTCATCAGTTATTGTAATTAATATAAATGATATATTTAATTAATTACTTTTAGTAAGATAAAACACTAAAAACAAAATTAGATAATTCATAATCTTAAGGTAAAATAAGCAACAACATTATAAACTAACTATATAAGACTTTAAACCTAAAATGGTTGTAACATTAGAACCAAACTAAAGGAAGTTTGTATATATAGACAAATTAAAAAAAAACTAAAACATTTGTTAATTAGATGATCACATGTTAAGTATATGAAAAACAACGTTGTGTGTAGCATTCAGTTAAAATTAAATTCAGGTAAATCTTACAATTCAACCATTTTACATCAATGCATGTATAGTTCACTAAATTTCATGTTCTTT
Source organism: Helianthus tuberosus (assembly GCA_030545235.1). Classification (NCBI taxonomy): domain Eukaryota; kingdom Viridiplantae; phylum Streptophyta; class Magnoliopsida; order Asterales; family Asteraceae; genus Helianthus; species Helianthus tuberosus. The sequence goes on from CM060445.1 coordinate 193,577,685, forward strand.
AGAGCACCTTTAATGGAGGTTTTAAGCATTCATAAACGATTAGGTGGAAGACTGAGCAAATACGGAGGAGAGAGAACGAGAAGTGAGGGTGTGCCAATTAAGCCCATTGCAATGGACTATCCGAGATGGGGAAGAAGAGAGAAAAGAGGACGTCCGAGACACCTTGTAACACACACATATAAGTTTTCTAGTTATGATATAACTTTGATCCTTTAGAGATCAAATTGATTTGCATTTTTGTTAGATCTTTTAAGATTCTAACGCACTGCAAATGTGGGGGAATCTTGTTTTAACAAGGACCATATGGTGTTAGAGGGGGCCAACTACGACCTACATCTTTTCAGCCAAGAGTGGGGTAAATGGTGATAACAAAACCTTAACAATATAGCTAGAAAACTCACATTCTTTATTTTTCATCATAATCAGAATGGTCTAATTCACATTTTAACATTTTTCTTTAAAAAAAGTAAATGCTTTATAAACAAATCCGGTTAGTCGAGGGGTCACCTCAAATAAGACCCCTAGAAAATGATTTACAACAGTGCTAATATAACATCAAACAATTAGGTATGCATCAAAAACTAGGGTATCGCTTTCTAAATGATATCGTGATATCATATTTAACTACTTAAGCGAACCGATTCTACCCAACTCGAGAATTAGACATAGTTATCACGAGTTTTTGATGATTCTAATCACAATGAGCTACAAGATGCTTACTTTGTTATGTGTTTTATCACCATCGGACGTGTTTTGTTGTCAAAATCGACATGAAAGAAACCAGATTCATATTATGTGGTATACAATCTCTAGATTAGTTATGTTACTCTCTAGTTAACTTCCATCACTATGGCTATAATTGTGAAAAGATTTGTCAATTTTTTTTTTCCAAATCTGTAAACAAGCAAGGGAACCAATGCTTCGTCGACACATAGCAAATGGACAAGTGGCCATAAGCAATTTTTCCGACAATCAAACCCAAATTCCCTTGACGGAAGCTTTGGTTTTTTTAGATTCACGGGTTTTCTTCCAAAATTTTGTTATTTTGAATGATCTTGATTGAATTGCAAGACCATTGTTCAGTGATTTTTGTGTCATCGAGCCATTTTAGTCTAGTTGGATTTACTTAAAGAGCAAAGTGAGATCATAATAAACATTAATACAAGTTAGGAAGTGTAAAACACATGTTTGTTTGAGGCTAGTATGATTTATGGCACCATGGAATCCCTGGTGGTTCAAAGAGGCAAAGCCTACTAGTGATTAAGGGTTCTAAAGGGCATTACATTGGCAAGGTTTAAACGCCATATTCCTAAAATATTCGGAAAGATATTATATGTTATAATAAAACGTTAAAAGACAATTTTGCCCTTCATTAAAAGGGAGGAAAAAGACAAAAAAATTGGATGTTAACTGAAAAATTTGACCAAATTTTGATTTTTGATGAAAATAGCAACAAAACTGAAACCACATAGACCCAGATTCAAAAGGTTTGAGTTTTGGACTAAAGTGGCAAAAGTGAACAAATCTTAAGGACCATTTTAGCAGTTTACTCAATAAGAATATAAAGAACATACTAATCTATAGGGGATCCACCAACTTGATTTAAACCTTTTGCCAAACAAGTCGACTTGACATTTTTTTCTTTGTGCAATCAATCATCACTTTAGAATCCGGTTCTTTGAATCTACTTGTCTAACCATTGGTTTCCTCTCTTGTGACATCTCCGCTCGTTTTCCATTTCTTCTCTTAAAATTCAAAGCACAAATATAAACAAACACATATGAATCATTAAATAAACTATCTCCTAACCAATAAGAATCCATCTTAAACATGCCTCAAAATCAAATTGGAATACCAAATACTCGAATATACTTTAAATTTCTACAATTTTAATAATTTTACGTTTCTAACGACGTCAACATAGTACTTTTTAATGTTATATGTTAATATAGATTTAATATAGTTTTATTTATAGTAATAATACAATGTGTATAAAACCAACTTGTAAAGGGGTAACTTTGTAGAATAGTAACCAAGCTTTAAAATTGTTTCAATTAGGTAACTCAAGTTTCAAAAGTGTTCCAATTAGGTCACTCAACGTTATTTTTTATTAAAATTAGAGGGCTTTTCATCCATTTCATAGGTAATCGTGGTGATGTGGATTTGTGTTTCTTTCTTTTCTTTTATTTGATGCTAACATCGAGTGATGATGTGGATTTTAACTTGTTTTTTTATTTTTAATGTAATTAATTTGTTTTTATTTTCAATAAATGTAATTTCATATATTAAAATAATCCGACCTTATCATCGTATGCTCCATTTTTCTCTTGACAGATGGAAAAAAAGACATGACTCGATTTGAGTGTTAAGTTATCTAATTGGGACAAAAACGATACGAGTGACCTAATTAGAACACTTTTGAAACTTGGTTATTATTATGTGCCGTATCTGTAATTTGGTTCGTTTTAAAAGGTTTTTATATTGGGTTGTAACCGAAAAATTTACATTCTTAGCTCTGCGGGAAGTTAGATTACCTAAATCAGTTAACTCAATCGTTTTATCAGATTATTTAGTGTTCGGGTTGACCAAAATCACATACACTTGTACACTTTACAGCAGGGCTGACTCAACCAATTTGGAGAACCAAAGCGAAATAAAAAACCGAGGCCCAAAGCGAAAAAAAACAATTTTACCACCAGACTACAATCAAATTCTTATAATTGTCAAAACAAATTTAATATCCACATTATACATTTCAATTGTTTTTAGAATAAGGCCCTAAAAATTTGGTGACCTAGAGCCCTAGCTTGTTTTCGTTAAAAATTTGGTGACATAAAAATATTAAATCGTAACAAGATAGGGACCATATGGTGTTAGAGGGGGCCAACTACGACCTACATCTTTTTAGCCAAGAGTGGGGTAAATGGTGGTAACAAAACTTAACAAAATCTAGAACACTCACATTCTTTATCTTTCATCATAATCAGAATGGTCTAATTCACATTTTAACATTTTTCTTTAAAAAAGTAAATGTTGTATAAACAAATCCGGTTAGCCGAGGGGTCACCTCAAATAAGACCCCTAGAATATGATTTACAACAGTGCTAATATAACATCAAACAACTAGGCATGCATCAAAAAATAGGGTATCGCTTTCTAAATGATATCTTGATATCATATTTAACTACTAAGCGAACCGATTCTACTCAACTCGAGAATTAGACAGAGTTATCACGAGTTTTTGAAGATTCTAATCACAATGAGCTACAAGACGCTTACTTTGTTTAGTGTTTTATCACCATCGGACGTGTTTTATTGTCAAAATCGACATGAAAGAAACCAGATTCATATTATGTGGTATACAATCTTGGGACATGTTAGCAAGAAAATGATTCCAACCTGGTCCATGAAAAGGTTCAACTTAAGAGGAGCATTATGGGACCAATAATGTTGTGACAATTGGCCATAAGCAATTTTTCCGACAATCAAACCCAAATTCCCTTGATGGAAGCTTTAGTTTTTTTAGATTCACGGGTTTTCTTCCAAAATTTTGTTATTTTGATTGATCTTGATTTAATTGCAAGACCATTGTTCAGTGATTTTTGTGTCATCGAGCCATTTTAGTCTAGTTGGATTTACTTAAAGAGCAAAGTGAGATCATAATAGACATTAATACGAGTTAGGAAGTGGAAAACACATGTTTGTTTGAGGCTAGTATTATTTATTGCACCATGGAATCTGCGGTGGTTCAAAGAAGCGAAGCCTACTAGTGATCAAGGGTTCTAAAGGGCATCACCATGGCAAGGTTTAAGCGCCATATCTCTAAAATATTAGGGTGGAGGGTATCATTCAATCACTTTAAGGTATTTGAGTTACCGTCTAACCAATAATATCATGCCATGTCAAATTCTCATTTCACATCCCATTTTGCACTCAATCACTGGCAGTGATTCAAACACCTGGAGAGGTAAAAAAATTTAAAAAAAATTATGATTGGTTGAAAAGGGTTGGGACCCACCATTCACCCTCTCTCTCCCACCTCTCCTCTTCTTCACCGAATCGGTGAATACTCACCGAAAAAGGAAATCACCGAACACTGCTTAGGGGGCGGCGACGATTCACCAAGCGGTGAAAACAACTCCCCGATAGAGTCCCCGCTATCATACCGTCCCCCTTAGGAAATATATTATATTTACCTTGTTGAAAAGGAAAGTCAAAGGAAGTTGATTTAGATTTTTATGGTTGATGGAAAGTTGATCTTTAGTTGTAACTCATAATCTGTGGTAACTTGTCTTCAATTTGGTCATCAGTGATGATTGGTTGTCACTAGTAACACTGACTGACAAATAAGGCTACTCGGTGTGAAGGAGGCAAGTCCTTGGAGGATGTTCCTCCACGTCAGCGTCACGTCAAAATCCAAGGAGGATGCCCGTCCAAGAATAGACCAAGAGAAATGGAGGATGAACCGAAATATGTGTATATATGTGTTGTATGTATATGTGTGTGTGAGAAGGGGGAGGAACGGCTTGAGCGGCTGAATGAAGATGGTGAGGACAACGACGCTCCAAGGGAAATAACGATGGCCCGGGGACGCCCCCATACCAAACAGCCATTGTAACTATATGAAACGCATTACGAAATTCATTTGCATCCACATGTGAACATTAGGAAATTCAATGCAATACACAACTTCTACAAAATGCAAGTTGCAAATCAATACTAGGATGTCGAGAGTCTATAAAAAAACATGTCTAAGAAGAATTTAATTTGCATCCACATGTGAACATTATTCCATTTCTCTTTCTACATTGGTGTCCTCTCTTGTGACAATCTCCGCTCGTTTTCCATTTCTTCTCTTAAAATTCAAAGCACAAATATAAACAAACACATATGAATCATTAAACAAACTATCTCCTAACCAATAAGAATCCATCTTAAACATGCCTCAAAATCAAATTGGAATACCAAATACTCGAATATACTTCTAATAGTTCTACAATTTTTATAATTTCACGTTTTTAACGATGTCAAACATAGTACCTTTTAATTTAAAATTATATGTTAATACAAATTTATTATAGTTTTATAGTAATAATACAATGTGTATAAAACCAATTTGTAAATATCTGTAATTTGATTCGTTTTTAAAGATTTTCATATCGGGTTGAAACCGAAAAATTTACATTCTTAGCTTTGCGGGAAGTTGGATTACCTAAATCAGTTGACTCAATCGTGTTATCAGATTATTTAATGTTCGGGTTGACCAAAATCACATACACTTGTACACTTTACAACCAGGGTCGGCTCAACCAATTTGGAGGGCCAAAGCGAAATAAAAAACCAAGGCCCAAAGCGAAAAAAAGCAATTTTACCACCAGACTACATTCAAATTCTTATAATTGTCAAACCAAATTTAATATCCACATTATACATTTTAATTGTTTTTAGAACGAGACCCTAAAAATTTGATAGCCCAAAGGCCTAGCTTGTTTTTGCTTATGCTTAGACAGGCCGTGCTCTACAGCTAAAAAACTATAAATAATACTCTAAAAGTAAACATATTATTATTTTAGATGAATAAAATTAAAATAAACAAATCCGCTCTTAATCAGAATATCATCCCAAAATATTTGCGGTCTTGCTTCTCTTAGACATCACCCTCATCTTTTATCATTGTACTCTTGTTGTCCCCACAATTCAAACTATAGACCCAACAAAGGACCATCCTTGCATCAACAACATTAATGCCTAGGGTGCTTTCTCTAGTCACATTCTTCTTGTTTTTATATGGTTTTAAATACACACGTAATTTGTATATAATATATACCACCAAGTATTTGTATTGGTACTATACTCCTTTGTATTTAATTTGTACATTGTGCATCTTACACTTTCTACATAGCTAGTATAAAAAGTAAAATTTCCCACGCGTTTCGGCGAGTTCGAAATATAAAGTAACTCAAATTTGTAGCGTAATGAAAACGTATTATATTTGACCCGACTTGTTTTCAAAAAAAAAAAGGAGCTGCTGCTATAGTCATAGCTGCTACTTTAGGCTGTAGAAGTAGCTTTCCATTGTAGTTATATATAATTCATGTAATATACAATAGATCATGCCTACACATAGATCGGTAAAAAAAAATGCATGTAACCATGTGTATTTAATCCATGTTTTGAAATCACTTAAAAATAACTACATTTTATGAATCTCATGAAATACATATTATAAACCGAAATAAAGTGTTCTAAAATAATTCAAGGTTTATAAAAAAAATTCTCGAACAAGTATAAAATGATGAAAACTAAAACATGTTTTATCAATACCAGAAAATTTATATAAAAGTTGAACTTTTATAAAATAAATCAAATATGTTGAGATTATTTATAAAAATTACTAAAGTTTAAAAAAAATCTTTTAGGTAACTAAAAAAATCTTTAGGTAATTAAAGTATAAAACAAAACTGGAGGGAAAAATCTTCCATAAGAAAATCTCTTCCAACATGTTTTTATCTTTTGAAAGTTCGACATCGTTTGTAAAATGATCACCACTTTGACACAAGTCTTTCACTTTAAAAGTACACTCAAATTCTATAGATTAGTTAGACACATTTGCCTTTGTTGTTACAACGAGAATGAGACCTAGAATAGTGATTTGACTGGTTAGACAAAAGGCTTCAAGGGTTGGGATTTGCTTAACGCAGGTCGTGGGGTCCCCCCACGTTTGCAAGACGTGGAGAGAGGTTCACTATGTAAGATTAAATATATTATGCATTAATATTTAATCTATAGCCATTATAATCATTTACATAATATAGATCAAAATATATAATAACCTATTAAATAATTAGTTGATAATTGTTGATGGACCATATTACCCTTATTATCTAATTAGGTTTCCTCCTGGGTGCTTATATAAGGAGAATTATGTGGAGGTTAAAGGGTTACTCAGTTACACAATTAGACACACCCCATTAGTCATAACATCATCATCGACCTCCTCTCCTAAGCCGATACCCTTTTTCGGTTTTCTAAGTCTCCATCATCAGTCAGCACCCTAAGGAGGAACCAGATCACGATGACAAGCATGTGGAACTCCATTACTGGATTCTCCAACGCACTGTCTGCTGTAACATGTATGTTTTAATGTTTTCCTTCATGAATAAACAAAATTGATCCAACACACTAGTTATGTTTATTGTTTTACTCAAGGTCCTTAGCTGATGGATGTTCAGCCTTGGATGCAAGAGCAAGTGTATGGTGTGTGTTGGAATGAAGAAGAGAGACTTGTATGAAACAAGTTCTCGAGAGACAAGAAGGAAGATCAGAGATCCGAGGGAATCAGAACTGATCCGGAATGTCCTGCATGTATTCAATGAAGTGTCTTTTATAGGGAAGGAGGTTTCTCAAAGGAGAAACCTTTGACTAGTGAATTCTGCTTGCAGTGGAGGACTTACCCTTTTAGGGGTTGAAGCGTTTGGACCTGCGGATAAAAGAGTACACCCTGTGCACACGTTTTGCTTTTGCGGCTGGAATGTAGTTTATTTTTTGCGCATTTTAATTAGAATTCGTGTTTCATCCTGTCATATTTTGTGACGCTTTGGTGTGGTTTAACCCTGAGTAACTTTGAAATCTTAATGAGCCTGCTTTTTGTGCAAGAGCTAATTCGGAGGATATCCTCTGCAAATACATAGATGCTTGGTGGGATGATGATGATGATGATCCTTCTTTTGTTAACATTCGACAATACAAACATAAACATAAAAACGATACTTTGATAGAACTTTTAGTGTCCAGTTACACACTTGACGAACATAGAGTCGTCTTATTTAGCTTTTTAACAAGTTTACTGACAGAAACAAGCGTAAGCCGGGTGGCTCGCTTTTGCTATGAAAGATGACACATGATCTTGTGCTAAGTTTGATGTTATCTGAGCCGGCACAAGAACGTCAATCCTGCTAGTAGCGATTCTATTCCCAACCACATTCGCGTAAAACAGGCCTGACTTTGCGGGCACAAACACTTCATTAACTGAACATATATGAAAGTCGATGATCGCTTGTTCCAGTTCCGACGTTACACTCATCTTCGCTTCTTGCATTATCTCTTCCTGTTATAAAAATAAGAATAAAACGATTTAGGAGGTTGTATGCTTTAAAATATATTTTTTTGACGTTTCGAATTTAAAAGTGACCTTGGTGAATGTTTTGGGGTATAAATCTTTTAACAAACCAAGGCTACGGTCCGCTTTTGATTGAGTCACGTAAATTGTCGAGTCGCGTGGATAACCGATTCGTTGAAGAAATTGTGTGATTTCTACGGGGTTGTAGCAATTTTTCATCCCTTCATTTGCATTGCTTTGACAAGTGCTCGTTCCCAACATCTCGGTCTTATAGTCGATTGCGACGAATTGGCCATTTGGATCACGGCTTTGTAGGCTCCCCACAATAGAGTCTACAACTTTTTGCAACTCGGGCTTCTAGCGAAGAGCCTCGAACATTGCCCAACACGAGTAAGGGTTTGTATCCTTGTCGACTTCCGCTAGTTTCGTGGTTGATGAAGGAAAATAGCTTATAACCCGCACATTTTGTGTTGTTTGAAATATCGGTCCGACGTTGTGCATAATGTAGTTGCGGTTTGCGTTGTAGGGAACTTTTACATCGATGGACTTCTTTGTTGATGTTTTGTGGTGTTTACGCGCTTCTACTTGAATCACACCGCTCATGCTCGTTATGAATTTATCCATTTATCTTTCTGCATTGGTTTCCTCTCTTGTGACAATCTCAGCTCGTTTTCCATTTCTTCTCTTAAAATTCAAAGCACAAATATAAACAAACACATATGAATCATTAAACAAACTATCTCCAAACCAATAAGAATCCATCTTAAACATGCCTCAAAATCAAATTGGAATACCAAATACTCGAATATACTTCTAATAGTTCTACAATTTTAATAACTTCACGTTTTTAACGACGTCAAACATAGTACCTTTTAATTTAATATTATATGTTAATACAAATTTAATATAGTTTTATAGTAATAATACAATGTGTATAAAACCAATTTGTAAATATCTGTAATTTGATTCGTTTTTAAAGATTTTCATATTGGGTTGAAACCGAAAAATTTACATTCTTAGCTTTGCGAGAAGTTGGATTACCTAAATCAGTTGACTCGATCGTTTTATCAGATTATTTAATGTTCGGGTTGACCAAAATCACATACACTTGTACGCTTTACAACCAGGGTCGGCTCAACCAATTTGGAGGGTCAAAGCGAAATAAAAAACCAAGGCCCAAAGCGAAAAAAAACAATTTTACCACCAGACTACATTCAAATTCTTATAATTGTCAAACCAAATTTAATATCCACATTATACATTTCAGTTGTTTTTAGAACGAGACCCTAAAAATTTGATAGCCCAAAGCCCTAGCTTGTTTTCGCTTATGCTTAGACAGGCCCTGCTCTACAGCTAAAAAACTATAAATAATACTCTAAAAGTAAACGTATTATTATTTTAGATGAATAAAATTAAAATAAACAAATCCGCTCTTAATCAGAATATCATCCCAAAATATTTGCGGTCTTGCTTCTCTTGGACAACACCCTCATCTTTTATCATTGTACTCTTGTTGTCCCCACAATTCAAACCATAGCCCCAACAAAGGACCATCCTTGCATCAACAACATTAATGCCTAGGGGGCTTTCTCTAGTCACATTCGTCTTGTTTTTATATGGTTTTAAATACACACGTAATTTGTATATAATATATACCACCAAGTATTTGTATTGGTACTATACTCCTTTGTATTTAATTTGTACATGTCGGAAAGGAGAAAAACATATTGTTTAGGGGCTTGTGTGTAAAGTGATGTCCTATATAAACACCACTCTTGTAACCCTAATTTCTTGAACAATTCAATCTCAATACAATTCAATCCCAATCACTATGTTTGTTCTATACTAGACAACATGGTATCAGAGCAGAGTTTCTGATCCGTGAAACATCTTGCTCATCTTCTACAATCAATCACAACCAAAACCAAAAACAAACATCAAACCTGCCGTCAATCCTCCCACGAACCTTTATCCCCTGTTATTTTCGAAGAAAAGAACAAAAGGCAAGCAAACATCCTGGCACCTCCATTAATCCACGGCAATTCGCAAAGAAACAAAAGCAAGCACACAAGCTCGTCACGAAAGTCAACATTAATTAAGCTAGCAGGCACACAGCTCAATTAATTTAGAGGCAGAGGGTTCAATATATTGTTTTTCGGAAAATATTATCTGATCCGACACAGTCTGATCTTCTTTTTTGGGTCGTGTTCAGCCGCCGCCTATCCCAAACCCTAATTTTTCAACATTTACGCTACATTATTCCGCTGGGGATTTCCGCTGCTTAATCGCTCCGTAGTTCCGCTACATAATTTCGCTGGTTCAACACAATTTCGCTGCTTATTCACAGGCCGCATAATTCCGCTGGTTCATATCAAATCTTGAACGCGAGTTCAAGGTCCCCGGTGTATTTGATAAATACGCCGGTAGGCATATTTGATAAATTCGCCGCGATTTGTGTCAGTAGTGATATAGCCTCTCAGCGATTTTAAATCTTGAACGCGAGTTCAAGTCGCCGGTGTATTTTTTTCATAAATTCGCCGGTGTCAGTTACTCAGCAAATTTAGTTAATTCGCTGGTCAGTCAACCTTTGTAGGTTGCCGGCGTAATTGTTACATTTCCGACGAATTAAATCTTGAACAGCGTATCTAAAAAAAATGGCAATCAATCATGGAAGAAACAGCTCTTGGATATTCGATTCCGGTGCAAATGACACCATGACATTTGAACCGTTGGATATACAATCAATGTCTAATCCTCAAAAAACTCAAATCCATACCGCAAACAATGGAATGATGCAAGTAAAAGGAGGAGGGACTATTGAAATTTCACCATGAAATTATCAAACTGTCTCTATGTTCCATCATTATCACACAAACTGCTCTCCATTAGCCACATTACCAAAGAGCTGAATTGCACCGTACTAATGCACCTTAATTTTTGCCTTCTACGGGATATCAGGATGGGTATGATTATTGGACGTGGTACTGAGCGCCAAGGGTTATACTATGTGGATGAAGTGGCTCAACAGGGTACTGTGATGTTGGCACATGGAACCGAAAACCGGGAAGCCTGGCTATGGCATAGACGTTTGGGACACCCATCCGGTGGCTATTCACACCTTTTGTTTCCAAAACTCTTTCCTTCAAATGGGAAAATAGACTGTGAAACCTGCTTTCGTGCTAAAAGCCATCGACAACCATCCAAACCTAGTAATACGAAAGTTGCTTCACCGTTTTCACTAATCCACTCTGATGTGTGGGGTCCTGCTCCTGTGATGGGGGGCAGGGTCTTCGGTACTTTATACTATTCGTGGATGATTGCACTCGCATGACATGGGTATATTTTTTAAAAAACAAAGCTGAAGTTTACGAGAAATTTGTCACGTTTCATGCTATGATCCAAACTCAATTCCAAACTCAAATTCAAATCCTTCGAACCGACAATGGGGGGGAATTTGTCAATACATCTATGAAACAATTCTTTAAAACCAAAGGATTAATTCATCAAACTTCTTGTGCTCATACCCCCGAACAAAACGGTGTTTCCGAACGGAAAAATTGTATTATTCTTGAAATGACTCGAGCCCTTCTAATTGAATCTCAGGTCCCCAAATCTTTCTGGCCGGAGGCAGTTGCAACCTCCGTGTATCTCCTAAATCGGCTCCCAACCAAAGCTCTTAAGTTTAAGACTCCCTTAGATTGTCTGTCTAAGTCCGCCAGTATTCCCCACCCTCTTACACTTGAACCTCGAATCTTTGGGTGTACAACATTCGTCCACATACCCAAAACCAACCGAAACAAGCTTAGCCCATGTGCCGAGAAATGTGTATTTGTCGGCTATGGGATTGATCAAATAGGGTACCGATGCTATAATCCAACAACTCGTCAAATGTTCACCACAATGAATGTTGACTTTCTTGAAACAAAATACTTTTATACTACCCAACTCAGTGGTCAGGGGAAGAATGACAGTATAGACACTCTGAGTTGGTTAACCCAATTTCCCTCATCTGAAGAAGTAACAACAGAAAACCATCACAATGCTTCGAGTCCTTCTAACACAGCCGTACAATCGGAGGAGCACAGTACCACTGAAGATAGTCCATCCAACATGATACCTGAGGTAAGAAATAATGAGAACTCTGAGTTTACTATGTCTTGTGACTTTGAGACAACAGGGGAACATACAGAACCCACAACAACCGAACCTACAGAACATGTTGAACCAAATGTTGAACATGTTGAACCAGATGTTGAGCATGTTGAACCAGTTGTTGAAGAGGTTGAACCAGTTACTGAACATGTTGAACTAGGTGCAACAGAGACAACCGGGAGATATTCTCTCCCCCCAAGAGAAAATAGAGGAGTTCCTCCTAAGAGATACTCTCCAGAAAAGGTGACTCCAAGGTCTAGGTATCCTGTGGCGAACATTTCCACTGGAAATTTGTCTAAGGAAGCTAAAGCATTTACCGCTGCCTTGTGCTCTGAACAAATGCCATCTACAACACGGGAAGCATTGAGTTCTGAAGAATGGAAAAAGGCTATGGAGACCGAAATGGAAGCACTCAAGAAGAATAACACGTGGGAGAAATGCACCCTCCAACCAGGAAAGAAACCAGTGGGATGTCGGTGGGTGTTTTCAGTCAAACACGGACCTGATGGAACAATTGAACGATACAAAGCTCGGCTGGTTGCAAAAGGTTACACTCAGACATATGGAATCGATTACTCTGAAACCTTCTCCCCAGTAGCCAAAATTGATACAATCAGAGTCCTGTTTTCTATAGCTGCCAATAAAGGTTGGCCTCTTCATCAGTTTGATATAAAAAATGCCTTTCTTCACGGGGAACTAAACGAGGAGGGCTATATGGACGCTCCACCAGGATTCAATGAGAATTTCAAGGCTGGAGAAACATGTCGGTTGAAGAAATCTTTATATGGGCTTAAACAGTCTCCTAGAGCTTGGTTTGGGAGGTTTACCCTTGCGATGAAAAAATATGGTTTCAAACAAAGCAACTCAGATCATACCCTATTTTTGAAACGTAGAGGGAGTCTTGTAACCTGCTTAATTATCTATGTTGATGACATGATTCTCACGGGAAACGATGAAGAGGAAATGTCAATGTTAAGAGAAAAACTGTTTTCAGAATTCGAGATGAAAGACCTAGGAAGATTGAAGTACTTTATTGGGATTGAAGTTCTGAGATCTAAACAAGGAATTTTTATCTGTCAAAGGAAATATGTCTTTGATCTGCTAGCTGAAACCGGAATGATTGAGTGCAGACCGGCGGACACCCCAATGATGGTCAATCATGGCTTACACATGGAAGATGGAGCAGATAAGGAGAGATATCAACGAATGGTGGGAAAACTGATATACCTCTCCCACACTGGTCCAGATATAGCTTATGCAGTAGGAGTGGTGAGTCAGTTTATGCACCAACCCCAAGCAAGCCATATGGAAGCAGTATTAAGAATCATCAGGTATCTTAAGGGAACAACAGGTCATGGTATTTTGTTTAAATCAAATGGGCACTTAGAAATCCAAGCTTATACAGACGCCGACTGGGCAGGGGATAAAGGAACGAGAAGGTCAACCTCGGGATACTTCACCATGGTTGGAGGAAATCTAGTTACCTGGAGAAGTAAAAAACAAAAGGTAGTCGCCCTGTCTAGTGCAGAAGCTGAATTCCGAGGGGTTGCTCGTGGCTTAGCAGAGGTTCTGTGGGTTCGCAAGCTCCTAACTGAGATTGGCTTTCTTCCTACTACAGCAACCAAAATCATCTGCGACAATAAAGCTGCTATACAGATATCAGAAAATCCAGTCCAACATGATCGAACAAAACATGTGGAGGTAGATCGACACTTCATCAAGGAGAAGTTAGAGGAAGGCATCATAGAGCTCCCGTATATAGCATCAAAAGATCAACTCGCAGATATTCTCACAAAGGCAGTCAACGGAAACGCGTTTAGTAGCTGTTTGAGCAAGTTGAGTATTGGTGACCCCACTACTCAACTTGAGGGGGAGTGTCGGAAAGGAGAAAAACATATTGTATAGGGGCTTGTGTGTAAAGTGATGTCATATATAAACACCACTCTTGTAACCCTAATTTCTTGAACAATTCAATTTCAATACAATTCAATCCCAATCACTATGTTTGTTCTATACTAGACAACAGTACATTGTGCATCTTACACTTTCTACATAGCTAGTATAAAAAGTAAATTTTCCCACGCGTTTCGGCGAGTTCGAAATATAAAGTAACTCAAATTTGTAGCGTAATGAAAACGCATTATATTTGACCCGATTTGTTTTCGAAAAAAAAGGGAGCTGCTGCTATAGACGTAGCTGCTACTTTAGGCTGTAGAAGTAGCTTTCCATTGTAGTTATATATAATTCATGTAATATACAATAGATCATGCCTACACATAGATCGGTAAAAAAAAATGCATGTAACCATGTGTATTTAATCCATGTTTTGAAATCACTTAAAAATAACTACATTTTATGAATCTCATGAAATACATATTATAAACCGAAATAAAGTGTTCTAAAATAATTCAAGGTTTATAAAAAAAATTCTCAAACAAGTATAAAATGATGAAAACTAAAACATGTTTTTATCAATACCAGAAAATTTATATAAAAGTTGAACTTTTATAAAATAAATCAAATATGTTGAGATTATTTAGAAAAATTACTAAAGTTTAAAAAAAATCTTTTAGGTAATTAAAAAAATCTTTATAGGTAATTAAAGTATAAAACAAAACTGGAGGGAAAAATCTTCCATAAGAAAATCTCTTCCAACATGTTTTTATCTTTTGAAAGTTCGACATCGTTTGTAAAATGATCACCACTTTGACACAAGTCTTTCACTTTAAAAGTACACTCAAATTCTATAGATTAGTTAGACACATTTGCCTTTGTTGTTACAACGAGAATGAGACCTAGAGTAGTGATCAGACTGGTTAGGCAAAAGGCTTCAAGGGTTGGGATTTGCCTAACGCAGGTCGTGGGGTCCCCCCACGTTTGCAAGACGTGGAGAGAGATTCACTAGTTATGTTTATTGTTTTACTCAAGGTCCTTAGCTGAAGGATGTTTAGCCTTGGATGCAAGAGCAAGTGTATGGTGTGTGTTGGGATGAAGAATAGAGACTTGTATGAAACAAGTTCTCGAGAGACAAGAAGGAAGATCAGAGATCCGAGGGAATCAGAACTGACCGGAATGTCCTGCGTGTATTCAATGAAGTGTCTTTTATAGGGAAGGAGGTTTCTCAAAGGAGAAACCTTTGACTAGTGAATTATGCTTGCAGTGGAGGACTTACCCTTTTAGGGGTTGAAGCGTTTGCACCTGTGGATAAAAGAGTACACCCTGTGCACACGTTTTGCTTTTGCGGCTGGAATGTAGTTTATTTTTTGCGCATTTTAATTAGAATTCGTGTTTCATCCTGTCATATTTTGTGACGCTTTGGTGTGGTTTAACCCTGAGTAACTTTGAAATCTTAATGAGCCTGCTTTTTGTGCAAGAGCTAATTCGGAGGATATCCTCTGCAAATACATAGATGCTTGGTGGGATGATGATGATGATGATCCTTCTTTTGTTAACATTCGACAATACAAACATAAACATAAAAACGATACTTTGATAGAACTTTTAGTGTCCAGTTACACACTTGACGAACATAGAGTCGTCTTATTTAGCTTTTTAACAAGTTTACTGACAGAAACAAGCGTAAGCCGGGTGGCTCGCTTTTGCTATGAAAGATGACACATGATCTTGTGCTAAGTTTGATGTTATCTGAGCCGGCACAAGAACGTCAATCCTGCTAGTTGCGATTCTATTCCCAACCACATTCGCGTAAAACAGGCCTGACTTTGCGGGCACAAACACTTCACTAACTGAACATATATGAAAGTCAATGATCGCTTGTTCCAGTTCCGACGTTTCACCCATCTTCGCTTCCAGCATTATATCTTCCTGTTATAAAAATAAGAATAAAACGGTTTAGGAGGTTGTATGCTTTAATTTTTTTGTTTTTTTTTTTTTTTGACGTTTCGAATTTAAAAGTGACCTTGGTGAATGTTTTGGGGTATAAATCTTTTAACAAACCAAGGCTACGGTCCGCTTTTGATTGAGTCACGTAAATTGTCGAGTCGCGTTGATAACCGATTCGTTGAAGAAATTGTATGATTTCTACGGGGTTGTAGCAATTTTTCATCCCTTCATTTGCATTGCTTTGACAAGTGCTCGTTCCCAACATCTCGGTCTTATAGTCGATTGCGACGAATTGGCCATTTGGATCATGGCTTTGTAGGCTCCCCACAATAGAGTCTACAACTTTTTGCAACTCGGGCTTCAAGCGAAGAGCCTCGAACATCGCCCAACACGAGTAAGGGTTTGTATCCTTGTCGACTTCCGCCAGTTTCGTGGTTGATGAAGGAAAATAGCTTATAACCCGCACATTTTGTTTTGTTTGAAATATCGGTCTGACGTTGTGCATAATGTAGTTGCGGTTTGCGTTGTAGGGAACTTTTACATCGATGGACTTTTTTGTTGATGCTTCGTGGTGTTTACGCGCTTCTACTTGAATCACACCGCTCATGCTCGTTATGAATTTATCCGCGTCATAGATTTCATCGAAGCGCCTGAAATACATCAAACCAAACGTGTAAGTATAACTATCGACGGATTAGCGACGGGTGATACGAAATGTAACTTTTTGTGGTGCCAGTTTTTTTTTTCTCGCTGAAAGTCAATTTTCTACTAGAATGTGAGTTAAATTCACCAACCTTTTTTCACCTTTGTTCCCAATGATCTCTGGAAGCACAAGAGTTCCACCAAGATATTTAGCAACCAACACCGCATTAGCGACCTGAGTGAACCATGTTATACTAGCGATACTAAACCGAAATAACGACTCAAACAAAAACAAGGGAGATCGAACCTGTGAAACGTGATATTCAGGACCATCGGTTAACGAAAACGTAACGAAACCTTTTGGCTGCACTTCTTCTTTGGCTACAACAAAAAGAAATGATTGATCATAACCAAAGGCAACATAAACTCATATTTGTCATGAAAATGGCTATTAGTGACAATAAGAACGTTGACCATTAACCAACTTACTTGGTGAAGAATTGTTCCAACAAAGCTTTGACCGTTGACCATATTTTTTGGATTTGTCAAGTGGAAGTTGGAAAAGACTGTGTCTAGACATTTGTGTGAAGTCTTCTTGGTAAGCATACGATGATGACATAGGGTGTACATCCAACTGCAAAAGACCATAAAATGTTACAAATAGTTTTTAGGACGGAGGAAATAAAACTAGAATAAAAGTGTTGTTAGACTTGTATTTATATTTCATACAACTTGGTTAGAATTTATTGAAATATAGAAAAAACTTAAATAAAACTGTAATTAAATCTATAGTAAATACTACAAATTATCAGAAAAAAATGAATTCTGTCTTAAATATTGTAATGATCAGACTTATAAAGTGATTGAGAACTAACAACTCATAAGGATAAAGGGTATTTCATTGATTAATTGGTAGAATTTGGAGATGAGAAAGGGAAATACAGAATGGAGATGGGAGATAGAATGATCTGAGATCTAACAAACTTCTTTTCTACCTCATGATCACACAATAATTATGTTAAATAGCCTGAATAACCAAATCTGTTAAACTTGTGCTGATGTGGCATTCATGACGAAATCATTGTATCTCTCTGGCTTCCTTGGGATTCTTTCACTTCTTCTGGTTTGGGCCGGATCCATAGATTGTTTATAGCTATTGTTGGGCTGGTCTTTTGGGCTCATAACAATACCACCCCCTTTAAAACCCACCTTGTCCTCAAGGTGGAAGTCAGGAAACTGGTGGGCTAAGTGAACATCATCTTCCCAAGTAGCCTCTTCCAAGGACAAGCCCTCCCACTGTATAAGACTTGCGGAACAGATTGGGTACCCTTATAAATTGTACGTCGTTGGAGAATGGCTCGTGGTGTGAGAATAAGGGTGGAGGTGGAATCAACCAAATGTAAAGGTGTAATCTGATGTGATGGCTTTCCTAGGCATTTGCGGAGTAATGACACATGAAAAACCGGGTGGATTTTAGCGGTGACAGGTAATTCCAATTTATAAGCGACCGAACCAATTTTAGCAAGGACCCGGTACGGACCAAAATAACGGTGACCCAATTTGTGGTGGCGTTGCAAACGGATTGACCCTTGACGGTACGGTTGAAGTTTCACAAACACCCAATCATCCACCTCAAACTGGACATCCCGACGATGTTTGTCGGCAGCCACCTTCATACGAGCTTGAGCCTTCGACAAGTTCGTTTTTAAGAGAGTCAGCACGTTATCCCGTTCCAGCAACTGGTCTTCCAAAGTGACATTAGAAGTGGATCCCCGTAAGTATCGAGTGAGAGAAGGAGGCTTTCGACCGTACACAATTTCAAACGGAGTCATCTGAGAAGAGGTTTGGTATGAAGTATTGTACCAAAACTCAGCCCACGGTAAGAATTGCAACCACTTTTGAGGGTGATCGGCTACGTAGCAGCGGAGATACATTTCCAAACATCGATTGAGAGCTTCGGACTGCCCGTCCGTTTGTGGGTGATACGCGGTGCTGAACTTAAGTGCAGTACCATTTAGGCGATGTAGCTCTCTCCAGAAGTCGGTCATAAACCGGGCATCGCGGTCACTGACAATAGTTAAGGGAATACCATGGAGGCGAACAATATCATTAATGAAGGCGGTGGCAACTGTAAAACCATTGAAAGAAGAGGGTAAGGCAATGAAGTGTCCATACTTGGACAACCGATCGACAACCACCATTATAACAGTTTTCCCATGCGAATTGGGTAAACACGTAATGAAATCAAGAGCAATGTCCTCAAACACAGCCTGTGGAATAGGAAGCGGTTGCAGCAATCCACCCGGAGATAAGAAGGACGGCTTGGTTTGTTGACAGACTTGGCACTGAGCGATAAACTCCCTGAATGTGGCCTTCATATTTTTCCAATAAAAAGTGGCAGCCAAACGCTGATATGTGCGAGTAACACCGGAATGACCACCCAAGGCCGACGAGTGGAATTCTAACAGAATCAGCCGCTGCAGGGATTGGTTGTTCGGAACCAAAAACCGTCCCTTGAATAACAAAAAACCATCTTTAAGAGTATAGTCAGGAAGGGTAGTGGGTTCCGTTTGAAAACGCTGCATCAGAGTGCAGTAAGTCGGGTCGGATTGTACTGTCATATGTAATTCCTGCAAGAGTGTTGGAACGGAAGCTGAGATAGCTAATAATTGGCTAGATGGTATACGAGACAGGGCATCGGCAGCCCCATTTTGTGCACCGGGACGATAGACAATCTCAAAGTCAAACCCTAAAAGTTTACCCAACCATTTCTGTTGTTCAGGCGTCTGAATTACCTGATCTTGAAGTTGTTTAAGGGACTGTTGTCAGTAATGATAGTGAAACGATGACCCAATAAGTATTGTCTCCATTTGGATATGGCTTGCGTAATCGCATACATTTCTCTGTGATAGGTAGAAGCTTGTTGCATACGAGGGCAGAGTTTCTTACTAAAATAAGCGAGTGGGTGTTTGTCTTGTGATAAAACCGTCCCAACACCGGTACCTGAAGCATCAGTCTCCACGGTAAAGGGTTTTGAGAAATCCGGAACGTAAAATAGGTGTGGAACTCAGGAGATTCTTTAATGTATTGAAGGCCTGTAAGGTGGAGTCGGTCCAGCAAAACGCGTCTTTTCGAAGAAGATCGGTCAAGGGCCCGGCAATGGAAGCATAGTTTTTGATAAAACGACGGTAGTAGCTGGTAAGGCCCAAAAACCTGCGGACTTGTTTGACATTTTGAGGAATCGGCCATTGTTGTATCGTGATAATTTTGTCGGGGTCCACAGCCACACCCGAAGAAGAGATTATATGACCAAGGTAAGCAACTTGAGGTTGACCGAAGACGCATTTGGACAGCTTAGCAACCAATCGGTTATCGAGTAATATTTGTAGGGTAACAGTGAGGTGATGTAAGTGGTCTGACCAAGATTTACTATAGATCAATATTTCGTCGAAGAAAACAAAGATAAACCGACGAAGAAAGGGCCGAAACACGTCGTTCATAAGACGTTGAAATGTGGACGGGGCATTGGTAAGCCCAAAGGGCATGACCAAAAATTCGTAGTGCCCGTCATGGGTGCGAAAAGCGGTCTTCATAGCATCACCGCTAGCAATACGAATTTGGTGATATCCCGCCAATAAATCTAATTTCGAAAAATAACGGGCCCCGTGTAACTCATCAAACAATTCATCCACCGATGGTATAGGAAAGCGATCCCGTACCGTGATGGAATTCAACGCACGATAGTCAACACAAAAGTGCCAAGTACCATCCTTCTTGCGGACCAATAATATCGGGGAAGAAAACGCACTCGTACTTGGACGAATAATCCCCTGTTGGAGCATCTCCTTAACCAACCGTTCAATTTCTTGTTTTTTAAAGTGAGGATATCGGTAAGGTCGAACGGTCACCGGTTTACTAGCTGGTAATAATTCAATGTGGTGATCTTGAGATCTGGTTGGTGGTAAGCCCATGGGTGGATTAAAAACAGCGGAGAAGTTAGTCAAGATGTCTTGTAATTCAGCAGTGTAAGTAGGTGGGCTAGACTCCGGAGGTAGAAGACATAAGTGGTATAATTGACCAATACCCTTTGACAGAACCAGTTTTCGAAACCCATGGAATTGAATCTCTTGAGCTGTAGGAACATCTCCCTGCCATTTCACATGTTGGCCCTGTAATGTGAATTCGAAAATTGACTTCGAATAATCGGTGATAACCGGACCAAGAGTAGCTAGCCAAGAAACTCCCAACACAATATCCCAACCCTGCAAGGGTAACACATAAAAATCTGCCACAATTGAATGCCCTTGGATAACTAGTTCCACAGCCTTAGCCAACCCGGAACACGGAAGGCGTTCGCCACTGCCAACCAACACAGAGAAGGGTTCGATTGATTCAATGGTGAGATTAAGGAAGTTAGCGATTCTCGTTTGCACAAAACAGTGGGTACTACCTCCATCTAATAAAACCTGCACCTCTTTCCCCTGAACCAACCCGGTAAAACGTAACGTAGTAGATGAACAACCTCCCGACAAAGCATTATAAGAAATAGCCGACTGAGTTTTTACTTCGTCTAGTTGCAATTTTTCAGCTAATAATAAATCAGTACCTTCGGAAGATGGCGAAGTCGGTGAATCGCCCAAATCGGGTGGGTCGTCGTCAAAAAAAAGAAGTTGTGGAGCGGATTTACACTTGTGATCCCAAGTGTACTTCTCGTCACATCGAAAACACAAGCCCTGCGATCGTTTCTGAGCCATTTCTGCCGATGATAAATGACGAAATCCAACCTTAGATGTGGACGTAGTGGCTGGTTTAGGTGCAACTGGAGAAGGGGGCAGAGGAGCTATCGGTGTTGATTTGGGGGTGGGTAATAAGGGCTTTGAAGATCCAAGAGAAACCCGACCCGAACCCTTTTCGAATTGGATCCGCCGTTCATGCAACTGGGCCTTATCCATTGCATCTTCAAGAGTGACCGGCCCATGACAAATAACGGATTGTTTAATATCCGACCGGAGACCCGATATCCAACAACTAATCAGGAATTTCTCCGGAAGAGGCATAGTGCGGTTGGAAATCGCCTCAAATTTGGAACGATAATCAGCAATAGTGGAGTTTTGATACAGTTTAGCAAGCAAACCTTCAGGTTCTTCGAACTCAGCCGATCTGAATCGCTTCAAGAGAGCCGCCGTGAAACCCTCCCAATTCGTGACCCGGTGATGTCGACGTAACCAATCATACGTAATCTATGATATATTATAAGGTATTTTAGATGTACAACATGATAATTAAAACCTATATAAGTTTGCAAGTTTTTTGTGCATAATCACTTGTACATTGTGCTTTATGAGTTTTTCAAAAAAAAAAAACTTAATTTTCCACTTTCAACCTAAAAGTTTTATTTTTTACATTTTAACCCCCCCCCCCCCCCTTTTTTTATTTTTAACTCTAAGTTTTCCATCTTTTATAATTTAACACAACACTTTGTTATTTACAACTTTGGTCCCCCATACTTTTTATCTTTTGCAAGTTTTTCGTTTCACGTTTCGTTCTAAATTTTGTGAGTTAACATGTCGTAGCGTGCATGTGAGGTTCAACGTTTTTGCTCTATTTTTTTCATATTTGACAGACCCGTCGCAACGCGTCCATTTTCCCCCTTTTGTAAAGTTCGTCGCAACGGGCGGGTCGTAGATAAACTAAGTTATTATTTTCTACATTTTACGTTTCTGCTTAATTTCTTCGCATTAAGACACTGTAACGGGTGTGCATGGTTCAACGATTTTAGTCTACTTTTCGTTCTGTGTAATTTTTACCATTTTATCTATTTTATTTTTACGATGTTGAGAGTCGATGTCGTTGTGGCATTGGTACTACTTGGCACGGTTTTACGAACGTTTTTAACCTATTAAATTTTTTACTAATATTTTCTTTCGGTTTACCCCTATTCTTCCTTTGCTTAAAAACTAATTTTGGTGTGCATATTTTATGTACCGGTATGTATAAATATGATTTGTTCTATATTCCGACGTAAACTTTTTTACAGACGAGTCAGGTCAAATATAATATGTTTTCGTTTAAAGAAACCATTTTTACGTGCATATTTTTACGTACGTTTTGGTATAAATTCAAGTTGTTCTACGTTTTGAGGTAAACTTTTTTGAAAAATGATTTAGGTCAAATATAATATGTTTTCGTGTTTATTTTATGTATGTTTCGTAAAGTTTGTTTCGAACCGAGTGGAGTCAAATTATGGTTTTTTTCTCTCTTTTTTTCGAAAGCTCTAATTAATCCCTTTCGATTACATGTGCATATTTTCCTTCATACCTGTTACGTTTTCTGTGTATGAGTTGGGTCACATATAATACGTTATGATTGTTCGATATGAATTCCATTTACTTTACGTTTGATCCAATCACAATGCTTATACATGTTACACTGAGTTCAACTGGATACGTCGAAATATGTGTTTTCATATGGTTAATGCATCATGTAACGTTTGGACTAATCCATTCAATATTTACGATGTACCCGCGTCGCAACGCCGGCGGGTCTTAACCCTAGTTTATTAAAAAAATCAAGATGCCTATTACAATCTTTTAAGCATACAGTACAATAGTTCCTAATTTGCCACCATTTAATAAACGTCTCCTAGTTAATGCATTATTTTAATGCAGATTATTTAATTCACCACATATTTTTAAATTATAATACTTTAATTTAAGATTTAAAGTTGCATTTACTATTTATAGATTTTTACAACTAAATATTTTATATAGTTATAATAAAAATAGAAATAATAATAATAATACTCAAATAATATCAGTGTATAAGGCTGGGTAGGTTAGATTATGCTCTTCAAAAAAGCCTCAGTGAAACTCATCGCATCGCACAGGACAACCTACTAGTAAATTATAATTAATTAATATGCGTCTTCTGGTGTGTAAATAATATACTATGTTTTTGTCGTTATTAAGGGTGTTATAAACTTGGTTTATGAAATTGTATTATGATATTTTTAATTAAAGGTTTGATAAATAATTATGATGAATTAATATAACTTATACAATGAAAACCTTTGATAAAAGTAGATTTTTTTTTCAAATATAATTTATATGATAATAAAGAGGAATTTTAACATAATATAAAACCTAGGTACGAAAATTGGGGCAAATTGAGTTTGTAAACTTTGATTTCCTATGTTTAATTTAAACAATAGATATAAATTGCTTGTAAAATACAAAACAAGTATAATTTAAACAATAGACATAAATTGATTGTAAAATACAAAACAAGTACAAAATAAGTAAAGAAAATAACCCCCTTAAAAATGTTTCACATAAAGAACATGAATTGTTGATAATGATAGAAGATATGAAATTAGATACACTTACCAAAACATCAGCATCAAAGTGATCTCTTTTGATCATGTTGCCAAGCATCAAAAACATGGAAAAAGTAAGCACAGCACCCATAATTTCCCTTATATCCATTACCACTATAACTCTTTATTTGAAAATAGAAACAAATCTAAAAGGCACGATCAAAGCATAGTTCAAGGTTAAGAACTAAAGCTCCTCTCCTTTTCTATTGCTATGTGTTAATACAATCTCTTTATTGCGTATATAACACGCGTGTGAACTTACTTTTTGTAACTTTCGGTTCCATAAATAGTGAAAAATATAAGAATGCCGATTGAGAAAGGGAGTAAGTAGTGGAGAAGAGTACTGAGGAAGCTTAAATTTGGTATGCGGACAACGAATATAGCTTACAGATTCATGAGATAGCTTCGCTTACTCTAGAATAGCAATCTATCATTAAACTTTGTTGGGAAATTTGTTAGAACTTTATTAATGAATCGGTGAGGGTAGACTGCATTCAGAAGGATACGTAATTGGATAACGACCAAGTAGGACACGTCGCCTAGAATTTGACGACACATGTCATTGAAGGCAATTATGTGACGGATCTTCAAATGCCATTCGCCACAATACTTGTCATACGCTTTAACCCGAGCTTGCTTCTACATAGTCCCTTATAATACGTGTTCGTTTGAGTTTTAGGCAAAAATCTCGTCGCCCCCTTAAAAGTTTGGTTAAGCCCTCGATTGCCCCTCATGAAATGAATTCTGGGTCTACCATACAATACTTTTTCAGTATTTATACACACACACGATTCTTTAACAAACTAAGATTACTCCATTTATTTGAATGAGAA
This sequence comes from Helianthus tuberosus, assembly GCA_030545235.1. Taxonomy (NCBI): domain Eukaryota; kingdom Viridiplantae; phylum Streptophyta; class Magnoliopsida; order Asterales; family Asteraceae; genus Helianthus; species Helianthus tuberosus. Next base: position 193,602,649 of record CM060445.1, read on the forward strand.
ATGACCATAACCTCATTTTAGTGATAAACTAATAACCTTTACAAAGTAAGATTACTCCATATGTTTGTAGATTGTCTTTCGGTTTTCTTCTTTATTAATGGAGTAAGTTACATAAATAGTCCGTGTGTTTTACCAACGACATATTTGATATCTAAATTTAAGAGGTTGTATGTTAAAAATCAGAAAAAATACCCCCCGACCCCTTGAACGACGTAGGTGACGTCTTAATCACTGGTGAACGATAACCAATTGCAGAAAATTTAACTCGGACCTCCAACTTCAACACCTTACATTGTCTCCCACAAAATTAAAGCCCTAGCACCCTTTTTCCTCACTTTCTTTACCACAACGGGTTAGGGTATACGGGGTGGGTCGGTACCGAACCCAACTCCACCGCCAACATAGTTTACCGATTCGGTGAGAGGACGGAAGGGGGCGAAATCAGTGAAGCTTTACCGCTTCGGTGAGAGGGAGGGAAGGGGGAGAGAGATGGGTGTGTGGTGGGGTCCATTCATTCTCAACCAATCACAATTCACACATTTTTCCATTTTTTTAAATAGTTTACCTAAACCCCATTATTAATAAATTGTTCGCCGCGAAACAACCGTCGGTCAAACCCACGTTCAAGTAGATCCTGACCGTAATAATTCAGGTGGTTACCTTCAAGATTTAATCTCATCCGTTCAAACCCAAAAAATTGGCAGTTTGATTTTTCAACGCAAGTTAAGTTTTGCTGTGTTTTCTGCATGTTTCTCGCTACGTGGGTACGCTCTCTCAACCTTGTCGGTTCATCTTGGATAACTTCTACGTGGTAGTTAGCATACAAGATGTATATATATGTTCGTGAATGCTTTGCATTACTGTAAGGCCTCCTAATCCAAGATCTCACTCAGCTAAAGCAACCAACAGGTGTGCGGAATCCACCTGATGATCAACCACTGCAGATGAAACACTAGAATGCAAGGATTTGATAGAGAAATCAAGAATACACTGAGTATTCTTGATGAAGATGAATGACGTCACTCACACAAAGCAGCCGCCAGACATAATACAATGATTAGGGTTAGGTGCACAGAATTTCACACAGAATCGCTTGCCTTGTCTATTCCACATAAAGGTATAAATACAAGGCAAAACCCGGACTTTCAAGACAAACTAGAAAGCCCGGACAACAAACTAAAACAAAACTCTGACCTTTTTCCCTAGACAAAACTCAGACAAATGTTCCTAGCTTTAAACCTCTGACCATTGTCCTAGACACAAAACTTGGACAAAAGTCCCTAGGATAAAGTTGGGACAACTTTCCCTAGGATAAACTTGGGACAAACTTTCCCTAGGATAAAACTAGGACTAACTTTCAACCATGTACAATAAAGACCCTAATAAATGGGAGACATGCACTTATCACCTAAAGTGCATTAACAATTACATCCTTTTCAATAAAGCATATCACTGTAAGGTGGTTACATATTTTATGTGTTAATGATGTTTGTTATGCTTCGATAATAGTTTCTTATTTAGTTTGTTTGTTTTGCTTCAGTTATGATCGATGGATAATGCTGTGTATGATGAGGATTCAATTTCGGGGGAAAATGTAAGATGTTAATTTATATGGTATTGTGTTTATTTAACCATGTTTGTTCATTTGAATAATGATGCTTTGTTTTTCAGTTTGCTGGGTTGGACAACGTTGTGGAAATGAAGCAGCCAGCAGATATGATGTCTTCTAATATAGTTGGAAATGTAATATCATTTTGTTTTGTCAAGTATTGGGATTTACATAGCATTGTGTTTTTTAATATTATTTTTGTGTTTGTAGGAATCCTTTGTGTTATTATAGTAAAAAATCATTGACATGCTTTTTTTTGTCAGGTTGTAGCTGACGAGTGTGTGGATGGTCATTTGCATGAATTTTCTTATTGCTCTAATGAGAATGTACATTTCGTAGCAAGTTTATGATGAAGTTTCTGTTATTATTTATGATATTGTGTGTTACTTAGAATTATTGTGTTATTTACAGCTATTGTGTTTTTTGTGATGGTTTTTTTGGTTTTTGTTTTTTTTTTTTGTAATATAATATGACAACAGTGGTTAACAGTTGTTTTTTTTTTCCAGCTTGTGGCTGACAACATTTTAGTGGATGATCATTTTCAAAAGTTGAGTAAGATATCTGATGAAACTGGAGATGTATGTAATAATTCTATTATAACTGTAAAGATAACATTGTTTTAGTTCAACATGGTAGTTTATTTTATTAATGAGTATATTGTTTTTCAGTTTGAAGAATTATTTGGAGTACTTCCTGACTTGACTATGTCTTCAATCGGAGCTGCAAAGGTAAATCGTTTATGTTAAAGTATGTAAATTATATTGTTAGTGATAGTTGGTGATGTTTATGCTGAATCTTATTATGTTTGCTTATATTTTGTTTTGTAAATTTCAGAACAAATCTAAAGGCTTTGACTTGGAGTTTGGTGCTTTGGTTGGATGTCCCGACAATTCTATAAAGCATGAGATGAACAAGGTTGGTTCCATATCTATATGTTTAGTTAATATTCTAGATGAGTGACTGACATATTATTCTCTAGCCTCGTAATTTCAGAAGAATTAATCAAAGGGTAAAGGCGCTGAAGAATTGGAAGTGGGATGAGGTGATTGAAATCGACAGTTTTGGCGAAGATTAGTTATGTTGTTTTTTATGTATGATGATGGTTATTGTATTTTGGTAATGATACTGTGTTGAGTTGGATTTTTTTTTGTGTGTATTTTCCTTTCCCTTAAACATGCATGTTTTTCTTTGTTTGTAATATTTTCGTTATAATTTAAAGGGTAATTAATATTTTTGTTGATTCATGCATAGTAAGCCGTGTACCAGTTTAAGTTTCCCGTGTTTAATTAATGGTTTGTGTGTTTATAGTAATAACTGTATGTAAACGTGTGTCTCTTCAGTTTTTTTGTATGATTGTATCGTTTCCCGGAGCAATTTTTACATCAAGTAACCGTTGCTGCCATTAATAGTTCCGCGTTTGTGACCATAAGCCTTTTATGTATATATGCAGACATTTCATGTATATTGTATCTCAAGTTATTTAAGTTTTTCAATGGCTTCATCAAGTAATCAAGGAGAAGATTTGAAGGAACTGTTTTATAAAGCAGTGATGAAAGAATTGGAAGCTGAGTTAGAGTTTTCTAAAGATCTGAGGAAATGCTTTCATTCTTTGAAGACTGGAGTTGGCTCTCGTGATGATGTAACTGAGACGTTGCGTTTATTGCCTCCAACTGCTGTTCGTGACCTGGCACTTTTGAATAATGGTGAGAGTGGGAACAAAGATGTTCAGTTAATGGCACAGATGTTAGAAATATTTAGACAAGTTAATGAGTCAATGGAGTTGAAGCGTAGGTTTTTACTTTCCTTATAAGTAGTTTTGTTAAGTTTAGTCATAGTTGTTATAGTGATGTGGATTGTATTCAATTATTAAGAGTTATTGGTGGTATTTTTATTTTAATTGAATGTTTTGATTTGTTTCTTGAAAGTTAGTCTGGGTGAATTGTGTTTTTTATTATGTCGTTTTTTTATTGTGTTTATTTAATCATATATTATTTCAAACATTTAATTTAATATCTTCAGTTTAATTTCTTCGAGCGACCATCTGGAGAATTGTATTTGTTTTGGTTTATTTTGATGTTAAATTGTGCCTGAATATAGAGTTGCACACATAAAAAAAAACACTATCTATATCATAAACATCTTTGATAGATTAGTCAGGTACTATCTATACTATCTATAATAAGAGATTATGAGCTGATGTAAATTTGCCTATGTGTCAACTTCTAAGGTATGCCACATGTCAATGATGATGTCATAATTCCGGTTTACAATTTACATTGTTGGAATTGAACCTTAACAGAGGAACAGTTGATTAAGGCGAAAACCGGTTCATAGCAGTGGAACCAGAATAAGCAGTTGTTAGGCTTCAGGCTTTCCCCTTGACAGTGGTTCAAACAACTGCTGATCTATAATTCTGATTTGTTTTATCCACTGCTTAGCACAACAGCTGATGTGAAGACCAAAAGAATGCCAAAGACTAAGTACTGCTCTTCCAACTTGTGTGATCGACCAAGTAGCATCAGGCTGAGGGGAAGTTTTAGTTTGTAAGCATGCAATGTAATCTTTTGATTTGATTTGTAATCTTTCGATTGATGAAAAGCATGTGTTTATCAAAACTATTTTCCTCCTTGATTGTGTTTATAAAGTTTGTGTTCATTTCTGCTGCATAAATCATTGAATCATATTCATTCATTGTTCATCTATTACAAAAAAACACAATCAATTTAACAATCAATTCATCTATTACAAAAAACACAATGATGACGACATCTGAGCAGCAGATGTACAAAACAGATGTTAAAGCTCATCCACTGATATACCAACAGTTGCTGATCAAATTAAACTTCAAATCCACTATAAGACAGAAAGTTGGGTAGTGTCATATAAGAGGAGCTTCAACAGTTCAGGGAAAACAAGTTTGAAAGAAAAACACTAACAAACGAAATACTAAAAGAAAAAATATTGGTTCTGATAATACCAATAGCGGAAACAATACCATTCAGATGGATTGGCTTTGGTTCATTATGTTAGGGAGAAAAAAAACTGTAAAAGGCGAAATACTTAATAAATAAAAGTAAAGTAGAGTAATTAAATATGTATATCAACAAAGTTAAATCTTGTACTTTCATGATCTACACGCACTTTATATTTAACCCGACTCTTTATTGAAAAAATTACGTCGCCATCGAATGAAAACGTGTTATATTTGATCTGACTCGCTTTCGAATACAGTTTACGAATGTTCATAAAATAAGTATAAAACGTAATATTTTTTACCTGACTCACCTGAGAAAAAAGTTTATGTCAAAACGTGAATTTAAAATGACAGGTACGTTCAAACTGTGATACACAACACACTACGCCGGCGGCACCTTAGTTGTTTATAGCGGACGACACATTATGTGATGTGCTGACTATATAAAACATATGTTTGATGTATCCGATCAAACTGAGTGTAACCTATATAATCATTTGTGGTTATAATGTACAATGATGACAATAACTTTTGATGCACGCACGTGACATTACACTTTTTTTACTTTGTTACATACGGTACCTTCGTGACATTAACGCCATTATATATATATATATATAGATGATAAGGTAAACCGCTGTGTTCATTTCAAAATGTTTGTAGAAAGGTCAATATTTGCTAACATGGCAGTTGTTTAAGATTGTGTTAATACAATGTTAAACTGCTTTCATTATCAGTTTTTTTTTATATAAGTTACGTGGTTGGTTAGTTATATTTTATCACCCGGTTGTGTATGAAAAGCGATTGTATTCATTGTGTTTATTTTTAAACATTTACATATCAAATTGTCTCAATTGTGTTTCATTTATTATATTTTACATTGTAGCCCCATAGATCATAAAATGGAAAAGCTTGGGTTTGCAATGATCGTCGATGAAATATTCACAAGGCTTCCTGCCAAAGCAATTGGTTGTTTGAAATGTGTTTGCAAAGATTTCCGGACGGAACTGTCAACTCATTTTTTTGAGATGATGCATTCTTGTCGAATTGGAAAGTCTCTACATAAGAAATATATCTCCTTGTCAAATATGTCAATTGTTGTTGACGACGTAATAGGTGGGAATTTGGATGTGGTTACAAGCAAACATATCACTTTTCCTGGCAATGTTGACCCTAGATTCTTACGTATTCTAGCGTCGCTTAATGGGTTGTTGTTAGTGTCCTCTGAACCGAGTTGCTGTGAGCTGATCCTTTGGAATCCAACAACCAGGTGTCATAAGTTGTTGTCCGTGTCAGACTTTTGTCAGTGGTATGTTCGAAACAGTGATACAAGTGGAATGTATTTTGATAAAACCAATGATCTTAAAATGCTTCACATAAAATATATTTTTTTCAATGTCGTTACTGCTCGTGTTTATTCACGACGTCGTGAGACGTGGAGAGAAATATATTTCTTGAGGGGAGCTAATTTCGGTGGTCGGGGTTATTCATGGTCTTCCGGAATTTATTCTGGCAAAACCATATATTTCGTGTGTTCAAAAAATTGGTATCCCGCTTTGGAGAGGTATATAGTTGCTTTCGATGTTATTTCCGAAACTTTTAGAAGCCTTCGTTTTCCTGAAAGTTTGGAAGTTACTCCTTGGCGAGGAGAATTTCTGAGCATTGCAAAGAAGCTCCATTTTATTGTTGTTGAAAGGTCTCCCGAGTTATCTGTTGCTTTGTACAAAGTTGAAGATGAAGCCTTCATCAAGATGTTTTCTATCAATAATCTTCAAATTATTGGTTATGTAGAAAGTTTCCATTGGTCCAATATATTTCAAAACAACAAGTGGTTGATAAAAAACATTTGGAGTGGTGCTGTTGAAGCTGACCTGAGCAATGAAGTTTTTAATTACCTCCAACATGTTGATTCCTACATTGGTGCGAAACGAGCATTATTTATCGAGACCACTGTTTCGCTGATCGATTAGAAATTATTATGCTATATTATAGGGAATGGTGATTGTTTTTTTGAATTTTGTTTATTGTTTCAAGTAGTTCCGTTATTCCGTATGTATAAGTGTATTAACAATTGTCTGCATGGATATTTAATTCCAATTGGTGTTATTTAATCATATATTATTTCGAACTTTTAATATTTTCATTTTAATTTGTTTTACTATATATGTAGGTAAAGAAGTCCTACAAACCTGATATCATGAGTTTTGTTTTTTCCAATGGTTTGTGTTTTACCAACAAAATTGTATTTTGGTAGCATACATCGGGTATTTTTTGGCTTTTGTGTAGATTCTGATAACATCAATTACTTTTTTTTTGTATATGTATCATGTATGTTTATCATTTGGTACTATCCTTCTTTTGTATAAGATTGTGTTATTATATTAAATGAAATCTTTAATATGTGTAATTTTAATATATGGTATGTTCTAGCGGTTTATAATCCAGGATTTTAGGTTAATAAGTTGTTGTAGTCTTTCTTGCATGTTCTCCTACAAAGATGGAAAGGTAAACTGCTGTGTTCATTTCTTAATAAACCTCTTTTAACCAATTCTAACTCATTTTTGATGTAGAGGTAGTTAACGGGACTGGTTATTATTGTGTACTTTTTTTAAGAAATTGTGTTGTTTTATGAAGAGTGATATTTTCTCTTATTATATGACAATGTATGTGTTAGAACTTTTGTATTCAGGTTTAACTATTCCTTTGTAGTTGTGTGTCTTATTTTATCTTATTGTATATCATTAAATGCTGTCTTTATGAAAGATTTTAGGTTAATAAGTTGTTGTAGTCTTTCTTGCATGTTCTCCTATAAAGATGGTAAGGTAAACTGCTGTGTTGATTTCAAAATGTTTGTAGAAAGGTCAATATTTGCTAACATCAGCAGTTGTTTAAGATTGTGCTAATACAATGTTAAACTGCTTTCATTAACAGTTTTTTTTTTATATAAGTTACGTGGTTGGTTAGTCTTATTTTATCACCCGGTTGTGTATGAAAAGGGTTGTATACATTGTGTTTATATATAAACATTTACAGATCAAATTGTCTCAATTGTATTTCATTTATTATATTTTATATTGTAGCCCCATAGATTATAAAATGGAAAAGCTTGGGTTTGCATTGATCGTCGATGAAATATTCACAAGGCTCCCTGCCAAAGCTATTGGTTGTTTGAAATGTGTTTGCAAAGATTTCCGTAAGGAACTGTCAACTCATTTTTTTGAGATGATGCATTCTTGTCGAATTGGAAATTCACATAAGAAATATGTCTCCTTGCGAGGTATGTCAATTGTTGTTGACAACGTAATAGGTGGGAATTTGGATGTGTTTACAAGCAAACAGATCACTTTTCCTGGCAATGTTGACCCTGTATTCTTAAGTATTCTAGCGTCGCTTAATGGGCTGTTGTTAGTGTCTTTTAAAGCGAGAAGCTGTGAGTTGATCCTTTGGAATCCAACTGTCACACCCTCAAATTACCACCTAGGGAGTGTCCCTGTTAGGCGTGTGACCACTAGTAATGAGCCACCAATTACATTGAATCCATAAGTTTAAAATAAAGTTTCATCATTTAATAGTAATAAAATCCAAACATAAGTAATTCAAAAACCAACAAGTTCAGCGGAAGCGTTAGCGTAACATAGTGTAAATACTTTCCAAACAACCATAGTAAATAAACGTTTGATAAATAAACCCATCAATGCACCCATGACCACTCACGCCCTCCAGCCAGCAAGTTCCTGTTCCCAAGTACCTAACGACCTGCGAGCATGTAACAAGTGTATCAGACAAAGCTGGCGAGTTCACAGTTTAAGAAAACGTTTTGTTACCAGTTGTATGTAAAACAGTTCACTGACAAATGCAAGTAATATTGTTAATATCTCAATTCCGAACAAGACGGCTCCTGATGTACATGACTGCCCTTCCCACGTACTCCTATCTAGTACTGGGCCCCGACTGGGTCATTAGTTCACATCCGTCCTATCTAGGAGCGGTGTGAGGGTACCAAACCTAAGTAGCGCTACCAACTAATACCCGTTACCCTCCAGGTAACATAATAAGGGACTTACAAAAATGATAGGTGAGAATATTAACCAATATACCCGTTATTACCCAGACCACTAACTGTCCCCAACCACTGGGACGCATGCTCGAATGTAGTGAACTCACCTTAGAGTGCTCGGTATGTTATGTTACATTACTCATTCCAAGTGGTCAACCAAACCCTACCGTGGTTACAAAAAATAATTAGTTTATATGCACACAATTCACGTATTTTCCATACACATCACATTCATAGCGTACAAGTAATACACACGTCACCATGCAAATCGTAATCGTAACAAGACATCGTATAGTACAACAACCTCTAATGTCATATAGCATGCATTCGAATCATATACAAGTTCTCATCGCACGTTCATGCTTCACAAGATGTTTATCAGTTACTCCTTGTCCAACTCAATGTTCATAAAAGTGTGCAATTTAAACAAGTTAATGGTCCACCTATGATTTTATGAGTTATATTTTTAGCATACTGTTCGCAATCAACCCGTAGCCCATCAACTAGTTCCCGGCCCAGCTATAATAAAAAACCTCCCTAACATCATCTAATTTGTGAATGGTCCCCACCTTGCACTAATGTACGGTTCCTTTATACCATGGAGTGTGCAACATGCTTTTCCAATTTGTACCCTAAGTATAGCTAGTTGTACATTACAGTGAAGGGAATCCCAACATCAAACAATTCAAATCAACACAGATAAGACAAACTTTCTCTTTCATCATCCTCAATTACACAAAGCAAAAACCCAGATCTTATCTTTTATGAACTTTGTGACCATGTTTTGCATTCATATCAAAATCATTGGAATATTGCTTGATTTGATTATCATCGGACTCTCATACTTTGACAACATCATCATCATCATCCTAAAACAAACCCAGGTTTGAAACTCACGAAAACTCATGTTTGATATTTGTTAGACTCACACATATGGCACAATATCATTATCCTTAACAACTAGAAATCAATCATCATTATTCCAACAGAACCTCAACATCATTGTTTTATTCACAACTATCATTCAAAACATGAAAACCAGGTTGTACTCTGGGCATGATCGGTTGTACATTCAAAGAGAAAACCCAGCATCACTACTTCAACAATTAACAGAGATTTATCATTTACTTCATTTATTTCATTATTGCCTCAAATCCTATCGCTAGAACATGATTTATTTTGTATGAACAGGGAATATCAACTTGAACCAAGCAAACATCAATGTGAACGGAGCAAACATCAAGCATCAATTGTCAAACAATGTATCACTGTTTTATTAACAAACACCCACTAATCATTCTAACAAAACATACAAACACAACCAACAATCAGTTAACACATATATGTATGCTTAAACACTCATCGAACCAATGATCATATCATCACATAGCATCGTTCTAACCATACCAGGACACAACATAAATATACATGTATAATTCGTTAAATCATAATTACGCATAAACAAGATCATAAAATAGGGATTATCATAAGCAAGGATTCAATAACCGATCACTCTATCCAATATGATGGTGTCTCTCGGGGGGGGGGGGTCTTCAATTGCCGTACGCACCCTTGGGAGGAGGGTTGGGTTTTGTTTTGTAATCGTGTTATGAAGATAATGCACACTTAGTATAATAGAGGTTTATGAAAATAATACACGCATAATATACTAGAGGTTTGGGGCGGTCTGCCTTTCTTGGCCGAGTTGGGCCTAAGCCCACCAGGTTGGGCTGCCATCGCAAGTGATCAGGGGTGGTAGTTTGGGTCAAAAACAAGCAAAAGGCTTTGAGCTCGGGGTTGGGCCGCAAATGGGCCCCACACGCTAACGGGCATCGGGTTGGATGCTTGCGTAGATCGAGTTGGGTTACAAGTAATTACGTTCCAGGTTTGGGTAGTTATAAACACTTAATTACATGCATACGCATATAAACAATTAAGAAGTGTGAGACTGACTCGTATGATGCGGGTAATCAAACGTCATGAAACATAAGCACATAAGCAATAGTATGGACGGTTCCAACCTCTGAAATGCGGATTGTCACACCAACAACCAGGTGCCATAAGTTGTTGTTTGTCTCAGACTTTTCTCAGCGGAATGTTCAAAACTGTGATACAGGTGGAAATGATCAAATGACTGATTCTAACAAAAGTCATATAGGAGTGCAAGATGCTGTCAACAATATGTCTAATTCAATGGTTGGTGGTTCTATGGTTGCTAAACAAATTGGAGGGAACTACAAGAAGAGACTTAGGAATAATTCGGAGAAGGTGAAACGCGTTAAGAAGTAGTTCGTTTCCGTCGTTGTCTGTTCACATTGCATAAACGGTTTATGCTTATGTTTTTTATTTTATTTTAATGCAGTTAGTATGTTTGTGTGTTCAAGTAATTTGTTAACTTTATGTTTGTACCTTGTAATGCCGTTTTTGTGATTGCGAAATGTTTTGTTTTCTTTGTTTTTTTTTTGTATTTACTTTCAAAGCTTTTGACTGGTGTATTTTGTGTGACTATTATTTGTATTAGGCGGTTATTAATGTTCATAGATGTCAATTTGTGTGTAGATAATAGTTAATTACTTTTGTAATAGATAAATTTATATTAGATTAATATTTAACAAAGTTAACATATAACAAAAATGCAGTATTTATGGTAATGTTTCCCAAAACCACATTGTTATTGTTAACACAATGGCAATAACACAATGGTATACGTTAAATACAATTCTTTTGTAATATCAACAGGGATTTGTAAATTAACAAATACGTTTCATCTACTGTCTTATATTTATTGATATTTTACACGTAAAATAATCAACCTAAATATTGTAGAGCAATCTTACACAAGTTATGTAAGAAAATAAACGTTTATTAACTATAGCTGTGTTAATACTTTACAATCAATTAGTATACATACTTCTATATGTTACTTGATCATGTGTTTTGTAATATGTTACTTTATGTAATACATCTAAATTCTAAGCAAAACAAATAAAATTTTTGGTAAAATGGTAAAATAGAGTCATTAGGTAAATTTGTTATAAGACATTGTCAATATTTAAATATGTTATTACATTAAGTAGATAGGATACACTTGTAGAAGGTCAAATACATGAGCGATCAAAAAAAATAAAAGTAATCATTAAACGTTTCTAATAGTTATTCATTATAGTAACCCTTTCGTTCTTCGTCTTCATGTACTCCCACAAGGTATCCTTGAGTTCTTCTAACGAAACTGCTATGTTTTTCTTTATCTGTAACTGTTTATCCAGATATTGTATAATCTTTATTTGATCTTCGTTCTGTAGCCCATTCGAAATATACTGCAGAACGTTGTAGTTCATGTCAGTATTGTTTCTCTCTACATCTGCAGTGGCGGTGTTATGCATTCTCTGTAGTGTTCGTAAGATTTCTGAATCCTTTTGATCCTCTACAAAGTGTGCAGTGGTTATAATTTTCTTGGCCTCTGTTGTGTCTCCGAAATGGTAGTGTGATCCAGGCATGATTGTAGTTATGTTGAATGTAGAGATGTTTCGAGTTAGTGTTAAAAGATAGGTGATGTGTTATGGACTTATGGGTTAGTTTATTTTATAGGTGGTCAGGAGTAGGGAATTGAATAGGCGGTAAAACGATTGGATTATTCCGTTCAAAAAAACAAAAACAAAAACGATTGGATTATTATGTTATAATTACTAAGGTTATTAATATGTTTCGTTGATTCATGCGTAATAAAGCGTGTATCAGTTTATGTTTCCCGTGTTAACTGAATGGGTTTGTGTGTGTAGTAATAACTGTGTGTAAACGTGTGTCTCTTCAGTTATTCGCATCGTTTCCCCAAGCAGTTTCTACATTATGTAACCGTTCCTGCCATTAACCGTTTAGTGTACCCAGATCCAGGTTTATCTAATTTTACTAACTTTTAAATTGTTTCATAATTTATAAATAAAAAAAAACAAACGTGTGTTGGTTGTGTACAAATATGTTATACAATTGTGTTTTTGTCATTGTGTTTTTATGTCATTATTTTTGTGTATGTGTGTGTGTCATATATTACATGTGCAGCTTCACCTTTTAAAAACATCAATCCTTTACAAGTCATTCATTTCACCAAACACTTGATATCTTCAATGAAAAAGGATTCTTTGAAAAGGTTAATCCTGAAACATTTTCCATCTCATCAACAAGTCATGCACCTTGGGGTACTAAAAAGACAGAAAGTTGGGTAGATGTCTTGTAAGAGGGGCTTCTGCAGTTCAGTGACAACAAGTTTGAAAAACTTGTGCCACACTCAAAGAACATAGCATATGCTAGGAGCATGGTTGTCAAGATTTATCATACACAAACAAGTACAGATACCAAGAGTGTGAAAAGCTTACATCAGGGGGATATCAATTCCTAGGCAATAAGCTTAGTGTTTTGATCGTACACATGGAGCAGATGTTTTTTCAACCACTGATTGAAGAATATTATGATGCTGTTGATGTTGCTGTAAAGTCCAACTGATAGACAAGTAGCTGAAATATATCATAAAAGATTCAATATCTCATTGATTCACCATCAGACATCACTGTTTTTGTTCAAACATCTGTTCTGTTAATACTGTCCACTGCTGAAAGTCAACCCTTCTCCTCTCATTTCCTTGGTAATCACTGTTGTTCAAAATCAGTGTTTTAACCCACTGATGGATGTCCACTGATAGCTTAGAATCACCCACTGTTTCCAGTATAACCGTTTGCAACCACTGATCTTGCTTCATCAGTGGTTTCATAAATCAACTGTCTTCCATTGTTAATTCCTTCACCAAGGGTTGGCACGTGGACTTTTGTAATCGTTGTCACGTCAGCATTCACTTTTTCCCTTTATAAAACCTTGATCAAAACCCCCCAAACAGGGTTTTTAATGAGAAACATGTGTTTACAAAAACTATTTTCCCTTAGATTGTGTTTACAAAGTTTGATTCCACTTCCGCTGCATTTAATCTCATTTTACTTTCGTTCATTTGTTCAATTATGCCAAACAAAGTCAATCATAAGAAACTCAGATCCTAACAAAAATAAAAGTAAACGTGAAGTCTCTGTGTTATGTGTAATCATATATGTTATACAATTGTGTTTTTTGTCATTGTGTTTTTTATTTTGGTACTTTTTAAGTAGTTTGTATGTTATTTATACCATTCTTTTTAAGTAGATTTGTGTTACTTATCATAAACGGACTGTACGGATGAAATTATCATGGCAATCTGAATTTAAATATTAAAAAAAACCAACGCATTGTACTACAAACATAAAAAAAGGGGGATCGAAAAGTAAATGTAAGATATATGTTTTCCGGGTTTTCAATATAAACTGAAACTCTATTGCTGTAACACTTCTGCTTGCTGGAGTTTTGTAACCAATAGCCTCGAATTCGTTTTAGACCAGTTGAAAAAGCAATCGTCACCTAAGGAAATATGTTCAGCTTGAAGTATATGTTTCCATCCAACAACACCGTACCTATGGTAGAAAAAATATGAAAAATTTTGTTAGTGATCTATACACATTGGGTAAATGAGAAATAATAACTAAGATAATAAATTGATTGACAAACCTTATTTGACCATTAATGTTGTGTGTACGAAGATTCGTAACCCAAATATTTCCTTTAACAACTTTGATCTTTACTTCAGAAAACTCATTTAAACCAGCTAAGTCAGTAATTAACTTGGGAAGGATCTACATTTTGTAAAAATGTTAAAAATATGTAAATGTTATTAAATGAAAAACACTAAAAAACAAAAAAAATTAATATAAAACAGGATAGTATAATACCAATTGATGAGTTACTGTCATTGCAAAAAAAAGGATAGCTAGGATCGTCACTAACTTGTCGATAACCATCCACATTGCTAATATGTTCATATTCTGGCTCAATCAAAGGAGTGTTGTTTAACAAAACTTGACGACCATCTTTATTGAATATGATAATATTAATATGATTCACGTCCATTTTTTGAAAACACAGAATATCCCCAGGATTTAACCTTAGATCTTCAATAAATTTAAACCAACCATCAGCAATACAATAATTTGGCCCAATCTTTCTAATACGGGCTTCCCATTGATGATACTCGGATACATTAAGTGTAACGACTCTCATCAAAAGTCATAATTATTAAAATAATTTGACCAATAGGAAACCCTAATTGAGACACCCAAATGATTCTGCGCAAACCCTAAAATTTTCAGAAATTTCAGAATCAGGATTAGGGCCCCTAAAACTCAGGGGGGGTTAAACCCTATTGACGATTATCCACTTAAAACGTAGGCAGAAAGGAATTTTCAGAAATCGTCGACTCAGCTGAGCTAGTCCCACACGTTGCAACCCTATGCCTAAAAATAGTTCTTACGCGGGCCGCCTCAAGTTAGCTTAATTCTCACGCGGGCCGCCTAAGGGACAAAATTCACCTATAAATACAGGAGCTTGGGACTTGATTCTGGGAGTTGAAACGACGAAGAAATTCCAATTCTACACGGAGTTATGCTCTGTATACTCCAATTAACACACACGATTCACTAATCGACGCCGCAATCAGGGTATTAGCACAATCGCTGCTACGATTCATTTTCCAACGATCAATATATCCAATGGATGTTTAAGTGCCGCCCACATTAGGGTTATACTTTATCGTTCGTCATTAATTTGACGGATCATCGTTAATTCGATGGATAAAGTATTATACTTTGTCGTTCGTCATTAATTTGACGGATCATCGTTAAATCGATGGATGAAGTATTGCACTTTGTCGTTCGTTGTGATGGTTGATCTCGTGAGTTATCGTAAAGGCTGTATTGATTACAAACCCCGAATTGTGTGCCTATTATTTGAATTTAGGATAAAAGGCTAATCAGTAGGCTAGGCTCTGCCCGTATAAATCTGCAATGTGAGTCATTCTCCTTTTCTCACAGTTTGTGAGTCATTCTCCTTTTCTCACAGTTTGTGAGTCATTCTCTTTTTATCAAACTATTTTACAATACCTCAAATTATTTTCAAGGTTATAATTACAGGGACTAAGTCGTGGATATCTTGAATTACTGGTTCGTGGGGTATTGTGCACATTACTAATTTTCTCCCAATTAGGTTCATTGACCTACTCGGGATAATCACTGTTAGGTTCATTGACCTACAGGGATAATCATCACTATTTAGGTTCATTGATCTAAATAGTGGTATGACCATCGTCACCATTGTGACATGTCACCATTGTGACAGAATGCCAGATAGAAATAAGATAGAAGCCATTGTAATCGCTCTTATGCTGTAATTTATAACTATGCATCATTATGCAAAATAGAATGATTCACTCAGTATTTCCCGCTGACAAAACCTTTTTCAAACATGTTTCAGGTGATCTGTTATGAATCAGGAAAAGTGCCATATAGCACTACAAGCTCAAAGAAGTGGCTCAGTATAAAATAAAGAAACATGTTTTGTAAAATAAAAGATTTCTTCGTGAAATCAAACTATTGTAAATTACCGGGTTTTATCCCGAATTGTGAAATAAAATAATCGGGAAATATTTACATTTTAAAAGATCCTGATGATAACTTCCGCTGTCAAACTCAATTAATTAAATACCGCAGGATTTCTATCCCGCGGCTCCTGAAACGGGTCAAACCGGGTCGGGGGCCGTGACAGAAAAAGGTGGTATCAGAGCCACTTATCGAGCCACTGATTTAAGCCAATTAAGTATTTAGAAAATACTTAATTTTTATTAATTGCTATTTTGTGATTATATGTTTTATTATCTGACTAATTTTGAACAGTATGGGCAGATTTTTATATGTTAGCTACTGTAGTAGTAAATATAAATCTTTAAATAGTTTGACTCAAAGTTTTAGCACTTTTATTATCTAAAGTCTATAAACCTTATTCGGTAAATAAATTTACAAATAAAACCTACTATGTTTTCATATTCGGTTGTTTCATAGTTACCCAATATGAAATAATATTTAAAAGTTTTCTATGAAATTTGATATAATTTTTAAACTTAGTAATTGTGTGTATCTTGCATAAACAGCATGAGTGATCTGTCGGAAGCCCTTCAGAATTTAAATCTCTATCCAGTAAGAATAGAAGTTTCCAGAGATTTCAATAGGTATATTCCAGACATAGAAGAACCTATAGAATTCAACGCTTTACCTCTTGAGAAACCTAAACCTAAGAAAATGGAAATTGGGGAAAGTTCTAGGCAAATTGAGGGATTACCATCTCAAGAAGAACTAGATTTTATAATGGCAACCGATGATACTATTAAGCCTGTTAATGAAAATAATTTTATAAACTTAGAACCAGCTATTCCAAACCCTTCGAACCACTGGAATATAGACGAATGGTTGAATAATGAAATACTGTTACAAAACCATCCCTATAGGCTTTTTCCTAAGTACAATCCAGAACCTTTACCAAATTCACCAATGAGTAACAAGAATATGGCTGAATTCCGTCATTTTGACGAAATGGATGCTGGGAATAGGATCCAAGAGATTTTGGGAAAGATCTCCTGGAAATACGATGAGAAGAAACGCCGTTACTAGAACATCACCTGACAAAGGATAGGGTATTTATGAAACTATGGTTATGTAATAGTAATAGTAAAATCAGTATGTGTAGAATAAATAAAACAGGTGTATATAGAAGCATGATATAAGGAAATTTTAGAAAAGTTACAATTTTGTTTGTATATTCGTTTATGTGATTATGTGCGATTAAATTATAACATTGGATTATTTCCTTTATACTAATTATGTATCTATAAATTAGATATCAGATGGAAAACGCTAATAATGAACCAGTTAATGAAGTTAATCAATCTGAGCAACAACCGGGGAATCAATATGTAACTAGGCAAGATATAGAAAATATCCTTGCTCAAGGGATAGCCAACGCTATTCCAGGAATAGTTGCTCAAGGGATAGCCAATGCTATTCCAGCAATCATTGCTGCTGTTAAAAATCCAATCAAACCGCAACAAATTGTTCCTAGTAAACGTATTTCTGAAAATAACTTCAGTAATAGCGTAAACGGAGGCAATGATCATGTTAATCATGATAATGAACCACGGCAAGCTCCGCTCCCTAAGAAAAGGAAAGTTGCAACGCCTGGTTGCACTTATAAAGAATTTCTTGCTTGTAAACCCATTGAGTTTGCAGGCAATGAAGGAGCGACTGCGGCATTGCGTTGGTTAGAAAAAACCGAGGCAGTAATTGCCATAAGTAAATGTGCTCAGGATGATCAGGTCATGTACGCGTCAAACCTTTTCAAAGAAGTGGCGCTAGAATGGTGGAATACGGTGTTACAAGCAAAAGGAAGAAGGATGGCATATGTTATGGACTGGGAAGAATTTAAGAGCTTTGTAGAAAGAAAATTTTGTCCTGAATATGAAAAAGAACAAATGACAAATAAGTTTCTAACCCACCGGATGGTGGATGTAGATTGTCGAGGGTATACTTCCACATTCTTCGAATATGCTAGAGTGGTACCAACCCTGGCTTCGCCAGAACCGGTACTTATTTCTCGTTATATTTGGGGATTGATTTCCGAAATCCGTAATATCGTCAAGGCTGCGAAACCTCATACGATTGATGATGCAGTAGAATTAGCCAATACTCTGACTGATGAATTAGTACGGACAAGAGAAGAAAATAGAAAGAAGGAAGTAGCCCAAAAGATTACCCAAGAATTCCGTTTAGGTAACTATAACAATTGCAAGAAAGGAGGGAATGGGCAATCTTCTACTAGTACATTTTGCAATTCTTGCAAAAGGAAGCATTTTGGAAAATGCAAAGGATATTGCAATTTTTGCAAAATTCCAGGGCATCAAGAAGAAGACTGCAGGAGGAAGAAATTTTCAGTCTGCTACAACTGTGGAGAAACTGGACATCTTAGGCCAAATTGTCCAAAACTGAATAAACCATTTGACAATAAAGCCAAACAGGCAGAAGGAGCAAAAAGGAATGCGAGAGCATTTCAGCTGACTACTCAAGAAGCCGAGATGATTCCAGATGTGATAGCCGGTATGTTCTTAGCTTACAACATTTACACAAAAGTATTATTTGACTCTGGTGCAAACCAAAGTTTTATAAATACTTTACTCTGCCAAACTCTTAACTTACCGATAACAAGCATTAGATAAATTTCTACAGTAGATTTGGCAGATGGGAATTCAGTTAAAATAAATAAGGTTCTGAGAAACATAGAAACAGAACTTTTAAGTCATAAATTTTTTGCAACCCTATTATCTATGAAATTAGTTGAAATCAAGGTTGTGCTAAAAATGGATTGATTAGTAAAACAATTATGCTCGAATTATCTGTGATAAGAATTCTATAGAAATTGTGCACCCACTGGAAAAGTAATAATAATTAAAGGAGATAAATCATGTAAAACCATAAAGTTCATAATCAATAATGAAAATTGCTAATTATGAACGAAAGCAAGGAATAGTATACATGATTTCAATAATCATTAATACTAAAGATAAAGAAATTAAGGAAATTTCTGTAATTTCAGAATACCCAGATGTATTTCCAGAAGATTTACCTGGATTACCACCAGATAGGAAGATAGAATTTAGGATTCATCTAAATTCCAGGAATTTTACCGATAAGCCAGGGAACCTTATCGATTAGCACAATATTGGTTGTTAAGAAAAAGTATGGTTCGATGAGAAAGTGTATTGATTATAAGGAATTGAATAAGGTTACAATTAAGAATCAATACCTAGAATTGATGATCTATTCAATCAAATTTCAGGGAAATAGATATTTTCCTAAGATCGACTTATGTTCCAGATATCATCAATTGAAAGTACAAGAGGAAGACATACCTAAAACTGCTTACAGAACTAGGTATGATCATTATGAAATTACAGTCATGCCCTTTGGGTTAACAAATGCACCTGCAGTATTCATGGACATGATAAATAGGATCTGTACACCATATTTGGATAAATTGGTAATAATCTTCATCAACGATATACTTATGTATTCCAAAAGTTAGGAAGAACATTATCAGCACTTGCATGTACTCTTAACTTTGTTAAGAAAAGAAAAGCTTTACGCCAAATTTTCGAAGAATGAATTTTGGCTGCTAGAAGTGCAATTTTAGGACATATGGTGAATCCCGAAGGTATTCACGTAAATTCTGATAAGATATTACCAAATGAAAGGTTCCCTAATCCGCAAGGGAAATTAGAAGTTTATTCGGATATTACAGACAATTTATTAAGGATTTTTTTTAAGATAGTCATACCATTAACTAAGTTAACCTGTAAAATAGTTAAGTTTGAATGAGGATCTTAAAGTAGAAATTAACCAAACTGCTCCAATCTTAGCCTTATGAACTGAAGATTTTGAAGTATAAGGTAATGCTTCAAAGTTAGGATTTGAATGCATGTTAATACAGCACAAAAAGGTAATTGCATATGCATCAAGATAATTGAAAAAAAAAAAGAACGAAGGAACTATACCACTCATGAGTTAGAATTAGGAACCATAATTTTTGCCTTAAGATTTGGAGACATTATCTGTATGGAAGTAAGTTTACTATCTATACGGATCATAAGAATTTAAGATATATAGTTAGGCAAAAAGAATTAAACATGAGGCAAAGGAGATGTATGTAACTACGACTGTGATATTTAGTATCACAAAGAAAAGGATGAAGACGACAAGAGATCGTCAGAAAAGTATACAGATAAATAGATAAAAGTCGTTGGAGTTTGAGTTGGAGACAAAATACTATTGAAAGTGTCTCCTTGGAAAGGAGTTATTAGATTCGGAAAGAAAAGAAAGTTAAGTCCAAGTTACGTAGGACCATTTTTAGTAATCCAATGTATAGGATCAGTTGCTTATAGTTTACAACTACCAGGAAGAGTTAGCTGGAGTACATGATATATTTCATATATCCAATCTCAAGAGATGCCTATTAAACGAATCTTTGGTAGTACCTTTTCAAGATATAAAGGTAAACAAATAGTGTGACTTTAAGTAAAGTGGGATTCAAAGATAGGACCCTAATATACTTAGGAATTGGAATCCAAAATGAAGAGAAAATATCCTCAATTATTCCGGTAAATCTCGAGGACGAGATTTTTATTAAGGTGGGGAGAATGTAACGACTCTCATCAAAAGTCATAATTATTAAAATAATTTGACTAATAGGAAACCCTAATTGAGACACCCAAGTGATTCTGCGCAAACCCTAAAATTTTCAGAAATTTCAGAATCAGGATTAGGGCCCCTAAAACTCAGGGGGGGTTAAACCCTATTGACGATTATCCACTTAAAACGTAGGCAGAAAGGAATTTTCAGAAATCTTCGACTCAGCTGAGCTAGTCCCACACGTGGAAACCCTATGCCTAAAAATAGTTCTTACGCGGGCCGCCTCAAGTTAGCTTAATTCTCACGCGGGCCGCCTAAGGGACAAAATTCACCTATAAATACAGGAGCTTGGGACTTGATTCTGGGAGTTGAAACGACGAAGAAATTCCAATTCTACACGGAGTTATGCTCTGTATACTCCAATTAACACACACGATTCACTAATCGACGCCGCAATCAGGGTATTAGCACAATCGCTGCTACGATTCATTTTCCGACGATCAATATATCCAATGGATGTTTAAGTGCCGCCCACATTAGGGTTATACTTTATCGTTCGTCATTAATTTGATGGATCATCGTTAATTCGATGGATAAAGTATTATACTTTGTCGTTCGTCATTAACTTGACGGATCATCGTTAAATCGATGGATGAAGTATTGCACTTTGTCGTTCGTTGTGATGGTTGATCTCGTGAGTTATCGTAAAGGCTGTATTGATTACTAACCCCGAATTGTGTGCCTATTATTTGAATTTAGGATAAAAGGCTAATCAGTAGGCTAGGCTCTGCCCGTATAAATCTGCAATGTGAGTCATTCTCCTTTTCTCACAGTTTGTGAGTCATTCTCCTTTTCTCACAGTTTGTGAGTCATTCTCTTTTTATCAAACTATTTTACAATACCTCAAATTATTTTCAAGGTTATAATTACAGGGACTAAGTCATGGATATCTTGAATTACTGGTTAGTGGGGTATTGTGCACATTACTAATTTTCTCCCAATTAGGTTCATTGACCTACTCGGGATAATCACTGTTAGGTTCATTGACCTACAGGGATAATCGTCACTATTTAGGTTCATTGATCTAAATAGTGGTATGACCATCGTCACCATTGTGACATGTCACCATTGTGACAGAATGCCAGATAGAAATAAGATAGAAGCCATTGTAATCGCTCTTATGCTGTAATTTATAACTATGCATCATTATGCAAAATAGAATGATTCACTCAGTATTTCCCGCTGACAAAACCTTTTTCAAACATGTTTCAGGTGATCTGTTATGAATCAGGAAAAGTGCCATATAGCACTACAAGCTCAAAGAAGTGGCTCAGTATAAAATAAAGAAACATGTTTTGTAAAATAAAAGATTTCTTCGTGAAATCAAACTATTGTAAATTACCGGGTTTTATCCCGAATTGTGAAATAAAATAATCGGGAAATATTTACATTTTAAAAGATCCTGATGAAAACTTCCGCTGTCAAACTCAATTAATTAAATACCGCAGGATTTCTGTCCCGCGGCTCCTAAAACGGGTCAAACCGGGTCGGGGGCCGTGACATTAAGTATAACCATGTTATCCGGTTAACGATAATCATAATGTTTTGAAATAAAAGTATCTGATAGAACCTGTAAAAAAATAATTATTACAATTTTATGCGTATTATGTTTTTTAATATATCGTAATAACAAAAAATAAAATGTATAAGAAAATTACGAACCGTTGGACTTTGTATTGGATTTTGAATAATTTTACAAAACGATTTTCCAAACTCTTTATTTGGATCATGAGAAGAGGTTGAACTTGAAAGTATGATCACCAAGATAGTTGAAAATCATGAAGAAAGATTCATGGCCGAAGTAGTTTAAAACCTCACACCATCCGTCCGTAAAGTAGAATACATCTTTTATTAATTTGATAACAATAGACCATGAATGCGTTTCATCAAATTTAAGACTAACAATTGAAGATTCTAACTTATTCATCCATATAAATCTACTCATACATATAGGTATAGCCTGAAAACCAAAAAACAAAAGGCAAATTACTTTTGAATAAAGGATGAAACAATAGGAATCGTTACTTTAAACAAATAATTCGGAAAGGTATGTACCTGTTGAAGGGATAGCGGATCAAGTATAGTTATGATAAAATTCGGACCATGACGATACATGTTAACCAAAACACGAAAAATCAGAAAGAAGACTAACAATCAAAGAGTACTTGCAACACATACAATGAAACAAAATATTTCGAGTATGTATTTATAAGAGAAAGTTGCCATATTATACATAAAAATACGATTGAATCAAAAGTTGTTATTACTATTTATGTAAATTATTATTCAACTGAATATTTGCCAAAAAAATAAAATTAATGTAAATGTGTACTAAAAATTTAACCGATTTAAAAAATCTGGATAGTTATCTATTTAATAACTACCTACTACTCGTAATTGTAGGAGCTCTAATATACGTGTGTTAACTACTGCTTGTGATAATATTTGTTGGACTTTCATCTTCTTAGGAATCTCTTTTCATATTTGTTGTATTGATTGTCAAAGTGTTTGTTATTTAACCTACATTGACAATGATTGTGAAGTTTCTTCCGTCTCTGCTGATACTGATGAATATAATCCCAAGACTTCCGTCAAAAGTTGTTACACAGTGCAAGGTTGTGTGTAAAGATTGGTTAGTCTATCTTTCAACACCTGAGTTTGCTATGAATCATTGTCGTTTCATGCGCAGATTAGGTGATCATAAGATAATTGCCGTTAACCGGTTATTGTGTGATATTCGTTATGTGGATAATGAATCCCCTAAATGTTTCTTAGGTGATAAAGTTCACATTCCCTTCACCGCTCATCCGTGCAATATTTTATTTCTAGCAAGTTTGGATGGGATGGTATGTGTTTGCCTAATCAATACTGGTGAATTGGTAGTTTGGAATCCATTAACTCGTGTGTTCAAGATGCTATCAAATTCTAATTCACAGGGTTTTTTTTAATCCGAATCAGGATAGTCTTGGGTTTTGCGTCAGGTCTTCTAGTGATTACAATATTGTGCATATTAAACGGACACATATGATGTTGGCTGTTAACATTTATTCTCTCAGTGAAGGGTCATGGTCAACTCCAATGTTCTCAAACTATAGTCTGTTTAATGTTGACGTCTATAGTTGGTCTGTAGGCACGTTTTGTGCAAATTGTTTGTATTTCGTATTGACTAGGTTGTGGTGTGTGGGTAACGCATGTGTACTTCATTTAGATATTGATAGCAGGGTAATTTCTGATGTTGGATTCCCAGATACAATGGATGTGGAAGCTACAGGTCACTTGGTTAGTATTCGAGATCAACTCCATATGTTGGTTAGTATGGGATTCTATAGTGTGAATATGGAATTGTGGAAACTTGAAAATGAAAAGTGGTCAAAAGTATTTTTTTTGTCCACCTGCTATTTCTATGCCATTGATGATTGGGTCGTCTGTGCACTATATCAACAGAAATAAGAAGTTCATTATAGTTCAAGAATGGGGTGATATTACTGATGCAACTGTAGAGGCAGAGGAAATGCATGTTTTTTGCCTATCATCTTTACTCAAGGTATGAATGGATCTGTTTATTTTGAAACTACCATTTCACCAAATGTTTAGTTATGCTATTTTATGTAGTTCTTTTTTTGTTCTTCGTTGTTTTGATCAGTTAGTAATTGATGTTTGTGGTTGTTTTTTATGTGTGGTATAGTTTGTCACAATGAGATTGAATCTTTATGAATTAATGTGCTTATATTATCATGTTAAATATTCATTGAGAGTGTATGATTTTAATATTTGCTTTGTGCGTATTTAATTATGATTACATGTGATTGTGGTTTAAAAACAAAAAGGTCTACAAAAAAAACACAATGGGCCCTTGGAGACCAAGCCCTTAGAGCAGCTTGGAAGCCCTTACCATTGTGCAGTTACATAGAATTAGAAACTTCCCACGTTGTAATAGGTGCAGTTAATGATTAGTTTTTATTTGAATGATTTATTTTAGTGTAGTCATTGTGTTTTTTGAGTATCATTGTGTCATTGTTTTTCTGTTTTTTATATATTTGATTTCTTTTGTAGTTGACTATATTTAAATATAACATTGTGTAATTAATTTCTACTTTTTGCTGTCTTTCTCATTCTTTTTTAATAGTGGTTACATATTGTGCAGTTAAGGACAATTAGAAACTTCCCACTTTGTAATATGTCCAGTTAAGGAATAGTTCTTACTGGATTTTTTTGTTTTTGTTTTTGTTTTTTTTTTTTTTGCTGAAATATTGTCATTTTATGTTTTGTTTATTAAAGTGTTATTGGTTTTCTGTTTTCCATATATTTGATTTTTTTTGTAGGTGTCTATTTTTATATATTGTATTGTGTAACTAAGTTCCTATTTTTTAGTTGTGGTGTCCATTATTTTTCAATAATCCTATTATCATAAAAAACAATATTTTTATAAAAAGTACAAAATAATATATAAAACCCAATGCCAAAAAAAATCTACGATGTAATTATTTTCACAATTGTAATAACACAATGTTTGACAACTAACAAAGTAATTTATAAAAATAAGATTAATTAATAAAAAGTATATTTGTGTATGTGATTGATTAAAAAGTATCTCCATGTATGTGCATATGTTTACCTGTAAATTAGAAACGGTTTCTAATATATATTGTTATTTAATTTTATTTACCCCCTATCGCCCATAGTGTGTGAAAACCGTTTACCACCACTACTAGGAGATTTAGGAGGTTTTACTCACCTGTGTCAACTGTTAATTGGGGTAGTTTCTATGTAGGTATTCATTTTTCAAAGGAATCGCTTTTCGTATGTGTTTTCTTCCTCTTTCTATCAACGTCAGTATTTTTAATTAAAGTATAATCGTAAGTGAATATGAAGGATCTTCCATCTCTGTTAATATTGATGAAGATTATTCCAAGACTTCCGGCAAAGGAGGTTATACGGTGCAAGGCTGTGTCTAAAGAGTGGTTAGCCTATCTTTCAACTCCTGAGTTTGCTAAGAATCATTGTCGTTTCTTGCGAGTATTAGGTAACCAGAAAATAATTGCTCTTGACAAATCATCGTGTGCGATTCGTTATGTTGATGTTGCATCTCCTAGATGTGTTTTAGGCAATAATATTCACATTCCCTTCGATTGTCATCCATGTAATGTGATCTTTTTAGCAAGTTTGGATGGCATGGTATGTGTTTGCTTATGTAATACTGGTGATTTGGTTGTTTGGAATCCACTAACTCGTGTGTTCAAGATGCTGAGAAATTCTAATTATCAGGGATTTTACAATATGGATGATGATAGTCTTGGGTTTTGTGTTGACTCTGCTGGTGATTACAAAATTGTGCACATTAAACGCACTCATTTCAGGTTGACTGTTAATATTTATTCGTTTAGTGAAGGTTCATGGTCAACTCCAAGGTTCTTAATTGATAGTCCATATGATATTGCTGTTTATAGTTGGTCCGTTGGGACGTTTTGTAGGAAAAGTTTGTATTTTGTACTGACCAAATTCTGGTGTATGGGTAACACAGCGATTCTTCGTTTGGATGTTGAGTCGAAGGTAATAGAAAATTTAGGTTACCCAGATACATTGAGTGTGGAATCTATAGGTCAGTTGGTGACTATACGAGATGAACTTCATATGTTGGTTAGTATTGGAATGTGTAGTGTAGATGTTCAATTGTGGCGTCTACAAAATAATACTTGGTCGAAAGTGGTGTCTTTTGTACCCCGTGTGTTTATGCCGTTGATGATAGGGTCATCTGTGCACTACATTGATGGTAATAACAAATTAATTATAGTACACGAATGGGGTGATGTTGCTCAGATAAACGTAAGGGCAAAGAAGATGCATGGTTATTTTCCTATCATCTTTACACAAGGCATTGTAGGTGCAAGCTATATTGAAACTGTAGTTTCACCACATGTTTAGTTATGGTTTTGTATTTAGTTGTTTGTTGTTATCATTGTGTTATATACATAGTATTATGTTTGTGGTTGTTTTTGTGGTTGGTATTTTTTTGTATTTGGAGAATCAATATTCGAAATTAATGTGTTATTTTAATTGTTCTATTATGTTTATAATATGTTTGGTGTGTAATATTTTATGCCAGTAAATATAATCAACGTTTGTTTGTCATCGGTAGTTCTTTCATCACTTTGAAAACATCTTTCATATATATTATCTAAGTTCATCTAATGGTGTTTTTAATTTCTACATTTATCAATTTACAAATAACTAATTCATTTTAAATTGTGCCAATTAGATGTAAGATTTTAATTTACTATGTTTGACAATTCGATGTATGACAATACAAGAATAGTTGTAGCTTCTAATCGCAATCGCATAAAAAAGTCATTATTATCTTAAATATGGAGACACTTATTTATGGAGAAACTTATTGATGTTCTTAATAGTTGGATAAGAAGTCATTATGATATTAAAATATGCAGTGTATTTGGATGATGGAAATATTACCAATAAGACTTCTAATGTTGTATACAGGAAAACACAGCTAAATTTATAACTAATATGAACTTCGACTACCGTTTGCAAATTATAATTCTAAACAAAATATGTCATCCATGCCTTAATATACTAATAATTGTCATCAAGGTTAGACTACCAACCAACCAAAAAAAACCAATAAACTGTACCAACATGTCCAACCAAAAACCATCAAATGATGACGACAAAAGGCATTAGTTTATATACGCAGACATCTGCATCATTAGCATATAACGTTAACTGTTAAGCTTGGCTGACTGCATCCACATGCGTCAACATGAGGAGGTTTGCTGATTCTACATAGGTTAAATGCATATTGTCACCCGTGCTAATATCATTTTCCTTTATGAAACTTGGCCACCCTTCAATCGCATACCTAAATCCATTTCTGTCCTTTTGTCGCTTAACTATCTTCGCAACTGTTTTCCCATCCATGTTTCTGACATTCATCTGATGCACCTTCTTTGTTAGCCTTGCCCTGTTTACAACTTCTACAGGTAATCGCTGCATTGATGTTAGAGTTAAGAAGTATATTAGCCGTGTTGGATATAATTGTCAGCAGCAACAAATATCAATTGTTAATTTTTGAATAAACATAATTTAGTACTCTCTCCGTTCCATTTTAAGTGTCCATCTTTGACTTTTCAAGTTTTTTTTTCAATTTTGACCGTAAATATCTTTGTTTATGTTATATAGTAGTTGTTAAAATTTATATCATTGTAAAGTAGATTTAAAATCCAATTCATTCATATATTTTATATCAAGTGTTACGTAACACACAAAAAAATATCGACGGTCAAAGTTGAAAGACAAAGACTTGAAAAGTAAAAGGTGGACACTTAAAATGGGACGGAGGGAGTATCTATTATCTATTATAGTTATTTTATGAAGGTTATAAGTAAAGTTATACTTTATTGCTTAGAGAAAAAAACAACTGTTTTAAGGTTTTTTGTTCCAAACCAAGTTCAATTGTTATGTGTTTAAGTAGTAATTCTGTACGTATAAATAGCCTCATGAATGGTGTTGTCAATTGTTCTCATTAAATAACAGAAATAACATACCATTCGATAATTTGCTTTCCTGTTGAATTGATACGCACCACTTTCTTGATCATAATTTTGATGTGCAACACGTTTTTCGTCTTCATTGCTTACCTTCAACGCCATCCGACTTCTTTTCCCGTTTTTGTTAAGCTTATCATTTCAAACATGCATTTCCTTTCAATATATATATATATATATATATATAGTATATATGTTAATGTATAAGAAATATTTAGTGGAATATTTTGTTAACTTATGCTTAACTTACCAAACGATCACGTGTTTGTCGTCCAGTTGCTGACACAGTAGAATGATCATAAGTTGTACAGCATATCAGTTGTTTAGGTTCTTCAGATGTAGAATCGGATGCAATCTGTTTACCTTTCTTTTTAACCTGTTATTACAGCCCGTAACAATAAAGCAAATTAAACTACAATCGTCAACTAAGAATGTATAATAATATGAACAAATAACTTATCCGTTATTATGTTTCAAAGACTTACATCTTCTTTTGTCTGGTTGTTATTTCCTTCACTTACAAAACTCTTTCTTTCAGACTTCAACTTTTCTTTTTCAACACTTTTCTTATTCACATCATGTTTCTCATCATTCATCTGCATCCAAGATTTTTAAAATTCATTAACATCTGAGGATCAATATATTGTATTGTAAAAATATGTAAACTCATTACCCCAGTAATTAATTGGTTGACTGAGTCTTCTTGATCAGTAAAGATCTGTTATACGATAACATCCGTAAATAAGTCGTATTGACTAGCAAACTATTCTAACTTACTTTAAATTACTTACAGAGTTGAAGTGTTCATAGTATGTGTGTTTAGGTATTTCAACAACTGAGCTGTCTTTAGTTGTCTCCTTCTTTCTAAAAACAACCTCAACTCCGCTACGATAAAGTGTCAAGTCAAACGATTCGCTGTCTGTTTTCATCAACATCAGTATATCACCTTCTTCTATGTTAATGTATTCAAACATCTCCGGACACCCTTTAGCAAAAACGTAGCATGCATTTATTTTTTTCGGTCTCAACTTTCCAACACTGACCTGCTGCGTATATGTTATAAGAATCTTTTACTGGCCAGTAACAGTAAAATTTGTTCACATAAGCTTCTGGAATGACCTGAAAAGTTGTGAAATATTTTGTAAACATATATTCTTTTTTTCCATTTGCTGACAAGTATAACAAAAAACAAATTCCTACTAACATATAACTATACTTACTATGATCTTTAAATCTCCGTAACGGTTGACTGTCAAGAACGATTCATCACAAACGTTTTCTATGAAACAATGTATTTGTAGACATTTTTCTTTGATTATCCTCAAAACCAATAAGGTGTTCTTTGTCAATTTAAGACCTTTTACAATACTTATCCATCCGTCAGTGACAACACTTTCACCTCCTACACTTCTCAGCCATGCTGTACAGCTTATTCCGCTTTCATGATTTATCGTTATCTTTGTCCGGTTCCAGTAATCTCCTCCCACAAGCTTTACAAACTCAATTGGTAATGCATGTAGTTACATTTACTAATTTCAGTTTACGTAATGAAGTTTACACTTACTTATTGAAGGCATTACAGCATACCAGTTTCAATGATTTAGGGTTTTGTAATAGACACAGGCAGGACGTAATCATTTTTGTATACCTGTGATATATAACATTTAATATTAACTGTTAGTATTAATACACAATGTGTTAAAATGTAATCTTATGTCATGAGAATATTACTCCTAATTCATAATGTGCAATAGATCTCTTCTGTATACAGTTTCAATATATCAGTAAATATATATATTCGTAAAATATCTCTTTTAGCGTAATCGTACATGGGTTAGGTTATTTTGGAGCAACTTATATCTTATTGACTTATAAAATTTAATAAGTTGTGTTTATAGTGTTTGGGTTAGCTTATTCAAGTTAAATAAAAAATTTTATAACAGAATCATATGTTTTCATCCGTGTGTGTTTGGGATTCCTTCTTAAAAATGACTTATTAACTTATATAAGTGACAAGTGAGATGTTAGAAATTGTGACTTCTCAAAAATGGCTTGTCAACACACAAAACCCTTTAAAATAAGCTAACCCAAACACTCAAAAAACAACTTATTAACTTTTATAAGTCAATAGGTCATAAGTTGCTTCAAAATAAGCTAACTGACGTGATTGTCGTGGTCACGCAAATTTAATCCCAAAAACAACTATATAGATAGCGGTAATAGGGTATCGAACACAGGGAGTTTGTGGAATGTGTGTTATTTAGAAGTGTATCTAAGTTAACTAAGATTAAACTAATTGCAATAAAAAGTAAATTCAAAGAGTTGGATTGTTTGTTTGCTTTTTAAAACTAAGATTACTAATTAAATTGCAAATTGAAAATTGGTTCTGTAAACAATTTAGGGACAAATGACCATCCTAAGTTTTCGGTTTGCTTCAACAATTGTGCTATCATCCACTAGAAAGAACTACATAGACATAGTTCATGTGCAATTACTTATTGTGATAAAAGGGAACTAAGTACTCAGATTCCGAGAACGTGAGGTTGTTACCCGATGACCAATCAACCCTTACCCAATCCTAATTCTACCCATGATATCTCGATTGCCAACGGCACCAAGAACGTATGGTTTCAAACTAGAATATCATAAGAATCAACAATTTACAAATAAGTAATCACACACCATGATAAACAAAACATAGATAAAGTTTACCATTCTAGAAATATGGAATCCAAAACACAATTGTCTCATACAAACCTCCAACCTAGGATGACCATAAGAAAACTAGCCACTCATGGCTTGGACAAACATTGTAGCAAAATAGTTTTGATGTTCAAGGCAATCACACACATAAAACTAAAGATTAACAAGTTGTTCTTCAAGCTCCCAAGTCACCAACAAGCCCCCAAAATTCGTGTCTAGTGATTGATAACCGAAAACCAATGAAAAGCCTCCTTAAAATCCATCAAATTGGCCATTAAATGAGGAGTTACGCTTTTTGGATCAGTCGGAGCCGTAAGCTACGCCTCCCAGCCGTAGCTTACGGCAAGCAGTGAGTCTTACGGCCAGGAGCTCCTGTCTTACGGCTGGCAATGTTGAAAACTTGTTTTCATCATAACTTTTTCGTTTCAACTCCGTTTTCGCCTACGTTCTCGTAATTTCGTCCTCTATCATGCTATCCTCTTAATTCTTCAATTCTAATAAACTATTTTCTTCATGTATTCTCCATCTTTCAATCTCTAATCCAACCGCGCCTATTCCGAAGCTTCATTTCCACACTTTTAAGCTCCGAATGTACCTGAAACATAAGCAATCGTAGTTATCTAATTCAAGATAATTACACAATTAAATGAGGGATAAACTTGTCTTTTAACATCATAAAGGGTTTTCCTACGGACCACCCGTCACATCCCCACACTTAACCGTTGCTTGTCCCAAGCAACTCATTAAATCAATTTCAAAACAAGCGATCAATGTAAACCAAGCTAAATGTGTCGTCCTTTTACTAACTTTCAATCATACCACAAGACACATCCCTCACAAAAAAAAGTCTCTCGGTTACAAGAATTATTAGCATAATGCTAAACCACTCAATGCGTGTGTGTGTGCGCGACAATAAGCTTGTATAAAAATCAAGTCTCCTCCTATTGAGTTTTTAGCATGCTTATGAATCAAAAGGACTTACGGGTTGTAACGGGGCTAGGTGCAAAGGTAGGAAAATTGTGGAATATATATGCGAGAGCTAATTGATTTGACCCGGTTTTTATTTCTACCACAAAACAAAGCAAACATCAACTATATACACAACTTCTTCAACATTCTCAACTACTATTGCAACTAAATACTTTTTTTTTCATATTTTTCTCTTTCTCTTTTTTTTTCTTATTTTTTTTCATCATTTTTTTTCATTACACATCAAACTCAACAATATATACAAGAACATCAATACTACATACTAAATCTCCTAAACCGGGTCATCTCAATAGGTAAAATTTTGTAGGAAGTAGGTTTGGGTCACAACCGAATGGTATAAGGCTCAAACATGGCTTTCTAAAGACCAAACCCCCACCCCTCACAATACCAAGCTCATATATGTAACGTATGAGGTCCAACCCACCAATCCCGCACTCTTCACACATCTAGACGAGGCTTCCTAAAAGTCCCATATCATTTCCAAAAGCATGCTAACTCTAGGATTTAACAAGAATTCATATACAAGTTCTATTAACACACAACACACACCGCCACTCAAACAATGAAATATCAATAACAATCATGTGTGGCTCAAATCCTTACCAAGAAATGACTAGGAATGGGTATCGGTGTGTCAAATGGCACAATATCAAGTTTTCAAATTTTGACAATTTTCGCTTGGCTTCACAAAAATTTTTAAAATTCTCAAAAATTTCCCCTCATCCCCACACTTGGGATACATTGTCCCAATGTATGGTTTTGAGGAAAAGATCGCTTTTAACCAACAACATCAGCCTTTGCTTAAATTCTTAAACCCCAAATTTCTTTTTTTTTATTTTAATTATAACTAAAAACACCACCAACTTTCACAACCCACCAAACAAACAAACACATTTAACACCACCCATCCGCCCAACCGTAAACTTAAACATGAATATATACAAAGGTGCACAAAATGAGAACAAGACACAACCTGATTAGTAAATCAGCAGTGTTGGTAGTGATGCGGCTGCGGTAATCGGACATGAACATAAACATCTCTTGGATTCGTTGATATCTCAACAGGGATGTTGCCAAACATCCCCACACTTGAATCATTGCATCCGCGAGGGTTGAAACGTAATAACCTGCCAACACACAAACACAACACCAAAACAAAACCAAACAAAGAAAAACAAAACACAAATACAATACTCTAGATCCTCGGGCTGCCTCCCGAGAGCGCTAAGTTTAAAGGTCTTCAGCCAAACCATACCTGATATGCGTTATGGTGGTCTTAATGCACACTTACCCGCAGCATTTCCAACAAATGCCCGGAAATTTACATGCCATCTCCATAAATTTGTCAGTATATTTGGCATGTTAAAGCTGCTCCTGCGGGCTTTGCTAGTCCACTTCATGACATATACCTTAATGTCTGGTAGTTTCACCCTTCTCATCTTGTTCCTCGAACCTTCTTCCCCACACTTGTTAATTTGAATCATTGATATGGGAAGAGGTTCAGTACACATATCCATCCCATCAGCCTGCTCTACCTCATAATCTGCACACATCATCTGATCTACAAGTGATTCTTCATCAGATAAAGGACTCATTGGTGTGGTATTATCCTCCACAACCTCCTCCTTCATGTGAGAACAATCTCTAATATCGTCAGGTAATGGTGAGAGGCTTTCTTCTATCTCTATCTTCAATTTTAAAGTATGACACTTAGAAACTAAGCAGCTGATTCGGTCTACATCGGACAGGTTGGGTGTTGCTAAAAATTGCTCGAGTTTGGACAAAGTTACTTCCAATACAGCAAGCTCTTTTTCCTCCTCGGTCTCATAAACATAAACACCCTCGGGCTCAGAATATTCTTCGGGATGATATTGTCGATATCCCTGATACGGTCTATAGATGCGCGCTTCCATCATCTTTTTATTCCAATACTTCGGGTTTTCCGAATACACCGGGCACACATCATAATCATAAGTGTGATCGCGACCGCAACAAAAACATAGACCATCCATCCTTTCCTCATAATAAACTTCCTCATCCCGATCGTATCCATATGAATAATAGTCATCCTCCATTTCTGATTCATAATCATCAACGTATGATGGAGGTGGAAGCTGTGAAACATAAGACACCGGTTTTCCATGCGCCCTCCTGTAGTGAGCCTCGTGGCAACCAATACATGGATGTCGTGGACCCCCGCACAATCTACACGTAAATAAGCTGAAATTTGTGTAATGCCCTATCATCCTGCACAACACAACTCAACTACCAAGTGTAAATCATGAACTTTGCTTTTTTTTATTTTTTTTCTTTTAATTTTATTTTCAAACTAATACACAAGATAACACACGTTGCGCACTACTCCCCGGCAACGGCGCCAAAATTTGACGTGATTGTCGTGGTCACGCAAATTTAATCCCAAAAACAACTATATAGATAGCGGTAATAGGGTATCGAACACAGGGAGTTTGTGGAATGTGTGTTATTTAGAAGTGTATCTAAGTTAACTAAGATTAAACTAATTGCAATAAAAAGTAAATTCAAAGAGTTGGATTGTTTGTTTGCTTTTTAAAACTAAGATTACTAATTAAATTGCAAATTGAAAATTGGTTCTGTAAACAATTTAGGGACAAATGACCATCCTAAGTTTTCGGTTTGCTTCAACAATTGTGCTATCATCCACTAGAAAGAACTACATAGACATAGTTCATGTGCAATTACTTATTGTGATAAAAGGGAACTAAGTACTCAGATTCCGAGAACGTGAGGTTGTTACCCGATGACCAATCAACCCTTACCCAATCCTAATTCTACCCATGATATCTCGATTGCCAACGGCACCAAGAACGTATGGTTTCAAACTAGAATATCATAAGAATCAACAATTTACAAATAAGTAATCACACACCATGATAAACAAAACATAGATAAAGTTTACCATTCTAGAAATATGGAATCCAAAACACAATTGTCTCATACAAACCTCCAACCTAGGATGACCATAAGAAAACTAGCCACTCATGGCTTGGACAAACATTGTAGCAAAATAGTTTTGATGTTCAAGGCAATCACACACATAAAACTAAAGATTAACAAGTTGTTCTTCAAGCTCCCAAGTCACCAACAAGCCCCCAAAATTCGTGTCTAGTGATTGATAACCGAAAACCAATGAAAAGCCTCCTTAAAATCCATCAAATTGGCCATTAAATGAGGAGTTACACTTTTTGGATCAGTCGGAGCCGTAAGCTACGCCTCCCAGCCGTAGCTTACGGCAAGCAGTGAGTCTTACGGCCAGGAGCTCCTGTCTTACGGCTGGCAATGTTGAAAACTTGTTTTCATCATAACTTTTTCGTTTCAACTCCGTTTTCGCCTACGTTCTCGTAATTTCGTCCTCTATCATGCTATCCTCTTAATTCTTCAATTCTAATAAACTATTTTCTTCATGTATTCTCCATCTTTCAATCTCTAATCCAACCGCGCCTATTCCGAAGCTTCATTTCCACACTTTTAAGCTCCGAATGTACCTGAAACATAAGCAATCGTAGTTATCTAATTCAAGATAATTACACAATTAAATGAGGGATAAACTTGTCTTTTAACATCATAAAGGGTTGTCCTACGGACCACCCGTCACTAACCCAAAAACCCCCATTATTTGATTGCAACTTTTTCATATATTATTACCATTATAATGTAAACATTAGTTCGACATTGTCCATAACATGCAATACATAAGATATATATCAACTATACATAACATATGAGAGGTTGAAGATGATTGAAACCTAAAATCAGATTTGACGTCTACAAACAAGTTATTCGCCGCAGTAACCATCATATGTGGCTGATTAAGAATCTAACGGAGGTTTAGAAATCTAATAGAAATTAAACCGTTAAGATTTACAATCGGAAGTTACCTTTTTGTCGATCAAATCTTCGGCGGCGATGATCTTCAAGGAGATATGAAACGCCGGTGATGATGAAGTTGTTTTGATTGTGATAGATATGATGTTGATTGCGTATCTTTTATTATCTTTTATATTTTATTGTTTGTTTAATTAAATAAAGAAATACTTGAATATTGGTGGTATGGATAGTGTTAATATTAGCCATGGTATTGCATCTGTTTCTATATATTGTGTTATTTGCGTCTAATTGTTGTGTTTTGCAACTTAGGTGGGTTTTCTATACATTATGTTATGTGTTCTTGTCATTGTGTTTACTTTGTATCCAATGGATGTTAATTTTATTAAATTAAATATAAAGAAAGATTAAAGAGTGAAATATGTATAAAATATTATACGCTACAATTAACACTTCCTAATATTTCAACGACTCTTGCCTTCTTCCACGCGATTTCATTATTTCTTTTGTTTTGCAGATCAGCTAGGATTGTGGCAGATTTTCTGATCCTGTTTCAACAGTTGTGTGATAAACTCTTCTGCGTTGTTCTTGAAATCTGATGGGGGAGAGTGGAGGACTTCATCAAGTTATCCGATGCTGCTCCAGGTTCGCTTGTAATTGTTATCACTGATGATGCTGACTTTTCTGTTTAGTTCTTCATATGCTCCCTTTTCTTCGAGCGACCATAGAGAGATTTATAATTGATTTAGTTTATGTTGATCTAACTTTGATAGATCTCATCTATCTTTATTTAATGGTGTTAGCAATTGCTATGTTAATCAATTTAAAAATAGTTACTTAAAAATTTTAAATTGAGTGAATTAGATGTAAGATTTTAAGTTAGTACGTATGACAATTCGATATATAAGAATATAAGAACAGTTGTAGTTACTAATCGCAATCGAATAAAAAGTCATTATTATCTTAAATATAGACATGGTTA
Organism: Helianthus tuberosus; assembly: GCA_030545235.1. Lineage (NCBI taxonomy): Eukaryota > Viridiplantae > Streptophyta > Magnoliopsida > Asterales > Asteraceae > Helianthus > Helianthus tuberosus. Next base: position 193,639,581 of record CM060445.1, read on the forward strand.
TTGATGTTCTTAATAGTTGGATAATAAGTCATTGTATTTTTTACAATGGTTTGTGTTTTGCCAACGAAATTGTAAATAATAGTATATATTGTGTTTTTTTGGCTTTTGTGTAATATCCTTGGGAGATCCTGATAACATCAATTATTTTTTTTGTATATGTATTCTGCATGTTTATGATTTATTGTATATTATAGTATACATTGTGTTTTTTTGGCTCTTTTGTAATATACTTGTGAAATCTTGATAACATTATCTGCTTTTTTTTGTATATGTATCCTGCATGTTTATCATTTATTACAAGTCATTATTATCTTAAATGTAGACACTGTTATTGATGTTCTTAAATAATATTCTCATGACATAAATATAATCTACGTTTGGTTGTGTTGATAGTTTTTTTTAATACTTTTGTAAACATGTATCATTGATAGATCTTTTTTATCTTCATTTAATGGTGTTAGCAATTCCTACGTTAATCAATTACAAATAATTAATTAAATATTTTAAATTGTGCGAATTAGATGTAAGATTATAAATTAGTATGTATGACAATTCAAGAAGAGTTGTAGTTATTAATCGAAATCAAATTAAAAGTCAACATTATTTTAAATATAGACATAGTTATTGATGTTCTTAATAGTTAGATAAGTAGTCATCGTGATATTAAAATATACAGTGAGTTTGGATGATGTTAATCATATATACCCGGACAGCAGTGAGTTTGGATGATGTTAATCATATATACCCGGACAGCGGACGGGTAAACTACTAGTTAGGTAAATCACCGGCAACGTTTTTGAGCATTAGGTAAACAATTTAGGTGAATTGACATGACACTGTCTAATTGGGTGAATGGGGAGTTTACCTATTCCAAATAGGTAACCACTCCCTTGACCAGATGGGCAATGGCGAACACAGTAACCAAGTTTTAAAAGTGTTTCAATTAGGTCACTCAAGTTTCAAAAGTGTTCCAATCAGGTCACTCAACATTCATTTTTTATTAAAATTAAGGGTTTTTCATCCATTTCATAGGTAACCATGGTGATGCGGATTTTTGTTTCTTTTTTCCCTTTTGTTTGATGCTAACGTCGAGTGATGACGTGGATTGTAACTTTTTTTTTATTTTTAATGTAATTAAAGTGTTTCTATTTTTAATAAATATAATTTCATATATTAAAATATCCGACCGACAATCTTATGCTCCATTTTTTTCTTGACACATGGAAAAAAGGTCATGGCTCGATTTCAATGTTAAGTTATCTAATTGGAACAAAAACGATACGAATGACCTAATTAGAATACTTTTAAAACTTGGTTACTATTCTGTGACATTTCCAAACCCATTACACATGTATATGTATGTATATATATATATATAAATATATATATATATAGAGAGAGAGAGAGGCCGGTTATCATACAAATACCCTAATCGTACATTATGTACGCTACATTCTAGGCCGTCGGATCATCTCATTTAAACCGCGTATTAAATTAATCAAATTAAAATTAATAAAAAGAAACCGCCAAGGTTAAAATCGTCCAATGCGAAATCAAAATCCCTGATAATCAGCACAATAACTCCCCCAAACATATCGTAAACCCAAAATCAACGAAGCAAATCAAAGCAAAAACCTAAGATTCATACTGTTACTCTTCCCGTTGCGATTCAACTAACATGAGTTTTGCGATTCAACTAACAACGACAGACCACAAGCGAAGAAGATGAATCCAGGTATCGATTGACATTTGCGATTTTATAAATTGAAATATACAGGACTTTAATGTCAAATGCGAATTTGTTTGTTTATTAAGCTTTTAGACTGAAACATACAGTTTTAAAGGATTAGGTATTGTTCATAACTTCATTTTTTGTTAGGGTTTATTACTAGTACGGTTATTTATTAGGTTTAGCATGATTATGCAGTATTCTAAATGATAAACTGATATATGTGCGATATTATATAGGGTTTTGTCAGTGTTTTGTATTACAAATGCGATTTTATATCTAAAGTTATACTTGTAAAAGGTTTTTGTCTTAGCTTAGGTTGAACATGCGAATTGATAAAATCCTCCTGCGATTTCATATGATTAGTTGGTTTTAGTGGATTATCATTAAATTATACATGCGATGTTATATAGGGTTTTCATAGGGTTTTTGAATTACAAATGCGATTTTATATGTAAAGTTTTTGGTAGTGCTTAACTAAGACATGCGAATTGATACTCCTTCATGCGATTTTATCACTTGATAACTTAGTGTACATGAATAACTGATAAATGCGATTTTATAAAGGTTTATGACTGATAGCATGCGATTTTGTAGAAATTGATTCTGATGATGACTTTGAAGGCCCAATATCAAGACTGATAAAAGTTAACAAAAATAGAAAAAGAAGAATAATTGAAGAAAGTTCTGAAGAGGATGACTTCGTTAAGCCACTCCCAAAAAAGAAAAAATATGACAAGAAGTCTAAGATACAAACAAAATAACATTCGAAAATACAAGATAATCCCAGAAAGGATGAGTGTGTATTTTGGAAAGGCACCAAAGTAAACTTCTTTGATGATGGATTTATGTTAAATATTTAAACTTTTTAGTGTTTTTTAATTTCGCATATATTAGTGTTTTTAATTTCGCATTTGAATTTTAATTTCGCATTTGACATTGAATTATTGAAATTTGAAGTAAATATGTGACTATGAACATGCAAAATACAAGTCCATTATATAACAAAACATACGAATTTATTTAAACATGCACAAAAATAAACAAAAGTTCATTCAAAAGATGAAAGAAACTCCATTTTCATCTTCATCGAGCATCTTAAGACAGTTATTGCATCAACCAACTCTTTCAACTGTTTCGCATCCCTCTCACCCAGATCCACCATAAACATAACAGCAATTTCTTTAAGACTACTCACTTGCATCTGAGATAGCAAGTTCAGAATTTCTTGTCTTCTCTTCATGTTTACACGAGAAATGTTGGCCTCCAACATCTCTTGACATGATCGATCCTCTTGAATTTGTTGCTCAATCCTTTTCCTCAAATCCTGCTTGATACATGGTTCAGAAGAAGAGGATGTTGGTAGATCTGTCATTTTTAATAGGATGTTTGAAAGAGTGATAGAAATATAAAACATATAATAAAAGAAAAATTATTGATATGAATTATTGAACTGAATTATATCATTTCAATTATTGAACTGAATTATGAAACACACTGTGCGAAAATAAAAAATAATTATTATTAAAACTTGCGAAATTAAAATCTATAATTGATAAAAATAATAGTTTGCAAAATCACAAACTTAAACATGCGAAATTAAATATTAAAATTCATTGTGTGCGAAATGTCTAATTTAAAACATGTGAAATTATACAAAAGATCCATTATTAACTACCTGTATTATGTTAAAACAACACATGCGATATATAAAACAACACATGCGATATAGTAACCCAACAAATAACACCATAAACAACTTATCTTCAACCCTCGTTACAATCTAATAAAAATGAAAAAAGCTTCAGATCAAATAAAACCCAAAACAAAAACCTAATAAAACTATTGACGAATCCTAAATGACGAATCCAGGTTCGATCAGAAATCAATCAAAAACCCTAAAAATCGAATTGATACAAACAATAATTAAATGGGACGGTTACGAAATCCAGAACTGCTTCCTAATTGCCGGAATTCCCCTCAGATGTTCGAATGGAATGTCTGATATACCCTTATTTAATTAAATTGAATCAGGACACGTGTATGGCTGTGGGTAGCGCGTACATAATGTACGATAAGGAGATTTGTACAGTACTCTTTACCTATATATATATAGGGCAAGGCTATATAGAAAACCCAACCTCCCGACATTTTTTTTTTTTTTTTGAAAAAATTAACACATGTAATATACATGTTTTTAAGAGTTTTGGGCCAAAAAAATCAAAAAAACGCCGAAGGGATAATTAAAAAAAATCAGCAATTTCTGTCATTTGTGCCTAACACATGTTAGGCGACCGGACATTGCTGAAATTTGTTTATTTTTAAAAAAAAAAATCCTTTCGGCTTTTTTTGTTTTTTTTTTTTGCCCAAAACACTCTAAAACATGTATATTACATGTGTTATTTTTTAAAAAAAAATGTCAGGAGGTTGGGTAAAAATGGGAGGAGATTTGGGTTTCCAGAGTTTTCTACCAAAATGAGGGTTTTCTGTCTAGCATTCCCTTATATATATATATATATATATATATATATATATATATATAGGGGATGGCTAAAATGAGAACCACCACGAGTTGTAAGAACCACGAGAACCGCGCCCCGCGGGTGGCCGTTGACCACGAAATTTTTTTTACACCTAGATCCGTATATTTTAACACCGGGGGTAAATTTTGGGTTCAAACGGCGCGCCCGAGGGGGTAGTTTTTTACGCCCAAAGTTTGGGTTTTTTTAATTTTTTTAATTTTTCTTTTTTTTTTAACCAAACTTTGGGCGTAAAAAACTACCCCCTCGGGCGCGCCGTTTGAACCCAAAATTTACCCCCGGTGTTAAAATATACGGATCTAGGTGTAAAAAAAATTTCGTGGTCAACGGCCACCCGCGGGGCGCGGTTCTCGTGGTTCTTACAACTCGAGGTGGTTCTCATTTTAACTCAATCCTATATATATATATATAGGGAGCCGCTAGAATGAGAACCACCACGAGTTATGAGAACCGCGAGAACCAAGTGCCACGGAGGGGCGTTGACCATGATTTTTTTTTACAACTAGATCCGTATATTTTAACAACATTCGTAAAAAAAAAAATTCAAACGGCGCGCCCGAGGGGGTAGTTTTTTACACCCAAAGTTTGTAAAAAAAAGAAAAAGCAAAAAAATAATAAAAACACCAAACTTTGGGTGTAAAAAACTACCCCCTTGGGCGCGCCGTTTGAAATTTTTTTTTTACGAATGTTGTTAAAATATACGGATCTAGTTGTAAAAAAAAATTGTGGTCAACGCCCCATCCGTGGCACTTGGTTCTCGCGGTTCTCATAACTCGTGGTGGTTCTCATTCTAGCGGTCCCCTATATAGGGAGCCACTAGAATGAGAACCACCACGAGTTATGAGAACCGCGAGAACCAAGTGCCACGGAGGGGCGTTGACCACTATATATCCATACCCATTAGGCCATGTGTAGTCATAAAGCCCCTTTGTGGGCGTTATGCGACACGTGTCGTGCCACGTCACACAAGGGCTTTATAGGGCGTTATATCACTAGAGACCGTAGGCATAAAGCCCCTACCCCATCATTACTCAATTAATTAATAACCCCTTCAATTATACATACATACGTATGTATATATATATGTGTGTGAGTGGAGAAAGGTTTGCAAATCCTTCACGCCGCTATGAACATAGCGTTGGCATAAAAAAACTACCCCATAGCGCCGCCTGTAATGGTGTGACGGGCGCCATGGGGCGCTATCTCCCATAAAAGTTTCTCCATCGCGCCCCACTACGTTAGGCCTTACAAATGTTGCGACAAAGCCCACTACAATTATTGAAATGATTTTGACGCACATTTATAAAACGTGTGCGTCAAAACCATTACAACATGATAGCAAACTTGCAAAATTTTGACTAACTGTTGTAGTTTTGATACACCATTACGGAAATGTGCTTTGCTAAATGTGCTTTGCTTAACGTTGTATCCGACCGTACAACCAACCCCGTAAGGGCAAACGCTAGTGGATAGAAAAATCACTAGAATGTATTTTTTTTTTTTTTAGAAAATCAACTGCACATGATTATGTTGATTATAAATTATCATGTTAATTACATAAGTCCAATTTTTTTTTTGTTTTATTATTTAAAAAACTTAAAATTAAATTGCATATTTTTGGTGGGATGACGAATTGTTATTGACTTTTCAGTATGAAACATGAATTGTCGATGACATATTGTTTAAACAGTGTGTCACAGTTGTCACTCATAAGTTTCGATCTCTATATCTAGTAAATTCTAATTCTTTATTAATTTTTAATTGTTATATTTGAATACACATATAATTAGTTGTGTAAATATTTGTAACCGTAGTTATACATAATATTTAGTTGTGAAAAAAATCAAGATGTAAGAATTGAAATAGGGAGTTTGAACTTGTACATCAAACTTGCAAAGTTAGACTTGTTCAAACACACTCTTATAAATATCCAAACCCATTACAAATGTTGCGTCAAAGCTCACTACAACCGTTGAAATGATTTTGATGCATATTTATAAAAGTGTGCGTCAAAACCATTACAACATGGTTGCAAACTTGGAAATTTTTGACAAACTGTTGTAGTAGTTTCGATGCACCATTGCAAACATGCGCTTTGCTAAACGTTGTATCGGACCATACAATTGTTAACCCGCAAGGGTGCAAACATTAAGAAGAGCTTGAGATTTCCGACGGGGGATCGAAAACGTATATACTCAAAAATTTCTATAGAACCGGGGGTCGAAAACGTATATACCCAAAAACTTCTATACGAAAGCTACATACATAACATAAAAATTTCTATACAGTATGACTATAGTTTCATATAACATAAAACTATTTTTGATTATACATGTAATATTATTTATTATTATTGTATAGATATATGTTTATCATGTTCAGTATAACTGTATATTTTCAGTATATAAAGCTCGGGCTTAAACGAGCTTAATTTTTAGAAGCAGCCTCATTTCAGTTCGGCTTGATTCGAGCTTTTAACGAGTTGATCTCGAACAATCCACAAGCAGTTCGGCTTGTTTAAACTCATACTACCGGACAACCAGGGACTAAAATACCGTGCAGTAAACTTGGTTTATATTAATTTCCAAAATATTGAACAAAAATGAATATATAAATAAAAATGTGAGTCAGTCATTTTGATGTGTTTTTGGTCCTCTCTTTCACCATGGTTTGAACAAAGAGCTCCCCCGCCCTATACGATGATCGTACCTGCGATGTTTCACGTTCATAATCAGTCGAGCTCAATCGTTATAACACGTTTAAGCTTAATTCTTTCAAGATATTATAAATCATTATTTATAATAAAACAAAATGTAGATATATAAATCATTAAGAGTACCAGAGGTCCACTTGCTACATAGCGAAAACCGATCGACTCTCCATACTCTTTCCAGTAGGAGAATTTCTCAGGCGTCACATATTCTTTCACGGTAAGATGCAAAGGAGTTGGCTGCAAGCGTTTATGTTAAGATTAGCGTCATATGACCCGTTTATAACCTTACGCGCTTCATTACTATTTTAACATCCCATACGCGATTACTATCGTTCCCATTCCCATTCCCTCAAACCAAACACCCCTAAAGACTAAATCTAACAATGAGAACACGAAAAAGAAAAGAAAAAAAGTTGCCTGTAAATACTGCCCGAGAGTCAAAATATCGACGTCAATGGCGCGCAAATCATTCATGGCTTCCTTCAACTCGTCATCGGTTTCACCAAGTCCCAACATTATGGAAGTTTTGGTGATCATTCCCTCTTTGCTAGCCTTTGCATGTTTCAAGACTGATAAACTCTGCTCATATCTACACCCAACCACAAACGTCTTGTCTTAGCTAATATCTAGTCGAGATCAGTTCGCTAAAAGCTTGAATAGAGCCAAGATTAAACGTGTTCTAGCCTAACTTGGAGCACATTTGATAAAAGAGTTTGACCAAGCTAGCAAGCCCAAACGAGCTTATTATTTATAAAAATTTTGCCTTCATATAATTAAGATATAATTAAATAATAAATATTAGGCAAATTGGAAAATAATAATCCCACCATTGTGAAATTGGCCAATAATAATCCCAAGTCAGGAATTAGCCAATAATAATCCCACCTCGTCCATTTTTGGAAAATAATACTCCAAATGCTGACGTGGCACTTTTGTCGTTTAGTGACTGTGGATTATTATTTTCCAAAAATGGACGAGGTGGGATTATTATTGGCTAATTCCTGACTTGGGATTATTATTGGCCAATTTCACAATGGTGGGATTATTATTTTCCAATTTGCCTAAATATTATTACATATATAACTATGATACAGATAACTAAATAATATATTAGAATAAGGCAAATTGGATTTTAATAATCTCACCTTACCTCAGTTGGCCAATAATAATCCCAGCTCAGAATATCCTTGCCACCGGTCCCAACTTTCTAACTATTTTTTTTTCAAAGGACCCCCGTAAAAAAAACTTAACCCAGATAGTTTTTTGCTGACATGGATAGTTTTTGCTGATGTGGACATAAAAAAATTGTTTTTTGTTGACGTGGATGATGACATCAGCAAAAACTAACTGGGTTAGGTTTTTTTTAACGGAGGACCATTGAAAAAAATAATTAGAAAGTTGGGCCAGTGGCAAGGATATTTCTCAGTTGGGTTTGTTATTGGCCAACTGAGGAAAGGTGGGATTATTAAAATCCAATTTGTCTAAAAATAATTACATATGTATATAAACATAATAATTAAATACCTTAATAATAATAATAAACGAGCAGAGCTCGAGTGTAGGTAAGCTCAAGCTCGGCTCCACTCGTTTACCCTTCCATTAATATCTACAATTTATATTATGCTTGGAAAACGGTCGGGTTAGTTCGTTAATGCGTCAAAACATGTTCGGGTCAAACTGGGTACAGGTCAACCAGTCCGTTTTTAACAAGTATCAATTGGGTTCAGGTCAAAACGAGTTAGGGTTTTGAGAAAAAAAAAGTATCAAAATAGGTTCAGCCACTGTATTTGTCTTTATGGCAACTAGGGTAGTGGTGGCAATAGACGGTGGTGGACGGGTGGTGGGTCGTGTTGGCCCATTTCGACCCGTTCCAAGTTAGCTAGTTCAATAGGAGTGCCCCATTGTATAGTTTGACTGACCCAAATAACCATTTAGCCCTTTTTCATATAAAAAAAAAAAAAAAAAAAAAAAAAAAAAACAGGTCATGATTACGGCTATTGTTTATATAATATGAATCATATTCTCATATTACTTATAAATTAAAATTACTCACCCAGCTCGTGGATCTCTTACAATTCTCTGGAGCCGTTTAACCGTCTCAATGTTATGAGCAAAAACGTCTAATCCCGAGTTGGTCAACAATGATACAGCGTCTAAATCGCCTCTAAAATCAGAAGTCAAACACTCAACCATAATCTCAGGCTTCTTATTCTGCTCAGACAAATCAAAATTCATATATAGATATATATTAATAAAAAAAAATTACATAACCTAAATCGACCCGTTCATAGTGTACCTTCATTGCTCTAACAGTCTCTGCGAAATGACCACTCCCACCGTCTGGAAGATCATCGCGATCCACACTCGTTAGAACAATATAATCCACACTGAAAGAACCATAATCCAACGTGCATTTAGTAAGAATGATGATGATGATCAAATACATGAAGTTATATATAGATATATAATTATATATATAAAGGGTTATAGAAGATACCCCCAACTAACAACGGCTTCGGCTGTGTTCTGTGGCTCCATAGGATCAGGTGGTGCGGGATTCTTGCTGGTTTTCACAGCGCAAAATCTGCAGCCCCTGGTGCACGTATCACCGAGAACCATGATGGTAGCGGTTGCAATACCGTCGCCACCTCCATTCCAACACTGCAATATACATGAAACTCACATTCGTCTTGATTGTTTGAAGCAGGATTCATACATTCAATCTTTTCAACAAATTGTTTTATAAGGGTGCTTTTGTATGTACAACCCCCCCCCCCCCCCCCCCCCCTATCATACAGGTCGTCTGGTGATATACAGGCCGTGTAACATTTGCATATCGCTGCCCTGTTCACATCTGTCAGTTTCTCCACTAACAATACGAGCCATATAAACCTTGTTTTTTTATTTGTTTACGGACACTTATAACCTTTTATAAGGCATGTAAATGAACCGGATGAACACAAATGAGACTTGTTCATGCTCGTTCATTTAACTGAACAAATGAACGAACATGAACATTTAAACGAACAAATTTTCTTGTTCATTAAGAAAGTGATAATGTGTGTCTTCATTTATGTTCATTTGTTTATAATCTTATAATCTAAACACACGTAAACAATGAACATTAACGAACACAAACAAATGCAGATGAACAAAGAAAACAAGAACATGTTCTTGTTTGTTCGTCCAATTCGTTAGCCGATTACCCAAGGCTTGGTTCTAACATTTGATTGGATGATGGGTTGATACATGACAGGCCAACTAGTATTGCTAATAAATAATAAATAAATTTAAATAAACATGTAAACGAACACAAACACAAATAAATGAGAAGACATGTGTTCATGTCCATTCATTCAACAAAATGAAGACCCTTTAATGTCCATATACCTTGGTTTAATAAATAAACAAACTTCCTGCCAAGCAGCGGTACCGTGCATCTACCTTTTTTATAATAAATTTATTTATTATAAAGGTTATTATACATATTCATACTCTTAAAAGACAAAGTCGGTGGAAACCCCACCGGTTTTGCCTCCCCCTTCCCCATACTTTCATAATATTGCAAATTTAGCCCCTTAACTTTGGTATCTTCAAAATTTTATAAAATGGCAAATTTAGTCCCTATACTACTACTCCATTTTACAAATACTTTGCTTTTGACACCCCAACTTTGTGGTAGTTTCTTTTTTAGCCTCAACTTTGTTATAGTTTTCTTCTTACCCCAAAACTTTATCAAATTTCATCTTTGCCCTTTCTTAGCCCTTAACTTTTTATGAACTTTGTAAATGCCACTTTGTCCCCCTCGACAGTTTTTGGCTTGACGATATAAATTCGAGTTAGTCGGGTAGCGTATAATACGTTATGATTGTACGATATAAATTCGATTTATGTTACGTTTTGATCCAATCGCAATGCAACTATAGGATACATTTAGTTCAACCGGATACGTCAAAACGTGCGTTTTCATATGGTTAACACATCACATAACGCTTTTACTAATCCGTTCGATATTTGCGAACTAGTTAAACTTATAAACAACAATAAAAAGCTTAAAAAAAGGGAACTCATTCATACCTCGCCAATATTAGGGCATTGAGCTTCCTCACAAACAGTATTAAGTTTCAAACGAGATAAGGAATCTTTAACCTCCTGATACTTGTCTCCTTGTGGGGCTTTTTGGCGGAGCCAACCCGGTTTCTTAACGGTGGGATCCCTGCCGGTAAAGGGGGCCATACCACCCGGGTACGGGGGCGAGTTCAATGAAGACGACAATAGAGATGAAGGGTCGTTATTGGAGTGAGTATTTGTTGTTGATGATGATGGTGAAACATTGCATTTGATGGAGAATGAAGGTGGGGTGCAGAGAGTTCGGTTGTTATGGGAAGTGTTGGTGGGGAATGAGGAGATTGGTAATTTCAGTTGCTGAATCATCATCATCATTTGATTTGATTTGGGGGAAATGCAGAGATCTGAGGGGGTGAAGAAGAAGAAGAATTGGATTGATTTGTTGGGAAAGTGTTGTGGAAACTCAAATGAAACAAGGAGTTCGATGTAAACGAGAAAGCAGGCATGCTAGCTAGCTGTTTGGTAGATGAAGAAAAATGGGGGCTGCTGTGTAGTATTTTTTTTATTTTTTATTTTTGAACGGACTTTTTTTTAACAGCAAATTTGGATCACTGTCGAATAATCTCTAAGT